>CADEBD010000300.1:6076463-6565970 GCA_902825455.1 Arctia plantaginis
TGTTGAATATTTCGCCATTTCACCCCTCCATTGCTCAATAATGATGTGATTTCGGCATTTTATTAACGCAAAATACCTTTTATGCGAGCATTTGACGCTAAGGTGAGTGTTCAAGTCGTCATGAAACGTTAGGTTTCAATATTTAAAGAGGTCTTGAGCGAGCTAGTTGCTAAAAGTTTATCGCTCTTCCTAAATTATAACATCTTGAAATTTAAAACTTTTAAAATTCTGAGTAAAATAGAAAACGTTAAATTTCATAAAATAACTCCAGCTTAGAGGACGTGGTCGTTTAGTAAAGAGGAAAGAATATAAATCCTTTGGGGGTTTTCCTTGTGATTTCATTTGCAAGCCAAAGTCGGCATGCAGGCATGTGTGGTCTATTTTGCGCTACACAAAGCACATCGGTAGTTTGGCACGTCCGTGCTTCTGGCCTGCCAAAACGTCAGACTTGCATTGTTATGGAAAAGTTAACAATTTTCACTAGTCGGCAAATTCGATACAGAAGACACGAGAAAAATTTCAATTAGACGATTCTTTTATTTCGTAAAAGAATAACAGAGTTTGGTATAAAGGGCTATTGTGTTTTGGAGATAAGAAAAGAAGAAAGACAAAGACATCGATCAAAGCGGGGTCGCCGACATTGGAGGGTAGCGGTAAATATAAAAGATATATATTACTACATAATATATCCACAATGTAATGGATAGTGACAGTTGAATGACAAGCAGATTTGATATTGAGAATACTGCGGATTTCAATGGATAACAGATTTCTATATAAACCTTTTTTAATCTCGTCCAGTAGATATGTTCAGACAGTATTGTTACTTGAAGAGGGATTATATTAAATAAATGTCTATTCTTTATTGTTATATCATTTTCTAGGTAATACTTTTATAGGACAATACACACATGATATAGCGGTTTATTTATACCTATGTAGCAGATATATTGATTAAGGTAGTTATATGTGATATACATAGATATACTAGATGGTCAAACGACCTGGTGGTCGTGGTCGGTGGTCACAGGACCGGTTGTTGTGGTGAACTTTGGGGGAGGCCTATGTCTAGCAGTCTTTGGCGCGGCTAAAGACCAGCAGTGGTCAGGGCGACAGCACGGGACCCTTTCCTTCCGGCTGACGCAGATCACGGGGCTGGGGAACGGCTGCTTTTTTACGCGAGGAATGCTTTTCACACAATACCCGCCGTTGGGGAAACGCAGGGCGTGTGTGGGGCCGGATGTCTTAATAACAGCAGTTACCGGATCCCTCCTATTACAGGCGAAGAGTGCCACACCATGTGGTTTTACTCGGTGCGATTCCGACACACCATCCCGTCGTAAACCCCTGTGGAGTGACGGCCAGAGGGGGTTTCCACACATAATAAAAAAAAGGTCTATGACTAACAGTGGACGTCTTTCGGCTGAGATGATGTATATCCGACCTCAAAGCGTAAGACAAAGGCTTATAATGTATTGCATTGATTAAAGCATTTGCTTTTTCATGTTTAGGAGACAAACGAGGAAACGGATCCTGATGGTAAGTGACTACCGCCGCCGGTGAACACTTGAACTGACCACGCTCAAGAGACACAAATGGGTTGTCACCCATTAAGTACGCCTCGAGAATTATGGAAGAAGCTGGGTGCTGTAGGGCTCCGATCACTTTCTCGATCAAAGAATTTATTAACATCGGTTTTTTGTTAGGCGTTGGTATCATTCCGGTCGAGCCGTCCTATGTGAGCAGAAGCATAGCTCTCATAGTCACTTATACGTCATCATCATCAACAGCCTTAAACGGTCCACTGCTGGACATATTTCCCTCCTTAGAAAGGAGGAAAAGGAGGTTTTAATCTTTGTGTCCGTTTGATGTATGTTTGTAAAGTCCCCTGGGACACAGGATATATTCCTGGTGTGTTGTGTTTTTAAAGAAGAAAGAAAATGTGTGTTTATTTTAACTTATTAATGGAAGCGAGATTGATACATAAGCTATTTGATTTCAAGGAAATTAAATAGTTTGACAGTTGACTTCACCTTAGATCATCACAAGCCTCATAGCGCCTAAAAAACTTATGACAAGTTTGCTTCCACGTTGCCATCCTCTTGGGAATATGCTAACGCAACTTATGACCAAGGATACTACAGCAGCTTATCGCTATTCTTGAGTGTTTAACTTTTCAAGATCTATGCTAAATTATACACTTCTCTTTCAACCATTACAGAACCAGATTCAACCAGAACATAAAGCTAAACAACTCCATGTATCTTTTATTGCTCAATAGTATCTGTCAGTTTAATTGACAGGCGGAAGTGTTATCTTATGCTATGGCAGACTCCTCGATACCAGTTCTTGGGAAGCGGATTTAAAAAGGAATCTTTTGTTAGAATGTTCTAGAGTAGAGCAGGGACTAGCTACCTAAAATAAATTGTGTGTATGTGGTCTTCAATATATTATTTACTGTGGTACTACAGGACAAAGTATCTTTAAGAATTGTTTACTATGTTATCTTTGTAAAATACTATGGTTTACATCGTCATCATAGTTTAGCCTTTCATAGTTCATTGCTGGACACAGGCCTCGCCTTAGCAAAGAGGTTTTGGCCTGCTATACAACGCTACAGACGAGTATGTATAGGTGTGTTTCAAGTTTTCCTTCTCTATGCTGTGCTGCTGTACAGCGTAGTTAACCTCCCTTAGTCGGCTCTAACGACACCCATAGATGGATGAGAATAGGATTAAGAATACAGAGGGTCACCACACGGACACTATTGTCTACTTTTTGTATTTACTTTTGAATTTCTTTATTTTAATATCTGTACTAATTTATAATATAATACAACAATTAATCGGAAGATTTTTCTTTTGAACTCGCAATTCGCCGATACTGTCATACCGCTTTATAAATAGGTTGTTTTTGAAAGTCAATAACTTGGTTAAGTTAATTCACACTATGATACATGGGATTGGTAGTGACCATAAAAAAGGATAAAAGATTAAAAGGTCATAATTAAATGGGCAGATTAAATGAACATTAATTCAAAATAATCATTCTTCCATATATTCTGTATAGGTAGTAAGCAGCAAACATAAATACCAGTCATAAAAAAATCGCGAATATGTAATTTACACTTGATTCGAAATCCTTTACAAACATATATAATGTGATAGAACGGAGAAAATTTATGAGTAATCTTATTCGAAGGCGTAAACATTCGAAGCGGAGCACATTTCTATAGACTCTTTACGTTTGATTTCTCACTGTGTTAACTGCTAACAACACTTCCGCATACGAAAAATTTAGTTCAAGTCATATAATACGAAATTTGTGATTTATATACACTTAAAATATATTTAGATAATGCTTATAAGATGTTTTTCGGTATAGAACTTTTTGTATAAATGTGAAGGTCCAAGGGAAGTGACAATCACCACCGTTATTCTCGGTGGGACAGTGTTTCTGTTATCTGTGCTATAAAATTGGTTACCTTAAATTGGTAATCTGTGCTACACTGAAGTAAAGTTGATTTGGTTGTAGTCTTAATAAAATCATACAAAAACAAGAACCGAGTTTTGCGAATAGTGCAATGCTCATTAATCATAGTAACAAATTTATGGAAAGTACTATTAATTGAAATAATTGAAAATATTTACTAAAGCGTAAAAGTATCACATTTTTTTATTTTGTATAATAATATCGTATGTGAAGTAATGATGATTGTAAAGAAGAAGTGTGCTTAGTTTACAGTTCTAGAGAACTGTATTTCATGATAACTTTAACTAGGAAACTTAGATTCCCAACCAAAGTTCCAACTCATTTTTCATGTGTAACATTTTCGACCGACTTTGGAGATGTAGATATTTCTGCATAGAATAAAAACTCTTATAGTAAATCATAAGGCACAACCTTTTTTATATGGTCTATGTTCCATTAAAGAATAATTTTATTCTCAATCCTTGATAGCCTTTATTTGTTTTAAACACATTACCAAGATATAATAAATTAATAAAACTTTGATTTTTATTAGATATTAAGGGGCTAATGGCTAAGTGGTAATCGAGTAGGTTAACACATTGCAAAGCTAAGCAATCGTAACCAGGTCAGTCTATGGATGGGTGACCATTCTTAACACATTGAGAATGTTTTGTGCCTCGGAGAGCGCGTTAAGTCGTCGACCCGGTTGCCATGCGCACGTCTGTGGCAATCGTTACGGGTATTGGAGCCCTAAAAAGTCCAACAACAGTCTTTCTTGTAAGGGTCTGATGGCAGTCACTCCGCATAAAAAATCGAAGTTCAGCCGTATCGCAATAGATTTAAAGCCGATCCCTACCTAGTTTGGGAAAAAGGCGTAGGAAAAAAAGTTCAATTCCAAGGTCGGTCAGGAGCAGTCAGATAGGTACATACAAAATACTGTCTTCACTCGTCTACTAATTTTATTAATCCTTTCGTTTCCACGCAATGACAACGCAGCATTTTCTATATCCAACGTTCATTTTCTTGCGTGAAGAATCTCATGTCACATCAATACCGTCATCGGAGAAGCAACAACGATTCATCAATCTTTTGAGACAAAAAAGCCGGTACAGATAGGGCACGACGTTCGCCGCTTCACTTTGTCATACTGTGTACTGTTGACACCTATTACGGAAGCTTTTAGGGTTATGTTATTCGCTTTGATATTTGTGTTAGATTACATTTGTAGGTATTCTGGAAGCTTTTAGATAATCCAGAGTAAACCTTGTTAGTTTATGTATTCTTGTTGAAGAAAACTATAGATGCACAAACATGTTTCAAGAATACAGAATTTGGATTAGTTGTTGGGTTATGTTGATGAGTTTTGTGTACGATCGGATATAGCGGATGTAAATTTGTTTTCCCTTTGTAGTGTAGTTTTAATTTTTTTTATTAGTAATTTATAAAAACGAGTTTCCATTCACATACATTCATAGTTGCGACATACACCCCCATCCATCGAATTCAAACGTGTTAAATTGTTCCAATTACTAACATATTTAAAATCCATGTCTTCAGTCCTAATATGAATAGAAATCGCGAAGGTTTAAAACACAAAATTAACCTAAATACTAGACTTTTATAATCCACTGAGTATCATTACCATATTCGTCAATTCAAAAAAAACCCTTATTTATTAAAAGTTTAATTGCATAGGCTACACTATGCGTGAGTAACAAATGGCCTTCTTATTAAGCCCCTTAAGGTATAAAAGGACGATTATGTAATTACACTTTTCTGTGAAATTCAAAGTTTGTTACTTATTAATTCAAATTGCCTTGGTATACCTATAAATAATATGCTCGGGTTAATTACTGCGGTCCGTTATATACATACATGTAATGACAGACTATCGAACCAATCATCCAGCTTGGTCGCTATGTTAATTTACAAAGATGCAAAACAACACTTTTAAATGGACTTTATTTACCGTAAAAGAATACTTGTATACAGTAGGAATGTGTGTTTAAGTGAGTTTTTTTTCTTTTGTGATCCGAACAAAACGTCCACGCTGCTTTTCGAATAAAAATACTACATTTACAATGAAAAAATAGAGGTACTTTAGGCCACGCGTCAACAAGAACGTGGCAAAACATATAAGCGTTCCAGTGTCTCGAAAAAAATGTAGATAGACACTAAGTAACTTCTATATAATTCTTAGTTATTCTAGACGAATATACGAAAAATCGCTTGTACTAATGTTCACTGTCGTATAAGCACAGGGACACTTGAACATATTGAATCAAGGGGATGAGATGACCCGGAATTTCATCTCTGTGAGAGGTTCCAACTATGCGCCATTTATTTTAGTTTGTTCGATTTCTTATAGCTGAGAAATTGAGTCGGAGTGTTGCGGGAAATGCAAGGAATTGTGAATGATATATCGCTTTGTTATGGCAGGGGAATAAAAAGTATAAAATGATTTATAACCAGAAGGGCGCCAAGGGATTACCATATAATAGTGTGTGTATAACAAAAATGAACCATAAGTTAAGTTTTATGAATAATTGCTGCTATTTTATCGACATCATCTCTCTCTCTCTCTCTCTCTCTTTCCGGGACTGAAAAAACTAAATTTTATATTTAGCAATCACAAAATGATATTTAAACCATTTATTTGGTTTTAATTGGTTAAACTTAAAAAAAATTAAATAGTTTAGCTTAAAGTCTTTCTGAACCAAACCCATACAATTTATATTTCGCTTCTTACAAGGAATTTATGTGTTATTTATTCTACCAATATTATGATCAAAACAGACATTCCTACATTTCTTACTATATACTGTTGCTATGAACACAAAAGGGCGAGAAAACAAATGTTAGAGAGCATGAACAATGTGAAGTTATAAATAACATTATAAATATATTGAAAATACTGAATTTATAATCTATGAAACCCAGACGCTACAGCGGCTCTGAATACTGTATTTGCTTGTGTATTGATTTTGAGGTGTTCGAATCTCTATGAGCAAACTTTTTTTTTGTATTCATTTCCTCGGAAGCCCAAAGTATTTACATAAAATATTGTATTTGGTTATTGTTTTACCTTCCAAGCTAATCTAGGTAGATGTCAGCCGTTGGTAGCATTATATCCCAATAGGGCATTTGACTTACCCAATATTTTACGTTGAAAGCTTTCAGGGATCAAAGCAACTTTCTACAAAGTTTATATCTCTTCTTCTGTAATGTTTTGCAATATTACTTTCCATATTGGTCACACTTTAAAATATAATAAAGGCGAGCAATCACCATCATAATCTCAACCGAAAGACGTCCATCATTTGGTTTCATGTTGTTTAATTATAATAATTGTGTATTCATCAAGTAACCAGGCAGAGTACAAGAAACTGTTTCTCAATAAGCGAACACCATCTCACAGAATACGGGGGCAAACGAGCCGGCGGGTCACCTGATGGTAACTGGATAGATGGATGGATGGTAACTTCATCAATTCCTACTTTATATGTAGTCAGGGCTTGGTTTCAAAAAACATTGTAAATGTATTTCTTATCATCATCAATCGTCAACGAGCGAAGTACGCGATCTTCTTCAGAATGAATCAGTAACAAGAACCTGGCTTAGTATTATTATATTTTATTAAATTTATGTATATGTGTCTTACTGTAAGCCGTATATAGACATATGTTGAGTCGTATTAGATGCCTTAGACACAACTTAGAACCTTTTAGCTTTTAAAATACTGGGTAACTTAACTAAATAACTCTTGAAAAGGTCTTGTAGAACATATTGACACTCATGCTGAAAGTTAATTTATAAGTAATAAAATAACTCATCATAATTTAAACCCATTCTTCAAACGCCACGGTCGTGAAGTTAGAGGCACATATTTTCATGTCCTAGCCGCCCCGCTGTCCATAAAATGAGATTGCAAAATTCCAAAGCGTCAGGTGGACATAACTCATGCGATGGTTCACCGCTAGGAATGATTCATTTACTTTTCAATTTCAATCACATCACATCAACAGCCTTTAATAGTCCACTGCTGGACATAGGCCTTTCCCTAGAAAGGAGGTTTGACCTACTATAACAAACTGGCCAGACGGGCTGATATAGGGTTTGTGTCAAGTTTTCCTTCTTTTTGCAGTGCTGGTGTCCTGCGTTGTTTCGCGCCCTTAGTCGGCTCTTATGACTCCCACGCGATGAATTGGGGTAGTGACTTATCACCCTTTTAGCCCATTCCCCCAAGAATCAGGAACCCAAACGCCCCCGGGGTTTGGGTTCCTGTATACTCACTCACTTGAGACTTAGGTTAGGTTGGAGGACTAAGAGGGTTTTCTGTTAGGCCGTGGTATAATGAGATCAAGCCAGTTTTCACTCCGGTTGAAATAGTAAGTATATTGGGACTAATCCCACCCACACGCCCACCACTGTAACTCCTGTACACCAGGATCCACAGCAGTGACCCACGAACACACCGAGTTATGACACTCGGGAAGTCCCAGGAAGAAATTAAACTGTCTTGGAACCCGCAACGAAATTAATCAGATGAAAATTGGAGGAGTTGGAAATACAGTAAATCCACTTCCCTCCTTAACAAAGCGGGAGACAAAATGAAGTAAAATGGGCATACACCCTTTTAAACAGGGAAGCACCACGGCCACAAAATATTACGGGTCCTACGTGAGCTATATTTAATTTCTATAATATGTATGGCAGAATCGCCTAAACGCACGAAAATTCACCCTAGTTGACACAAGATCCCCATAGTATACCGCCCCAGATGTCACCTGCAAGCTATTTATCATTATATTACGTTCATTATACCAAAGACTACATTCCCAGAGGATATGATGAGCAGACTGTTCATAGTGAGAGTTAGGTGTTGAGCATTGACACAATGGTGACTCGACTAATTTAAATGAATAAAGCTTGCTCTTAAAGTTACCATGACCCGTAAGAAATTGAGCGACACAGTGATCCACCTCAAGCCATGTCCTCGACAACCGTTCGCGAACAGATGGAAAGAATTGGTAAAGATGGCGCCCCTTGGATGATTCATCCCAGCGTTGTTGCCATTCGTCTATGAGGTCATTATAGACATCGGACTGCTGTTGAAGCAATCTTGTAATTTTACCGCGATCCCGCGATCCCGATAGTAGGTATATGTACAAATGAAATAACTTACCATAATTTCTGTTGACGCATGCTGAAACGGTTGTGAGACATATTATCACAAAATACCGTTTAGTTCCTAATACGCTTTTACATTAATAATGAATAAACAAATGCCTTGGCAGTATATTTCAAACAATGAAACTCGATACATTCTGAAACAAACCGCTGCTGGGGTTGTGACGTCACAAAATTTGTACAAACGTCAAAGTAGAAACCTCGGCTAAGTAAATATTTGCATGTGCCACAAACGGCTCGGCTTAGACAAAGCGGATGTAGTTCTCACAAGAAACAAAAGACAAAACATTGCAAATGGAAACATCAAGATGGAACGCCACGGGCCGCTCGCTACACTAGCTCTGCTATTTTAAAGACAAGTTACACACTCGAAATTGCACGCTTAATTTTGCTTTATATTTAAAAGGAAGAAGTACAATCTTAACATTAAAATAGTGATTGCCTGAATTGTTTAAGCCGAGGCAGATGTCAGGCGTAAGAAGATGGCGGAGCGGGCCCGGGAGTGGTTTAGAACTCTCCCGGCCCGCCAGGTCCGGGAACGGGCCAGGTACCGCAGACGACTCGGGCGCCGGAGGTCGCAGAACGACCTCCGTCCTCCATAGGCGCAGGCTTGGGGGTAGCAGGTGAGGCCATCTGTCACCCTAGCAGAAGCAAAAGGGGAGAGAGGAGCACCAAGGGAACATGGGGGTTCTCACACAGGAGGGGGTCATCTACCCGCCGTAGATGCCCCGGGGGTACGTCGGGGTACCAGGGATTTCCTTTCTAGGGTACACCTGGTTCTCCGGCTACTGGTGCCCGAGACGGCGTGCGGATTTTAGTCGGTTCGAGTCCGACATAGCCACCGGTGGGTGGTATCCGAGGGGATTCCACGGAAAAAAAAGGCGTAGAACGTAAACGAGTGTTAACAGCAATACGCTTTTTCTTCGAGTTGATTACATAGGTAGCTCGCATTCATCCAATATGTGCTTGCAAGGACCTTGGACCTTGTTGTCATACTCTTTAAGTTTATTAACATGACCGCATGAATTTAATACGACGTTTATTTTAAACATTGGTGCTAATCAAAACAGAATCAGCACCAATGTCTCATTAAGCATGAGCTAAGTGAAATTTCAGTTTAAAGTTTATGTTTATAATAATTATAACTATTGGCATTAATGGATCCTTTTATACTATTTTGTTTTTACGTCCGTTTTACAAAGACGCTTGCCAACACTATACTTGCACTAGAATCCAACGCGCATTCAACGCACGGACGCCTTTTAGTTGAACAAAGTCTCTATCTTTTAGTCATCTACAATAAAATTCCAAGAATTTTAGTTTGAATCTTGAGTTTTACCGACTTCAATTTATTTACTATAATAATATTCTTCACATTTATGTTTTAATAACAATTAAAGTTAATTAAATCAGTTACTATTACTTCAATATGAACTTTCTAAAATCAACTTTAATTAGCTTAATTAGTTTAAATATTTAAGTGACTTTAGAAGTACCTAATTGTAACGTTTGTATTTCCAATCATAACTTTATTAAGTCAACTTATAAGTTATTTTATTAATAATTTGTTTTAAAGCTTTTACGTATTTTTAGCAAGAGTCCTTTATATCTTCTAGTGCTTTAGTTCACTTTGTAAACATTATGAATATTTATTTAATAACAAAGTGTACTCTCGCAGTAATTTGCCTCAAAGTATAAAAGCTTTTTCTTGAAAGCAACGATATATTTAGGCATTTTTTAATATTAATGCTGTACGAGTATAAGCCATGTTTGATATTCTTAACGTCGTCGTGTCGTAAAGCAATGATTGTGCTATCTTTCCTTTAGATAGTCATGTATATGTTTCTCTACCCCAACTTTTCCTCTATTTTAGCACACGTTTGATGATGCCCCATCTTAGCGACAGTATAGTAATCGTTATGGATTGTTCCAACGAGGCCCCCACCGTCCCCCTACTGTTGGCAAACATGCGTTTCTCCGATGGATGTTCAACGGCCTGCTAATGTTAGGAACGGAATGTGGGAACCTAATGTCATGGGGAGCAGGCCTGGGCTCGGAGGCAACCCAACCGAATACACGCAAAGGTTGTAGCTCCATCATCTTCGACGTTAGTAATTAGAAACAGCCGATACTCGCTGTCGTCGCAGTTTTTTTATCATGCCTAGTCTAGTGTCCCTTTATTCCAGTACTAGACTTCAATCTACATATCTTAGCCAAGACGATCAGTCTTTGTGGTTACGCTTCGTCACAGGCTCTTAAATGACTATTCAAGTAAATTCTCCATTGGTCGACCAAACTAGCTTAACTGCGTAAATCGAAAGTTCCGAGCGCACCCTAATCTACGACCCCTCACATATTGGTCGAACATTTAGATAATAAACAAAGGAATGTTTTCGAGCTTTGCAATTTGCCCTTTGTCTAAAAAGCTTTTGAACGACTTTCGTAAAATGTTAGAACAAGTTAGATCGCGCATTTACGGGCTATTTCGGATTAATAAAGACAAAGTTCGACTGGGGTATGTGGTCTCTGAAACAATAAACGATTTATGCATGTCTATCTGTACATTAACAAGAGTAACCATTTTAATATCACTGGAAATTTGGCGTACTAGTTGTCAGAGGATAGAATAAAATAAAGCCTCTTTTATTTTGGCGTGATTACCGTTATCAGTGAATTATTTTACCTTAATTTGTCCTCCAAGGGAAGATTTTTATAATTTAAAAGATAATAGATATCGCCCGCATTTTCAAACGCATTAGTTTATTATCTATTTGAGTGCCGCTCTTAAACAGTACTTTTTTAAGATGAAGTGTACACTCTGTCTTTTCATCATTGGTTTAATAGTAAAGGTGTGAAAATATAACAAACATTTTCGCATTTGATACATTAAGTATATAGTTAAGATAATATTGCACGTGCGGTTAAAAATTATATAATTTTACAACACAAATATTTATCTACTTAACAACGGCCACCCGTTGCCACAGCCCAGTATTGTTTAAAACATATATGTATATTGTTTTGTACGAATTAATAGGATACGTTAAATATAATTGGCTTTTTGGTAAACCCCACAAATTGTCAAGCCATTATAATTGGAAGTCAACGAGATTGGACACTGAAACGCTTGTAGCTGAGCTTAAATGATGGGTTTTGACACATGTGAGTGTATACTACTACTACCCGTACTATATTAAGGTAATTTTAACTAAAACGCATTGCAATCAGATCGTTGACTTCTAGTGAATGCCTTAGGCATTAAGCCCGCCAATGAGTTTTTTTTTTAAGAGACTAGGATGTCGGCTTGAATCTGAGTGGAATCATAATTTCGCTAAACCGCGTCTTCCTCCGCTAACTTCACTCAATTGGTGATAAGAAATGAAAGTATTGCCTAACAGAAAGCCGGTGTGGTTTTCTGTAAGACCGCGATCACTCCTGTCGAGCCGACTCATGTTTGTCGAAGCATGGCTCTCCCACGGTGAAGTGTCTTCAACATTCAGAAGGTAATAAATAAGTTGATGATTGGCAGAAACAATCGATTTTCACGTCCTATTAACTATTTATAACTCTTAAGTGTCATCAATTAAGAGTTGTTTTCGCTGTAAGGTTCCTTACAATTTTGTTTCAAAAATAGAAGTAGTTCACTTTCATTACATAATTCTAATCATTTAAAATAATGATTTTTAATATCATTATACAAATAAATTTTTAATACACTTGATATTTTTAACTTTAACGATTTATATATTAACGTTTTCCCCTTTACAGCATAATACAAAATACAGATTTTCTAAATATTCCAGCACAAGATTTACTGCTGCGACAACAAAAAATGTAAGCCGAGAAGGTTGAAAGGATCCCTTTCTTCATCCATTTTCGCAAATGTATCACGTATAAAAACTAGGTTTCGGCGGATCAATAGCGATTAGGAAATAGACGAGAGAAAGGTTATTATTATACTGTCATCTGCAGCCCGCGCCCGCGGCTATGGCAAATATTTTAAGCGCCATGTTACCCCGACTGGAACAATAGTGAGTCAGAAACAAGGAGAGATTTATCATGAAACAAGTTTACCACGACCGTTATATCTGATTTTGATCAATGTAGTTTTGTTTGAATTATATTTGTAGATAGTATTTAGTTGTAGGTAGTAGTATGGACTTTCACAATCCAAATTGTTCATACTAAATGTTAAATGCATAGGTAGCTATTATTAAATGTTTTATTAAATGTAAATAGAACAATTTAGCATTATATCTAACTAGCTGTACAATGCAACGCTTCGATGTCGAAAAAATAGATAAAAACAATCCTTGAAGCCGTTTTGTATGTTGTTGTATCAACATTTGAGCTCAAAAGGTGCAGAACTTTTTGTAGTGTACACAAACCAACTTAATATAATATCAATAAAAGTGTACAAAATAGTGTTCGAAGACACTTTTTAGCTATTAGTTTGTATCCGCATGCAATATCAGCGGCATCAATTGGAACGTTGCCAAGCCAGCAATAAATATGGTGACAGCGTAGGGAGTTCATGGAGGAGAACAGTTGTCATTTTCTAGTAATCTCTGCCACTTCCTATTTTTATAATATGTAAACACTACTAATACCAGTACAGTTTGTAAATTATAATATAGATAACTTAAATGTTTTGCTTAATATAAGACATTGTGCGGATAGGATGAATAGCATTGATGCCTAGATACTCGTACTTTATAAAAAATTTGTTTGACTGCAAATATAATATACTTATCTGCATTAGCTACAGCATTTTAATTTATTTGCCTTTTTTAACCGACGAAAAATCTAAGGAGGAGACTCTTAAATCATCTCTTATATTTTTTATCTTTTGTTATTCAAAAGGTGGTAGTAACCTTGTAGATCCTTTGAAGAAGGCGACTGTTTTCGAAGCAGCCAAACGGAAAAGATTAACCACTTGACGAAACAACTAGGTCATTACCCTTTCTTTTAGAACTGGAGCTTAAACCAAATCTGAACGAATAAGCGTTTTTAATGAAACACCTAAATTATAAGTGCTATTATTTAAAGGGAAGTTATTTAGCAGCAAAAACTAAAATCAAATGACAAAAGTAAGTGAGCGTATTTGTCCTTAACTCCCCTAAGCCGTGTATGCACAAAAAAGAGCATTTGCCTAGAAATTAGGCGGGTGTTTCGAAATTCGCGGTAGGTAATCCAACAGAGCATGTCCCCCTGCCATTAACCTCATACAGTTTTTGTTATACGAACGGAGCACTTTGTTTTCCTGAATAAATTTACATCTTAATAAATGCCCGCTTGGATGCAAGACCTTTTTGCCATAACACGGACCCTAATAAGTTCTTAATGGGAAAATGGAACTAAAACAATCACATTCGCCCTAATAGGGCCTGCGTAAGTATCTACTTACTTAATGTGTACAAAATTATGTAATTTATTTAGTTTTAATATTCCGTTGGAAGTTAATATTGTTTTTTTCATGTCGGCCATGTAATTGTTATTAAAAAAAGGTATTGTGCTTTACCTTGTGGAAGAGAAAAATAATACTATTATGTTTTCTCACAGGTTGAATCATCATGTCAATCTTATGGCATTTTAATTTAATCTTTAGGTATATTCTGATATGTAGATAGATATTTTGATAGCCATAAGCGTAAGAGTCAGAGCATAGTGGTGAATTAATCAATCGCTTATTAACTTAACTACTTTAGTTTGTTTATATTTGGAGGGTCTTCCCATGTCATTCTAACAAATGATATAACCATATAAAAATCTACAATAAAATGTTTTGTATCAGTGTAACATATCTTATAACATGATCCGATAATTCGTTCTAACTGCCGGGAGTTTTAACAGAAGTATTTTTCACTAAAAAGAACAAATTATATTAAGAAGCGAGGATAATTGTTTGTAAATGTAATGTATTATAATGTAATTAAAAAAAGTTGAACCGACTTCAAACAAAACTGACAAAGAACACTAAAAATTAATCTCTAAGTAAAAAAACTATAACAAGTACCCTCAATATAATAGCAATAGTCCCTTCTAATCTGTTTGAAGTTGGTGCCAAGCAAGACCTTGAGCGAGAGTGCGTGAAACTAAGCTCTCCTTTTGCGCACGCCCTTTCGCACCAAGGGAACATGGGGGTTCCCACACAGGAGGGGGTCATCTACACGCCGTGGATGGCCCGAGGTACCAGGGATTTCCTTTCTAGGGTACACCTGGTTCCCCGACTACTGGTACCCGAGACGGCGTGCGGTTTCGGGTCGGTTCGAGTCCGACATAATCACTCCGCTGGTGGGTGATGTCCGAGGGGATTTCCGCACAGGACAGGACAGAACAAAGAAAAAAGGGGGGCCTTAGTGTGAGTGATTATACAATGACGTCGATTAATGATTTTGACAAAATATATCGACAGAAATGCATGGAATGCCAATTATTATTTCTTTGCGAATTTTATAATAGTATAAGCAAACACACACTTATGAGGATAGGGTGACACATCGCTCTATTTTATTATATATCGTAAATTTTATGTATTTATGTATATCGCCTGCATTGGTATATGAGCACGTACTAGAGATTTATTAGTACTACGTTACAACTTACTAAATCATGACACTGTATACAATTCTGAAGATCTGTTATCTCTATCAATAATATCTGATCTGATATCCGTGTTGAGAAATTACTATAAATAACAAAAGATCGACCAATATTATTTAAATTATGACTAGTCTAACTTGAACTACAATTTTATAGACTTTTCTTACCATGGCAAGACAACAAATATACTTACTGGGGATACATTCGTGATTCAAATGCAATGCTTGGGTTGCTTAGGATAAATAAATAGAGACTAAAGGACAATGGCAGGTCCCCATACATAATTTTATTTGAACTGAAATGTTAGCGTTTAAATATCAAAAAATCCTTAACACTTGGGAATTTATTCTTGACCATTCTCATATCAAAATTACTTGCGAAAGAAGTCTAGGAAAAAAGATATTGGATTTTGAATGTTTCGAGGTTAAGTACTAACATATTGTTAATGTTTTGTTTGAAACTAGATGGCGTTGTGTGTCAGATAGCCGAAAATATTATTTTCATTATTATTACAGTATATGAAATAAAAAAAATAAAAGCATAACATCTATTCGAGTTTAACACTAAATTAAACAAAAATAAAATAACAAACGTGGTGAGTCCGGAACTTGACAGGATCTAAACCACAGATTAAGAGATATGTACTAAACGACGACGTATCGACATTTTGAAAATATCGATGTATGCCTATTTATGTGCCGTTATCAATGACACTGTATTTTTCTCATCACACTGTGTAGTGGAAAATAAAGTAACGTTCTATTTCTTTAGTGTGTTTAAAATCGTTTAAAGAGAGTCAAAAATATTTTAAATCATTTCTAATTATGTTGATTCAGTCACTCTACCGTACGAGTGAAGACGTGGGCAGATGCAAATTCATAATCATAATAGTGAACCTTCGGTAAATATTTCAGCCAAAGCTATAAGAATCGATTATCGATAAATTGTTCCATAATATAATATTGCCACCACGCATCCCTAGTCAGTTATACGTGATGGCGAATCTGACATTACGTACTTAAGTCAAATAAAATCTTCAAAAATATCTTATCTCTTATAAGACTTATACAACACATGGTGGTGTAATGATAAATCATAGAAAATTTTTTGATTAAGTTTACTGTGACTCGATTTTTTAAACGCTTAAGTTTTAGGTAAATATGTTTCTGCCATTGTTCTTTGTGTCTATGAAGCTAGCGTAGTGAAGTCATAGGGCCGTAATAAAAACCTGTTTTGATATGTTTAAGAGATCCGCCGATATGGCGCTGGCTACGCTGGTTTAACTCTCAAATCAACAGGACCATTGTTTTTCGGAAATGGCTATTCCAAAGAAAAAAAGTCTTAGGCAAAAAAATAGCAAATAATTAGCAAAACATATGATGTAAGTTTTATTACGGCCCTATGACTCGGCTACGCTTGCTTCATAGACACACTTAATTTTACTGTTGTGTGCAAACTTCTAAGTATCCTATTGTCTACTAAAAATTAAAAATATTAAAGTACATTACATTTTTATTTTTGGCTTGATTAGTTAATAGATTTCTTATGAATATTTTATTCTATTATTATATTTAGTCCGTGATACATGCCGATGACATAAAATCGTCTGCACGGATGGCGTTGTAGTTTAAGCGGTCGCCACGTCGCTTATTACTATGCTGAGTATTGTGGGTTCGATCCCCACATGGGACGACACTTTGTGTGATCCACAAATTCTCTATATGAGTTTGGGTGTTCTTTGTGTCCGTTTCATGTATGTTTGTAAAGTCCCAAAAAATAATATATTCCTAGTGAGGGAATTGTTTATCAAAAATATAAAAAATAAATTCAGATCGCTTGTAGTTTCACATATAATAAGTAACTCAGATTAAGACAGCTTTTGGCCTTTTAAGTTCAACAAAAATTATAAAATCTTGAATATTGAGCGTCTTTGAATTAACATTAATTGTCTTTCATAATATATTCGATATTAAGTAGTCAAGTTGATGTCATAGCAAATTAGCTTCGGCAAACATATCTGTAAAGCTTTTGTGTATTCAAGGTGAAGGGTGGAGTCAAAGACAGAAACATATTTACACAGCAAACAAAGGGATTCAAACTGCAGAACGTCTTAAAATTACAATATGAAAGGGAAGCTTAGCTTACAACAATACTGGTTCATTTAAAAAATCCAGCATTGCTTAGCTCATTGGGACTTAATAGGCTTTATTTAGATAACTTGAGATTATCTAGTACAATGTTATCGTTAAAGCGATCTACTTGCTGTTTAATAGTTAAGCGTAGGAAGAACCGGGTATGTTTCTAGAGTTCGTTTTTAATCAAATTTAATGGAGTGTGTCTTAAATGTCGTAAGAGCCGACTAAGGGAGCAAACTACGCAGGACAACAGCACTGCAAAGAGAAGGAAAACTTGAAACAAACCCTATACAAACCCGTCTGGCCAGCGTGGTATAGCAGGCCAAAACCTCCATTCTAGGGAGAGGTCTATGTGCAGCAGTGGACTATTAAGGGCTGTTGATGTGATGATGATGAATGGGGTGTGTGCAAAAAAGGAATGTATTGAATAAACAAAACAATGAGATGTCCTCTCATTATTTTGTATAACCAAGAATGGGTAATGATACTTATCCTTTAGCTTGTCCTTATATAGGTTGCTGCTCTTCTATCTGATTCTAATTTGTTGTGCCTAGTGCCTTATATAATAAGTAAATAAGGTCTGAGGAGGTTAGGAGGATTTCATTAAAAGTAATGATGAATTAATACGTCAGCTTGCCGAAGAGTACGTTTGCATGATTATCAACACATAATGCTTGTATATCTTATTTCTATAATGTGAATAAATAAAAATCTTATTAATTAACAACGGATCTGAATTTGTTTTAAGTAGTGTATGATCTAGAAGCATAAGATTTTCAGCTTTATTACAACAGAATAAGACTTATATTGTATTCGTATAAGACATTTTAAAAGTGCTACCGCACTCTTATATCTAGCAAACTTTTTGTTAACGTCGTAGGAACTAACAAAATTTTGGCGCGAAGTCCATATAACAGTAAAGAAATTTTGTTAATAACAAAAAAAGACTTACTTAGAAAATGTTAATTAGGTGTCTTGCCAGCCGACCATGCATCTTTAACTGTAATCTGGGCAGCCAACCATAACAAACGAATTGTCATTCAATTTTGCTTTGATGAAGATTTGTGAATTGCAAGATCTGAATCGTTATCACATGTTGCCCAGTAGGTGGATTTTAAAAGATGCGAACGTACTTGAAGTACAGATTTTAACTCGAATCGTAACACGCCGCCTATGAAAGTACATACCACATGCAAAACACCTTATTTAAGTATAACTATGTAGCTACCTAGAGCGCACCACCCTACTCTGGTTGCTAGAAATAGAGTGAGGTTGCCAGCGTCATCGAAGTATAAAGGGTGACTCTAGTAACACATTTGTTATTGCAAGTGTCGAAAACATAATATTTTACACCTTATTATCGCAAGATGATTCAGTTTTACTGTCTACTACTGTGAAAAAAAATGAGAGGTCGAAGTCTAATGACCTCAAGCCCAGCGACAAATTGCTTTTAAGGCCACTTGCTTAAATCAAACTAATCACTCAGCGATTACACTTTCTCATCTAAAGCAATTAGACAGCTGATGATGTCTTTCGAATAACGTAAACCTGTAAACAAATACACAGATATATGTAGGAATAGTTTTACCGTTTGGTTTTTGACAGGTCATTTTATAGGGTCATGAACAATCTTTTAACATCTTTAAAAATTGCAACAATCACTCTTCTCTTTAGTAATTTTAATTGTTGGTGACGTTCACATTGATTGTAACCATAAAAAGAAATTTTTAGACTTACTAATCAAAATTAGGAAAATAGTTTTACGTGCAAATCGTTTTGGGTTATCACATTGCTGGTCACTTCTCGAGAAAGCCCAAATAAGTTGAATGATACGCGCTTAGCAACTACACGTAGATCAAATACATTTATCAGTTTTTTTTTCAGCCATACGCATATATGATTTAAGACTCCAACTATTTGGAATATTAGCAGGGAGTAATGATTCCGACCGCTTCGTGTAAGACATTTTATCGATAAGATATACTATGAATCTTGAATGGCGATGGTTGAACGTGAACAATTTTGGGAAAAGAAGCCCGCAATACCGGGGAAAAGCTTATTACCAATTTAATAAAGTTTGTGTATTGTAAGCACATGTCTGCACATATAAAACATGTGAGCACATGTTTGAAACTTTTTAAACTATTCAATGTGTTCAGCGGCATGAAATGGCGATAATTAATACGATATACCTTTTGTTCGTTATCTGAAGTTTCAAACTAATTGTATCTATCGTGGTTACGAGTCTAAAAACAAAAATGACAAACTTTGTGCAGTAAATCCAACGTGAATAATAGTTATACTTCTCTCGCTGTTATGAAAGGACATAGATTACCATAGAATGAATTATTATCTCTATAAATATTTACGGAATAATGACTATCGATTACGGTTTATATTAAATTCATAAAACTGGGTCAGCTAAACACTAATAATGAGCGTATTTAAGGAAAATAAATAGCTTGCTTTTCAAGTGTTTACTTAAGATGTACAGCACCGTAATGACCGCATAAGTTAACCGATTCGATGTTTATTAGTGAGGTAATGTCAAAATGTCTGTCGTTAAGATTAATTTTCAGAAACACTGTGGTGGTTTATAAAAGACAGAGATTATAATGAAGAGAAAACCATGTTTGTTTTTGCTGCCTTTAAGGTTTCTGATTTAAATTCTTATTTGTGTAGTGATAGATTTAAGAACAACAAAGGAATGTAACATGGAAAAAATATTAATGAGTACATTTTGGTTATTAAAACTCATTTATTAGTTCAATTTAAGGAATTCTGTTAGCATTAAATAACTGTTTATAAAAGAAAGACACAGTCTTATTAACGTTATTGTGTAATTCAGGAGCAATGACAGGTAAAATGCTGGGTAACTATACACTACAAGATAAGATAAGAAGATAAGGCTAAAAACTATTTATTATTTATATATTATCAGTGTAACTGAATTTAATACTAAACTTTGTGTTGTTTTTGGTATAGTCATCGATTATCGAATTATTTCCTATGCCTATTTTTTCCTTCTACAATTCTTAGGAGGGTCCTTATACTGGCATAAGTTCGGTTATCAAGTCCACGTTCCTTCTTTGAAAATAACCACCTATGGTCCACTACTTGCATCAGTTTGTGAATTGAAATTTTTAAATTTCAAAGTCAAATGAGTTCTATCATAAAGTTAAGATCAATTCAATGTAAAATGGTAAGGTAACCGTACCGCGAACCTAAAAGTATTGTCTCAAGAGCGTTTAAAGAAGGATGGCTCATAAATATTCAATTCAGTTTTAAGCCTGAAAAGTCATCGTTAAGTCTATTTCCGATAAAATGCTGAAGCGGTTTCAGCGACCTCTAATTGTGATTCCATTTCGGCCCACCTGCCTCCACCAAAAATATTGACGATCTGTTGAAGGGTATTTGTAAACTTAATTTCTTGGGAGCCCTGACTTTGTCTCATATCTTTTATGAAAGAAGTATAATTTTTATACTGACATTTCATTAATTTGAAAGCAAAGGCTTCTAAAATTCTACCTTACTTAATACAACTGATTTTAATAATCTAAGTCAGACTTAATGTTGTTTACTGTTTTTGAGCGTTCTGTTCCTTAAAAGGAAAATAGTATGTTGTACTTAAAGGTTCACCAATCTGTCTGTTTCTGGGTTAACATCCTCTTTCTCGGGAACGTAAACTTTCTCTTGTTAAAATAACGTAATGGCGTTCATGGGCGGTGGTAGTCACTTTCCATCAGGTGACCCGTCTGTTCGTTTGCTCACTCTTCAATAAAAAAAACATAATATACTTATTTTGGCAATCTGTTGAATCCATAAAAATGCTAGTTTCTAAGAAACGCGATTAAAACATACAGGCATTAAACCAATTTTCACACCTTACAGGTATGTAAACAAAAATCTATGGGGTTCTTTACCTTTTATGAAATTTAACGTATAAGGTCAAAATTTCACAACACAAGCAAAGAAAAATTCCAAAAGTCGAGTTCTAGATTGGACAACTATATAACATAGATATAATAAAAAAAAACCTCGCTGCATAAGTCAAACTCGCACTTGCCCGGTTTTTTGTATACTACCTGAAGAACTGGTTAATATGGACGCAAACAAATATAATATTATTCTTTTATTTTTGATTATGGTCGAATCAAAACTCTTTATTATTCAAACAAAGACTCCGAAAATACTTTGCAAATATTTGTTTTCAGATATATTCGTATGTAGTTAGGTTAACGGCTCGTATTATACTTCAGAGCTAAAATCTGTTGCCTCACTATTAAAATTTCATTATAAACGTAGTATGTATCTAATCAAATGAGTACAACAACCCAACTCGCCTATCGTGAATTATAAAATTATTTAGCACTAAGGTTAGAGAAATAACGTATTCTGGTACTGTGACTACCCAAGGGAATGAATGATATCCAACCGTGTGTAAATATTAAAAGATTAGAAGTATACTAGAATAATTTCAATTTGTTATGTTAATAAAATAATATATGGACGGAATTTTTGTTCTCTGACGTTGAATGTGTATTATGACGTCATAATACATGATTTTAAAGATCAATAGAACGCCCAAGGCGTTAGCGTCCTTTTAGGTTTTTTAAATATTTTAATTCAAGAAATAAAATTATTTTTGTCCTCACGAAAAACTAAACTAACAAAGTTTCAGGAGTTGATATATTTGCATTAACAATTAGGCTCTGATAGGACTATGAGAGACTATGTGAGTTATGTTCAAGGAGCCTTTGACAGTTATTGGTTCAGAACAGAGTTAAGGCCCTGAGGGTAATAGAAATTAATTATCATTTGATTTCATGTTGTGGGAAATACATACCCTGACGTTTTCAGGAGCTAGGAGCACTCAGGTTCAGAGTAATAATACCATTTTGATAGGACATTATAATCATCATCATCATCAAAAGCCTATAATAGTCCACTGCTCAACATAGACCTCTCCTTAGAAAGGTGGTTTTGGCCTACTATACCACGTTGGTATAGGGTTTGTGTCAAGTTTTCCTTCACTTTGCAATGCTATTGCACTCCCTTAGTCGGCTCTTACGACACCCACGGGATGAATTGGGGTGGTGACATTCCGTATTCTTTATCCGTTACTATATATAATAATTAGTTTTAATTGATTATTATAATTTTTCTACCCACTTCCCATTTTTATTTGCAGCCAACAAACATTACAAAGGTTTATTTTATGAATTTTGACAAAAGCTCGTAGATAACATTCAGGCATAAAAACTTCATATATGGTTATATTGTTAAATAGCTGCAAATCAAAACTATACAATGATACCCCGCAGTCGTCAAAAAAGTTCGTCGCGAAATATACAAATGAAAAGTATTGCCGATGACAGGCGGCCCAGATTGGGGAAACTTGCAAAAGAACAGAAAGTGTGAAGTATCATTTATTACACAAATTGATGGGTACGAACAGTAAAAAGCTACTGAATATTAATCGTTTCAAACACGGTTCCCTTTTCTGCTAATAAGAACCTTATTGGAAGAACAATAAGACTTAAATTAAATTGTTTAAGGAAATTTGATCTGAGAATTTTGACTCAGGGAACAAACCAACGGAATGTAGGTCAACAGCTGTAGGGAGAAGTAATAGGTAATTGGAACGTAAGCCACGCGAACCTTCGATTTTCCGTAAAAGCGCTAGACGATTCGGTACTGAATCTGATTGATGCTAATAAATGTTTTTTCTCCATTACAATAAGTAAAAGACGAATAGTTAAAAATAACAGTTCCCCAAAAATAAATAAAACTAGAATCCTTTCCATTCCTTTTTTATTATGAATTAGTTACATTCTATTATTTTTAACTTCGTTTTATTTTTTTATTCATCATCAAAAAGCGAAAATCTACTTCGATTCGATTTGCTAATGTGATGAGCTTATTCGAAGGGCGAATCCAAAGAGAAAAAGTGGATTACGAAAGGGGAAAAATCAAAATATTGCCGCTTTTAAGGTGATGATTGCGTTGCTCGTAACGTGAACCGGGCATAATAGACAATTCATTTTCGAAGTGGATTATACTAGTTTAATTTTTAGTTAGTCCTAGGGCAATTTGTAATGTACATATACATATGTCATATGAATATACATATGTCATATGAATATACCGTCAGATCAGACCGTAAATATATTAGCACAGATTTTAATACAAATGAATACTTAATGGCAGTACTTTTTTCATTTTTAAAATGATTTCTTTAATTCTTTTAGTTAATAGTAACGACCTAACTGCTACATTTATGAAGAAGAATACATACATTACTGCCTATTGCCCGCGAGTTAGCTCGGATGATTACTTCTTATTTCGTGTTTTTAACTTTGAAGATAACGAGTTTTTATACAATCCGCCTTAGGCGTGAAATTCCCATAAAAAAATTGGAATCAGCATCTAGATTACGAAACAACTGAAGAACTTCTTACGAACCTAGTATAAATTTCACGAATCCCGATTTACCCACACACATAACACACCACCACCCACAGACACATTACTCCCCATCAATTATATGTTTTCTTAACTATAAGCAATAACGAATAAAGTGTAAATAGCGACCTCATGTACCAACAGTAATGTCTACCTTTGTACGACTGAACACTGTCTCCCAAGATACAGGCTTCCGGCCTAGTTTGGGAGTCAGTATCAGTAAAAATGTAATAGATAACCAAAGTCTGTCTAATTTTAATACTAATGTGTTAGTAACTTATGTGTCAATAAACAAATTTTTATTTGTTAAGTGGGTCCTTACAACATAAAAACATCAGCTGGCAATATTTCAAGTTTGTATCCCCAGCGGTTTAGGTTAGGAAACAGTCAGTCAGTCAGAGCAAGTAATTTTATATGCATGAAATGGACAACATGATGATGTTGCATTGACCAAGCCACTTCTTATTTGTACCACTTTTTTTACATAATACGCTAACAGGTAACTGGCAAAATATGTAAAAAGTACGCAATGAAATACTCTGTAAGGGAAGATCTGTTTAAGTGAATTCACACTCACTACTAAGTTGAAAAGTCAAATTGCTTCGTTTTTGTGAACTATCCTGCTTATCTGGCTTAATTAGTGTTTGAATAAAATTATATAACTAGCGAAGATAGCTAACGAAGGAAAGTACGTGGTTCAGGTACTCGTTTCAAGCCTAATTAAAGCGTCTACGGAGGGGAAATTTGTGACAACGTTTTCAGCTACATTGCCCATTATTACTTCATGAATATCAATTAAAACTTATGATTTAATTAGTTTACCATTGGTTATTAAATATTTTTACTCGTTGGGTGTTAACATAGTCGACTATTACTAGTTTAATTGACTTGTTTTCAGTGCCTGTACTTTGTATAAACTGATATGAATGTGGCTGTGTTGTTATTTCAAAATAGTACTATTAAATCTGGTGACCAATTAAGAATAAGGAGTGTCACCACCCCTATCCATCCCGGGGTGTTGTAAGAGCCAAATTAAGTAAGCAAATTACGCAAGACAACAGCACTGCAAAGAGAAGGAAAACTTGAAACAAACCCTAGGTTGGCGAAAATCTCCTTTCTAAGGAAAGGCCTATGTCTAGTAGTGGACCATTAAAGCTGTTGATGATAATGATGATGACTATTATGTAAACATTTTGGTTTCGTCCGTGTGGTGACGGATTAAGAATACAGAGTGTCACCACCCATATTCATAAAGTGGGTGTCGTAAGAGCCGACTAAGGGCAAGCTTTGCAGGACAACAGCACTGCAAAAAGAATGAAAACTTGAAACAAACTGCCAGCGCTAAAATAGGCTAAAACCTCCTTTCTTAGGAGACGCCTATGTCCAGCAGTGAACTATTAAAGGCTGTTGATGATTGATCATGATGATTTAGTTTCATAGAGAACTTATTTAAAATGTTTTATGAAAAATACTTAAAAACCATCGCCGCTCGTAGAAATCTGCAACTCAAAAGACACAAATGAGATACCACTTTGAGTCACCTCCTCCCAGATTTTTTGGCCCTCCGGTCAAAACTAAGGAAATAATTGCTTTTCACCGCTTTTCTGTTAGATCGTGCTGTACCAGTAATAGTAGGCCAAATCCTCCTTTCTAAGGAGAGGCTTATGTCCAGCAGTGGACTATTAAAGGCTGTTGATGTACCAGTAAAAGTAATTTAATATTACATTTATTATGTTATTTTATATTATACATACAAATTTTGGAACACTTATGAAAGTTAAGTGCGTGTCAATGTATGTGGCCCTAATTTGAAGAGTGTTATCGCATCTGTCCTCTATTTAGGTTAGGTTATTCGTAAAGTATATTAAACTCAATAATATTTTATGTTATAAAATTGATAAAGATCTCAAATAGTATTTTCTAGAAAGCTGCTTTTTTGATATTAATGTCCTTAATAAAAACCGATTTACCAAAGTTAGGTGACATTAGTCTTTTGCTGGGGTAGATAAGATTCATTAGGCAATTAGGTTTTAAGGACGGCTAAAATGTTGATATCACATCACCACTCATAAAAGAAAAAGAATAGAAGAACGTAACGAAGAAGAAGAAATGTAACGTGTAACGAAATGTAACGTAGAGCGGGAATGGTCTTTTAATAAAATAAAATACTCTGAATTTAGCAAAGATAGCCACAGACAGATAATTAGTAAATGCTAACCGCCTCAACTCAAGTCTTACTTTTTATAAAACCAACTTATTTTAAAAAAGGACTGTCTTTTCGGCCTTCTCGAACATTGTGAAACAAAAGAAAGTTCATTAATAAACATATTAATGTACATTTCCTCTTTCGTTTATTCACAAAGATATCTTATTTTCTCTTGCTTTGCAACTGTGTAAAATAAATGGACGTGGGGTTGTTTATTCAATTTTAAAATGATTGTGCATTAAATAAACCAACGGGCCGAGTTCGACCTAAATAGCCACCCAACCTCGCTAATTGAAGTTCCCAACATATTAAGTCAATTTAACTTCATTACTGTGTCATAGTATTTCACTAGTCATTAATAATGTATGCAGTATTTATGGGATGTCAGTAAATTTATATCGTATGGAGCTGATAAACTTTGGTAATAATAATAATAGCCCATAAAATCATGTTATTCATTTTTAAAAGGGCTTTTGATATTTTGAAGTGTGTTAATAGCGCTATCAAGTAATATTATCTTAAAAAGGTTAAATTTAATATAACACCAAATTCTAACACTCTCGATCTAAAATATATTGCAGATTGCCTAGGGAGTGCCTGTATTTTGAACAGTCCAATGCCGAAAAGTTCAAGTTCCCTTAATAATCGGCTACTACTTTTTCTTAAAATTTTGGAATTATGTCAGGAAAATGCATTTCCTGATATGACTCCAACATTTGAACTATCATCCTGAACAGGGGCAACACGAAAACATCGTAAGTAAGTGAGTTAACCAAAGCTCGACCCCACTCCTCCTGATGATTCTGGGGGCAAAATGGAATGCATTTGTGGCTCTGGAGTTGCAGGTAGTTATTTACCGTCAGGTGACCCATGTTCTCGTTTACAAACAGTGCAAGAAAATGGAAATGCGAGCTCAGAGCTATAATCATCAACGATTGAAACCCATTTACCTTAAAATACCGAGTTTACGAATCTGAGATTTGGATATTGTGTTCGTTTAACGTTTTCCTATTGGATTTTGAAGAACGCTAAATATTTGACGTTACCTATTTTTAGAGGTTGGTTTGTAGATTCCACAGTACTGGTAATTTGGCCCCCTAATATTGGTTGTATGGGGCCATATTACATAAATAAATGAGTGATATTTATTTTTTTATTTACTTACAGATGACTCGACAAAGTTTAGTGTCTTCGTCTTCTAAGAAAAAAAAATTGTGATCCTGACCAAATAGAAAAGGCTATTAAAGCAGTGAGCACCAAGACCATGGGTTATAAAAACTAGATCTCAAATTATCAAACTTCTATTTTTTTTAATAAACATATTTATCCATATTATGTCGTGTATTGGTAAGTAAATTAGAAAACTAATGATGTATTCATTACATATGTTTTCTTTTTATTTTTTACATGAGACCTCAAAATTAAAGTGGGGGGGGAGCACATTACCATCTTCCCCTTTATTACATTATTACTGCCACATTTCAATTTAAGATACCCTAAGTATATTCCATATACACGTATAAGCTATTAATAACGGTTCCGTAAATGAGCCGTGTAATTAACTTATGAAAGCTAGTTCAAACAAAACAAAGACAAAATACTACAATATGTGTAATATGAGAATACATTAATCAACGACATCCTCTTGCATCCTGTATCTAATCTCGTCAGAACATCCAAGTATACAAAAAATTAAATCTTATATCTCTAATATTTTCGTTGTACTATTACACATAAAAACCTTCTTATTTCCGTGAGCTGGCTCGCTAAAAATATTCGCCCTATTTCCCTCCTACCTAATAAGAAAGCTCGACCTAAGAAATCCCGGTTCTGCTGGTTATGAAGTAAAATATAGTACATATTAATTAAAAGATGTCCTGCTGACTACTTGATTGATATTTTTACAGTAACTTCGTCAGAATTATGAATACATACATTAGTTTTATCGACAAGCTTTAATAATTTTAAGCGTTCTCAGAAGTACGTACAAAAGCACTCTCTCATTAATTTTAGTATTAGGAAAATGGTTTTTAAACGAGAACATTCTGACATTTTCATTGAAATAATTCTATTCTATTCATACTTGAATTAATTATATAAAAATAAGTATAAGTAATACAATTTTTATCTGTTTAAAACCGACTTAATTTAACATTATCTAAAAAACAGAATATAAACAGTCAGTGAGTTCATCTTCGTATTTTTAAACAACTTTTGGACCAATAGATGCAAACCTACTTAGTATTAATGTAAACCTCCGTATTGCATTCTGTGTTGATTGTTTAATTTTAATCGGTGAATAGACAATATAGGACAAGCGACTTGGTTTTAAATAATATTCTACTAATCAATGTGTAAATGGGCCCTTGATACGTATAATAGTACCATGCCCTATGCCATCCTAAACCTAAAGTTGTATTAACTTGAGATATTGTACATTAAACCTAAATCGACTTTTGAACAACCGAAGTATAAAAAATCTTGCTGAAAAACACTATTGTTTATGTTGTTAGTCGTTAGACTTAGCGTTCGTGCCCCCTATTTACTTGCTTAATTAAGATAATTATTTTCCACTTTAAATTATATTTGCTACAAACATTATATTATCCTGTCTACGACCTCATAAGTGGCTTTCTAATGAAGCAAATTTAAATTATATTTATTCAAGTTCTATTCCATAAACGTTTCTTCCATGTAATAACTGGTGTTCTAACCAGTTTTAGGTAAGTAAACTAGAATAAATTTACCATTTTCTTTTATTTCAAGTCCTAAATCTCATTCGTATTTCTTTTCTTCTATTATAACAGAACATATTGTCTCTTTATTATACCGAAGTGCAATAACCAGAGGGGTAATATTTTTTTATATCTCTTATACGAACACGTTTTTATACTTAAATACAACATTCGCTATGTAAATATTACCTTTCATCTACATCAAAAAAATAAAACCAAACGTAAAAAAACATACAAACGTATTTTTGTACGCGAAAAGGCGGAGCTTCGGGAACGTTAAAGCTGGATTTAGACGTGAATAATTATTATTTCTAGGAGAGGGTTTCTTGCATCGGAGCCTCTCGCTATCAATAAAGCCTTCGCTGGCGAGAGCAAGCCGTCTCGCCGCCAAACGCTCTATCTTCGGGATTATAGCAAGACAAGGATTCCTGTGGTATATAAATATAGATTTCGATCTTTTCTAAAATTGCTTGAGAAGCATTTATCGCGACTTCTGGGAGTTATATTGACTGCTTTGTTCAACAATATTACTCAGTTAAAAGGTAATTAATATACATCAGTTTAAACAATGAAGTAGATACCGCATGAAAATATGAACATAATAGTCGAGTATTTGACTTAAGAGTGTTGTCAGCTTTGAGCAACATCTCGAGGGAGAAGAATCGTGGAGATTTGGAGACCCTGATTCTCGAAATAATTCTCAAAAATGATATTTCTCACAGTTAGCAAACTGAATACAACGATATATTCGTAGGAAATACTATATATATATGACCTTAAGAAAATGACTGACGGACCCATGAAGGGATTGCATATATAACTGTGCAGATATACTTAAGTGATTGATATTTTATTTTTACTTAAAAACCTTACCTAACCTTACTTACCTTTTTTTGCAAACCCAACCATTACAATTTACATTACAATTACAACCACCAACATTACAATAAGCTATATGTGTCTAGATTCTTTTCCAAGTCATTTATCAGAGCAAGCTGAGAGACGGGTCACTATTGTATACTCCTCATAGGCACTGTCACTAATGTACATTAAATAAGTCTCACCAAAATTTATACTGTACGAGTTCATTTGATGTTGGTTGATGTCTTTCAACATCTCCGTTTGAACAAAGCTTCAAATCGCACATAAATTCAGAAATTGTCTTTTCAGAAATCGAGCCGACAGGTTGCTGACAGAGGGTCTTATCTAAGAAATGTTGTATATAATATTAGATTCTAGGAACTACTATTATATTGCTTTGAACCAAATTACAGTCGCACAAACCGAATTTCAATCAGATCATTTTATCAGCAAGCACGCACTTGTCGTATTTATAAGAATTTAAGCTGATTTTATTAAGTGATTAAGAACTCACGAAACCGAATTCCTCTGGCAATGTTCCGGTTTGTGTTAGTTGGCATTTTAGTTAGTTTAAAGCGATAGGAATACAGGTTTTTTCTGACTCCCTAATTGGGCAACAAGCGCCGATTCAGCCAGGTTAACTTGTTAAAGTTAGAAACAAATCAGAGGCAGCAAAATCCTATCATCCATAATTAATGTCATCATGTTGAATGATAACGGTCATCCTGTTTCATTTTAGTTAACAGCTCATACCCGATTAACCTTAAAATAAACTTCTTTTAAAGTTTTTATGAACATAAATGCCTCTCAAAGGAAACTATTTATCACCAAAATGTTAGCATTTATTAGGCATGCAAATGGCAGACAAAATATCAACGAGTATGTCGAGTACGCCTTTATAGCGTAGAGTTTGCTACATATTCATCATTTATTTGATATGAAGCTAAGTAATCGTTCTATTTTTTGTTTTAAAATCAAAACTTCGATTAGGAAGTCTTAATCTACATCGCAATTATGCTTATTAAACAGAGGTTTGCAAAGCTTTGTAATACAGCGAATATATGTTTACATTAGGTCCATTGTTTCTTCTATTAATTTAAGGTTTACACACGAACACAGTGAAGCCTGTTCTCCATAATCCGTAGATTACGCGATTCAGGACTTTGCGGATGAGCTCCACGGTGGGTCGCGTTGCAATCAATAAGCTAACGCTGATCCTGCGTCACTTTGAGCCAACTAAATGAAGTCTCTCTAGAAATCATTCCGTTCCGTTTCTACAGCTACTTCCTCAAGTTCGCTCTATCGATCTCTCTGTCTTGCTGTGCAAGTTAAGTCTATCAAATGTTATATTAGATCCCGGTTTTATGAGCCGCTTACGTAGGGACTATGATTGGTAGACTGACGTTACGACAGTTCCGTTCTGTCTTTTTTATTTAAAATAGAAGGTGACTTAGGATTGGGTTTCGCATAGTATATGGTAATTTTATACATCGCGATCAATCAATCTCAGTTTCTTTCATCTGCAATAGGAATATGTGAATACATATCGTCTTGTTTACTGTTTTTTTTTTTTTTTTGGTCTCAATTTGAAGGAAGGATTGTTGAAATCTTTGAAAATATTTGTCCCTTTTTTGTGTGTATTTCTTTACGATATGAGTGTGACGACTTAAAATCATTGTTTTCTGTATCAGCTAAAAAGTGATTAGTATTGATTGGTATAGATACGTTATTGGAATCGAAGCATTACTGAACACAAATCGCGTCTCGTTCTTTAATGTTAAGTCAGTAAGAGTTCAACAATTTATGTAAAGGATCTATTTAATTTACCTGTTTATCTGTTTTCGTGAGGGGTATATGATAAAAACGTCTACAGGAAGTAAAAACCTCTAGATAGCCTATATATATATAGCCTCTACCCCTAGAGATAAGGTAAGGTGCTAGTACCTTTTATAATATTTTAATATCCCAGCCTTGTCAGCCACACCCGTTAATGTCTCTTAGTAAGACAATAAGTTATGAGATGTAACGGACAAAAAATTCTTACAAAAGAATCCCACCCCACGATAGAGACCGTTCTCTTATACAACATTTGAGTACAGAGTTTGGAAGCCGTGTTTCCAATCCGTTTTTAGTTGCCGATAACCGCTTGTCATCATTCTGACAAATGATTACTTAAGAATATGTACCTAATACATTGCCGGATCTGTTGCTCAAGTGGTTGTTGAACAAGAGGTCTTGGGTTCTCTCTATGAGTTGAACTCTAGTTTACATTACTACTTGAACTCTGATTTACATCAACACTATCATTTGTTCTATGTATGCATACTTTATCTCTTTGTATGTGTGGTTATTACAGTATTGACTTGTATGACTTGACAGTAAAGTGTGATAGATTTATTTTTATTTATTTTAGGTATGGTTATTATTTTCCGTTATTATTATATAATTCAATTTTCTCTTAAAATAGGTTATTAGTTCCCTAGTTTAAAATATAAAATGTAATCATTATTATTTCATAGCAGAGGTTCATGATCTTTAAAAAAGAAAATCAAAATTAATTAAGACCCATGTACCGAAACCAAATGTGATAACAAAATCAGAGGTTGTTTTCGGAACTCGTATTAGAAATTATCTGAATTAATTTCAGTTCATAAAAGAAACATAAGCCGAGGGTCGGAGTAAAGGTAAACAAACCTTTGTTTAGAAAGCGCTAAATATATTTATGTATTTAATTTACAACGTTCATGTTGGCTTTGTTCGACAAAAAGCTTTGTGAACATGAACTTAACAAATGTAAATATACGAACATGTGACAGAAAATCTTAACAAAGTTAATGCTCAAGGGGTTTGTGGAGTTTGGCATTTAACAAGAAATGCACAACTTAGCATTTGCAAATACAATTCATTTGTATTTTACTCGTGGCGACCGCAGCAGCGGCGACACCAGACGCTGGAGTTCGTTTCGAGACCACAACAAACACATTTGGGTGATTCCGTTCGCTGCGAGTCGTGGCGAAGCGATAAACTTTGTTGACAATGACTGATGCAGCGAGTGGACGATCCGGTCCTGTTCGCAACGTCCGAGCCAAATGTGCAATTTTCGAACGTGCCATTGAAAACGACTAAAGTTTCCCCTCACCAAGTATTGTAACTCAATTTCGAGACAGTGACACAATGCTGCAGGCGACCCATTTTAACTTTGGCGACTTGTTTTGATATGAGTTACTAACTCGAAGGACTCTTCATTGTGGTGCGTAGTTACAGTTAAAGTTTTTATGGAATTAAAAGTATTTCTGTTTCAGTTCTCACCTATTCATTGGCCGTGGTATATTTATGTCGTATGAGTTTTTACCTGCAACAAAATAATGTATACATGTTATATATGTACGTGCAAATATTTTTGAAGACTAAACCTATATATATATATATCTATATATATAACTAACTTTATACATAAAGGACACCGACAGCTTTGTATGGGACTTGGGCCAAGGGGTGGACATTTTTATATTGAAATAAAAACGTTACTAGGCTAAGCTAAAGTAAGCTGAAGCTATGTAGAAACCAATAATATAATTAATTTAGTATCCAGGCCTATAAAAAAAATGCTTTGATTTTTGCAAAAAAATAATTTCAATTGTCGTCACCATCACTTTCATACACAATCAAAATATTATCCAGAAACTAAGCTGGAGGAGTAACATTCTCATACCTTGCCCAACTTAGATACCAGATTACGGACATAACGTGAGAGCAACAACCCACAGTTCTTCGACCAACAATGCAGTTACAGTAATACTCTTTAATTGCATTTAAATTCTCTGTATTACTGTCAAATAATATATAAATAAAATATGTTTTCCTACTTATGTTACCTACTTTTGGCCCTTAATAATGTGCAACTTTTTGAACAATAAACAAAATGATGTATTTTTTAAGATAGGAAAAAAATAATTGAACTCGCGAGACTCTTGTATATAAGTATCTACATATTATATTGGCCCTGTTTACACGAGTTGAGTTTGGGTTGAAATACATTGATAATACATATAACTATATATGGTTTGAATGGTTGAATGGTTAACTCTAGGAGAATTTTGTATCCCACCAGCTTGGAAATGGCGCACTCTTATACCTTACTTAAGGACCACTTCTATAACCTAAGACCTTGGACTACGAAGAGCTTCAGTAAGCTCTTTTCTTGAACGAATATCCAAAGCGGCATTGATAGGCTCGTATCAAATATGGTTATGTAGAGCAGCAGCCACAGCAGACAGTAAAGGTGAACGCCGACGCGTCGCAAGGAGTACTTCCTAAACCTAAACCTGGGTCGCAATTCCCATGCAATTATTTCTCTTAGGTGGGAATCGACCCCCGATCTTCGGCTTAGTAGTCAGGGTTCCTAACCACTAGACCAACAGTCCGTCAGGAGTATATTTAGTTATTTATATTAAGCAATAACATTGAAAAAATTTAAGTTTCACGTAATTACTTAGTTAATATCTATTATCTGTGTTAACAGATAACAATATGCATGGCACTTAGTATATATCTAGTGTAAAGACTTTTATGCAAATGCTAATTAAATCCATAAAAGTCAACACACAAACAAAAGACCAAAACTAGAAAATGAAATAAAATAATGTATAAAAGACAACAAAAACAAAACAAAACAGGCGCTCTTACAATCAGGTTTGGCAACATAGCTTTGTATGGAAGTCTGTATGATGTGAATTTCATTGAGAAGATATCAATGTTTTCGACTGTCATAGACCTTTCGTAACAAAGCCTTGCATGCGTGCAAGGGGGCTATTAAAAGTGGTATTTAAAGTAGATACAGGTAATTCAAATGTACGATGGTAACGTGTAATGCGTCCCCATCGTACATTTATACATATATACATATATATAGTAATCTATTCTCTACGACTCGATTTGTTCACTGCTTTTAACATACAGTGGACACACTCGTCATTGTGATTAACATAGCTCCTTGATTTAAAACATGATTATTGATTGGCTTCGATGTTAGCCCTGCGGGCGCCGTCAATGTATAATCAATGATAACAAAATTTCTCTATGTGTAATACATCTATTGGTTTGCCACAGTTTAGTTAACAATCAATTATTCAAACGATCTTAAAATGCCATAGTAGATAACATCGGTAACGCTATTAAGATCCAGCCATATCGAAAGCCAGCTCATCAACAAAAGTGTGAATATTTTTAAGGTTAAATATATGTTTATAATACTATGTACATCCCTATATTTATTAGTAACAGATTTTGGTTAGTGACAATTACATAACGTAAATCATTTATACGGAATACAACATGTTTATTTTTACACTTACAAAGCAAAGCATTTAACAAATGACATTTTCATGTTCCATAAAATATGCCCTCCAGTTGTTATGCTGTTTTCATTCTAATCGACACTGCTAAGTACAGTCAGTAACTCAGCAGTCTCAACAATGACTGAATTCTTAAACTTAAATATAATGTCTATAGTTCCTACATTTGGGATGAGAAGGCTCATTATGCAACCTCGGCAATTTACGACGGCAATCGTAAACATTTTGATGGTCGAGGCAGAACTGCTCTTAAAGTTCAGCCAGCAAGAACCTCTAACTGTGATTAAAGTCTCCTTCAGGACATAATACTAATATCAAGGCATTACTTAACTTGAACTTACTCAAATACTATTTAAATATATCACGCGTCGCTGTGTTACTGAGAGCTTGTTACGAAAACTTTTCGTTTAAACATTAAACTTCCGGAGGACTATCTTTTATGTCATTATAATTAGTAATTTTATTGTTCAATATATATACGGATATTGGAGTATTAAAATACTAGTAAATTTAATATTACAAAATCCATGTCTGGGGTTTTCAATTCACCCGAGGTAGTGTGAATCCTTTAAATTTCCACCCGATGTACTTCAGGCCTACTACTATGCTTTCAGCGGTCATAAAACAATGGCTGTTTCACATCACTCGGAAACTCGCTTAATCCCTAATGTCCACCCAGGGAAGTGTATATACTACGCGTCAGAGCAAATAGGGTGGCGAACCCACATCATTCGCTCAAATATTTTAAATGAAAGAATTTTGTAAGTCTTATTGTTATAGATATATAATTATAGGTAGAATATATGCGGATAGGCCATGACGTAAATCATGACTAAAGTGACAGGCTTGCTATTGTGGGCTGTAAGTCCAACCCCTTTTAGTTTTCATTGAATAAAATTTCAAAAATGACCATAAGAAAAGCTCCTCTATTTTATAAAGTTGATCTCGTATATCTGTTGAATATTCTGAATCTGTTCTGAACAAAGCTGTCAAAATCATTCACTCTGATAGTATCTGTATAGCTGTAGTACTCATATAAACTTTCTTTGCCGAGACAAAATAGTAAAACAAAGGACGAGATAAACTAGGATCTTCGGCAGTCCTTTTTGCCTAATCCAATTTACGGTTGAAAAGGAAAACATGTGAAATATCGCAAAAATGTGGTCTGACACATGTTCTTAAGAAGGAAATCTTATGTCTTAGAGGGCAGCGCACAAAATCCCTTTAGCAAAATAGATTTAAAGAAATAAACAGGTAACACATAAATTTCACGTTGATCGTAGAAGCACTTAAAGCGTTCTTAAACGTAATCATCACAAGTAACGTTGGAAGCAGCATTGTACGAAGTGACGAAGTTTACCAACCTGATTATAATATAGCTTCGACATCTCAAAATTTCGTCGTATAAATAGTTATCTCCATCTAAAGTTACGAAGAGAAGTTGTGGGGAACATCACTTACGAAGTTCGGAGTGAGATGAATGTTTCACGTGCTAGATAATGCTAGGAACATTCTACTAAAAAGTATCACCAACTCAATAAACACGGACGAGAATAACGTGAGGACTTGGCGGACGTAAAACTCATGTAATGACGTTCATGCATACTAGTTCGTGTCTAGCTACTAGGAGTCGGCTAAACTTGCTTGGCAGGGCGCCTTGGCACAGCTGCCTATTTTATTGTGAGACCCCGCCAACAGCCGAGAGATTTACCCTATCTGTAATAACACGCTTCGTTTATTAATAGCTGCGAATGTTGTGGTAGTATAATTTTTCTGGTGTAATCGACGGATTATGATTTTGAAAACGTTTTGTGGCGCTGAATAGATCATTTACGTCAATGCGGCTTTTTGAAAGTGAAGTGTATGAATGTAATATTATACACTTGCCTTCCAATGTTTACAGTTTAAATGTTTGATAGTAAAACTATTACCATTTAGTTTGCAAATTGGTCATGCAACGCTTTACTTCCTATTTAGGGTTACATTCTTAAAAATGAAAAAAAACAAGCCTTTTGTGGGATTTCTTACTGGTCCATCTGTCCTTTTTGTTCGTCGGTCTGTCTGCGTATCTGCTGTCCGTCTCTCTGTCAGATATGTTGATCAATTTTGTTGCGTACATCAATACAATGACAGCTAAAATTATGGCAAAGAATTAAACTAAAATGAAATTTTATCTAATGAGTTATGGTCGAAATTCGACTGTCAGGAGGACTAGTATTCATTAAAATGTAGCATGTCAAGTTAATACTCGTATATAAAAAGCATAATATACGTATGAATGACTCCCACAATGCATCATATTAAGAGTTCAACTAAGAACTTTAAGTTGTCTTTCTTTTACTTATTTGTTTAGTTAAACAACAGATTTTTCTCAGTGTTCTTAATAAATCTCGTAACTTCTGCAAAATAAGTACCTGCTCCAATGTATATAATGTATGTTCATGCCTTTGCATATATATGCTTCTAAACGAATATTGCTTCGAGATACGAAATCCCATTTAGTTGAAATGGATTCAATAGACGAAGGGGACTACGCGGGAACTCATCATCATTGAAGCGACAATAGCCCTAAGGCACAAGACGCTGACTCGGGATCAAAAGGTCATAGGCTCAAAGTTATTGTTAAGAAGGAACGAACTTTAGTAGGTAGCATTTATCGTTAAAATTGTATAAATACACAACCTAACCACCATGCTGTTTATTTTATCCGTCTGACTGTTATTGTTTCAAAATTAGTTTCTATTGTTACAGGCGCAGAATGTTCTATGTATTTTTTTTATTGTATAGAGGAGTAAATAAGCAGATGGGTAACTTGTTGGTAAGTGACTACCAACGCCTATGGAAACTTGCAACTTAAGAGACACAGGTGTGTTGCCATCCTTGTCACCACTAAGAGGGTCTGGACTCCAGTGACCTCAGGAGTTCAGTGGAAAGCAAGGAAATAATTATTTAACACCTGTTTTCTGTGAGGCCGTGGTATAACTCCGATCGAGTTGGCCCATATGTACTGAATCATGGTTCTCCCACGTATATATGTATATAATTACCACAACAATACAATTACAATACATAATTGGATTATTTTAATAAATATTTAAGTGAGTACTAGTCTTTTATTGTCCTTAACATAAAATGAATTATTCATTTCTATGAGTTTTAGAAATAGTACACACCGCCATCACAACACACAACGCCATCTAGTTTCAAACTAAGCAGAGCTTGTAGTATGAAAGCTAGATTGACTGATAGAATACTTTTATACTTTTTTTTAAAATAAATACATATTACTACGTTAACAAATATTTGTAGATGATACAAATAGTATGCGGCAGTCATACTATTTTTATTATAAACTAGATTTTGCCTGATTTCGTAAAACTAATTATTTCCTCCATCGGAAATATTACTTTGTTTCTGAATAATAGGGACCCTTCTCTGAAAAATGTCACGATGATCAAATGAACGGTACGGCAGCGTATAAAATACGAGAAAAAAATATACATAGATTTTCATAAAAAAACATATGGTGGTGTTTATTAATACATGACGAGTGAATACTTACGCAGAAAACTGAATCTAATACAAATCTAGATTTAAAAAAGGATTTCTTATATTTATACCAAGTAATACAATTCACCAACTACAGAGAAAAATTATGTGGCGACTCTCACATACTATGAAACATACTACAGCGACATCTAACGAAGACACACTGAACTACGGAGTAACCACTGAATGAGAATTGCTAATTATGTATTGCGATAGGAAGATATCTCTCGCCGATCAGCATATATATATACAACTTCCCAACATTAACCTTGGGCCGCGGACCGCCAGGCATGATCACCTCGCCTGGTCGAAGGATCCTTCCTTTGAGGTGGAGGGACATGACACCCGTTCCTCCACAATGACATATGAAAAGGTGTAAACTGCTTTTCTTATACGTGAATTTCAAATTAATTGTGAAAAGATTTGTCATGGATAAGTTGGTTACGGGCAATAAATTTATAATTAAATAATATTTTAATTCTCAGGTTTTTTTTGCGATAATATCAATTTTCCCCACAAATGAGGCAGGCACAGACAGGCTATGTACTGGCCTATTAATCGTGACTAACACACACACATGCACACACCCACACACACAGACAAACTCACGCGCACACACACACTTTCATTTATGTACGAACATATTGCCACTCGGTAGTAGTTTTTATTCACTTACAACAATAACACTTAGCTGACATCTACGAGTAGTACTGCACAAATCCAGAGCTGGGAGATACTGGTAATCTGTCATACAGGCCTGTCCTAGTACAGATACCAGTCTCTCACATAAAAGCATAGCAATGAGTCTCATATAAGTTTATTTTGTGTATTGACTAATGTATGCTGTACGGTGTAAGAAAAAAAATATATTATTATTACTGTTGTAAGTTTGATTACCATCCCGGACAAATAATTGAGTTTGCCTAGTATGAATCAAACGGCCGTGTATGAAAAGTTGTTATTAAGTAGGTATTACCATTTTGCTACATGTTGTTTGGTTATGATTAAGTCACAAACGGGTATCCTCGTTGACTCCCTCTAGTAGAAATACGAAACGCTTACTCTAAGGCGAACACACACTAAAGTAATAATAATAAATTTTATTTTACAACAATCATTTTTTTTTAACGACAACTTTGCATTAGGAATATATCCTGTGTCAGTTAGACTTCACAAACATACATGAAACGGACACAAACAACACCGAGACTCAGAACAACAATTTGTGGATTACACAAAGTGTCTTCTTATGTGTGGATCGGACCCACAACACTCAGCGTAGTAGAGAGCGGCGTGGCGACCGCTTAAACCACTACGCCATCCGTGCAGTCATATACGAGTAACTCTCGCAAGCTACATTATTAAATGCTGTATGAACACCTAAAAATCAAATTTACCCTATCCACACGAAATAAATTCTGTTTTCGTTCTAGTTATTCCATTAAATTTCACAGAATAGCTCTACTTATCCCTGGAATTTTCAAATAACGGCAAAAGATACAAAATTGTCGTCCGGCCTTAGTTGACGCTAATGATTGCTTTAAGATTATTAGATAACGAACTAAAACTTCATGTAACTTGAATAAATAAGGAACTCTATTTAATGCAGAAATAAAATTTAACTTCATTGCATATGATTGAAAATATGTAATCAAGACGCAATCAATCGCTTCATACAAATATTGAAGTGGAATAGGAATTTAAAATATTGTGGATGGAGTATTAAATAAATAGTACAAATACAAATCAAATCGAATTTAGTATTTCTAAAAACGATTAGAATATGGAAAAAAAAACCATCAATGCCAATAAAAGCAAATGTTACTGGATGTTCCTGTTATTCGAACACGTGATTAGTAAGAAGTAGAACATTGCTCTTGTTACCCAGCCGTACGAACGTATATTTTGCTCCTATTAACGTAATTAGCGGCATGCCTGCTACCGTTTACCGGACACTTTGGAACCAGATGGAAAAATTGGACCTACATTATATTGAAAAGAAAACGCAGGTAAAAAGGAAAGGAAATGGGGGGAAGGCAGTGACTGTACATATGTCTACAAACCAAAACGAAAACCTTTTAAGAAAGATGTTCAATGCACTCATATGTACATGAAATAGATAACATAATACCAGTTATAATGTCCCCCGTAACACTCCAAAGAATATAAAGTACATAGAATAGTGAATTGACTTGGACGATAAAAAGGTTTCGAGCCAAACAGGAAACTTTCCAAGTTTTATGTAAGAGTATCTTGCAAGGTTTTTGCACAATGTTCGCTTCGACAGACTTGTCCTACTTAAACGAATTGCTAAAATCGAATATATTATTTTCTGTACCTTTTTCAGTTCCATTCTCAAGGTGGGTTATCGTAAAGTAAGCCGCTGGTCATGACAGGAATTAGTCGAACTCCTTTGCGATATTATATATTGCGCCGACTATCAATATAATTAAGCAACAGGCAGGATGATGATGAGGTAGAGAAGGGGTCCAAAAACCGAAAGGAAAATTAAGCGCAGTTTTAATTACAGAAACTAAAGTGTTAAATTTCTCACGGCGTCACGTTCAACGTTCATATGATTTGTGCTACCGAAGACATAGTTAAAGATCCAACTCAAAAGCATTTCTACGAATTAAGTCTTTGATATTATAAGATATGTCTGTATTTATAGTATGACCTTATTATAAAGGTAAATTACTAATATTATTGAACATGATATTACTAACTTTCTCTTTCAAGAATTGTCCTTTGTTTGTCAATGTACACAAAACATTTTTGCTACAACAATGCTTAAAGAAAATAATCTTTATCTGGATCTAATACGCCTTTAAGATATAAATAATGAATAGACTTAGATAAACTTAGATAGTTAGCAATTCAAAGCAAAAAAGAAAGTATTACAAATGTCTGTACATACCTAAATAATGCCGATTGTCTAGGATAATAGGGTTGGGGAGAGGAGACGGTTATTTAAAACCAGACGAGACTTGGGGCGCCGAAAAGGATTGAAAAAGGTTGCTTACAATAATTTTGTAGTTCGTAAAGCAGAAATGAAAGTTACGAACTACTGGCAACTAACATTCATCTACAGCCTTTAATTACTGCTGGACAATAAGCCTTGCTTAAATATTTAATTTATTTAAATTTTAATATTTTTTTAGTTCACTAGTACTATCGAACAAACCTCTGTTAAGGGATAACATTAACGGATATTTTAGGCCCTACGGTGATAATTTCAAAATTATTGTTATTTAGTTTTATAATGTAGTTTCCGTACACATTTTTTAGACTACCATACCTACCATTTTTTAAACTACCTATACCAAAAAGGGCAGAAAGCTTAAGTTTATAAAACTTAAGCTTTCTGCCCTTTTTGGTATTTCTAACTTCACATACTCATTGCATTCATTTGTCCAAAAATGGATACAAAGAATTCTCTTTACGTATTAATATATAAATTTTTGCAAGTCATATTTATTAGATTAAATTTAATAAAACATATGAATTACTGTGAACGGACTTTGCTTAAAATGATTTCGTATTATTATTTTGTACCTTTCTATTCTTATTTACACTAAAGTGAGTCCAAGTAAAGTTACAAGTAAATCTGTCTATTTTTGTTAATTTATTCTAGGCACGGTGTATGCATTACGAGTATAACAAATGTCAGCAATGCATTACTGCATATACTAATCGAAGTGTTAGTAAACGAACTAATGTATCTATTATTAGAAAATCAAAGATGGCCACCGTTGCGTTTTATTTTTAACAATAGTAACATTTCCTAATCTTCTTACAAAATTATAACAAAGATTTTATTTTAATTCCATCATGTTTGAAACCGCATTTCAGAAGCTTGGGTGTTAAAATTAATATTTATTACAAACGTAACTTCTAAGTTGTTGCAGACAGACACTAATTGGGCCCAGCTAATTAACAATCTTAATTTGTTTACTCCAAGCCACTGTTTCTATAAAATTTTATTGTAGCTTTAAATTTCATTTTATTCAAGCTCTTTTATTTCCCCACTGGTTTCCTTAGTCGTTTCTATTATATTTTAATATAACTGAACTAAAAACAAAGTTATATAATTTATTCCTGCTATTCGCTTGTTTTGTTGTTTCTTTGGTGTTTTAATGGAGCCAACAAAGTATCTTGGGTCATGTAAAGGTAAAATTAATATTTCGATAATATGTTCAGATATTTTACAAACAACGTTAAACTATTTTATAATAATGCCTGACTGGTGAATTGGTTATTTCTACAAAAGAATCTACATAAACTGTATACTGCAGTTTTATTACTCCTGCTAAGTGGTCCTTTGTTGGTGTAAGTCTTTATGAACACAACAGTTTGTTTTAGAATGAATATTTAGCAAAGAATTTTATACAATGCATTTTACACATGTAAGTGCAACGACAGTGTGGCCACTTTTTATTCTTAGATTTTCTTTCTTGTCTTTTTTAATTATTTTAAAAACAGAAATCATTTCAATGAAAAAACAGAGGTAAAATGTAGGTATCTACATTGCAATCATTGAACTACCCTCAGAGAAAATGGTTTATTCATTTCACTTTACAATACATTTTTATATTTTTTTTCAAAACTATAGCAGGACAAGGACAAGGAATGATACAGATTTATTTGCGAGACCGGCACTCGAGCCAATATTTATATTTGAATCAAAAAGCAAACTGTAAGTCATCATTCCTAATTAAATCTCAATTTTTATTTTTGTTTAAAATTTTATTCTTGCCTTGGCTTTTTGACATTTTCAATGACAATGTCAATGATTGCATCGATTGTCGAAGATCGATTGTGTGAGTGACTGGAGATAAATTGGGATGATAAATCTAACACTTGATATAAATATAAAGGTTTAAAACTACGCAGTCCCGCTTAAACCTATTGCAAAATATTTTCACTGGTTTTTTAATAATTTAAAAAAAAATTCAAAAGCCGAAGCATAGAGTATTAATTATTATCTAGATTGTGAAACGTTTCTTGCGAAATAATATTTGGACTATTTTTCGATATGACCCTAGCGGCAGTCTATTTGTAGATGGCTGATCTTCAATATAGTTGAGAGGCTGATAAATATATAACCAATTTAGAATACGAATGTAAGTAACGTAAATATGACAAGTACATTGAGTCACGTAAGACATATAGTCTACCAGTACTGTAATAATTTTCAGATGGGCACGTACGATTCGTTTTGATATCAAAATAAGTTAGTTCCACTCTGAGAACAAAGGAATTGGTTCAATATTAAATTACTAGCCGCATCAGATATGTGGATGAACAAATTAAATCACAACATACACGCGTTGCAGGTAATAAAGTTTAACTTACAATTATTTTTCATGAAAATATTTTACTTGTTCCAATTAAAATCATAGTACTAAACAAATTTAATCACAAAGCCTTCGAATAAAAATTAAAAATGTACAATCGAGTAAAAAATCGATAAAACGATGACGTGATTCGCCATTAATCACTAACTATCCCTTTTATAACGTTATGAGATGTCCCACTAGCGCAGAGGCAGCAAACTTTATTAGCTTTTAAATAACAAAGTTCCGCTGTTATCAGCATAGAAGTTGGTAACGGAACTTTTTCCAAAGCAGAACAAACACATTAAAGGATCGCGTCCACGTCCTGGGGCGAGGCTCGAAGGCGTGATAAAGTTGGTGTGCTGACGTTGATTTATGTCTCCGTTTGTTTGTACCGGAGACAACCAGCATTCAAGCCCCGGTTCATCCCGGAATACCGGTTAAGATAAGACGTCTCTAATGCATACTACAAATTACTGGACGAAATTGCTGTTTACGCATATACCGGGGACGAAGAGCGTTTGCTAATTCGTCTGGGGGATCTTACCTTATATGCGCAGTAGATTTTACCATGTATCTAAAATATTATAATGATCTTTAGGCAGACGCAATAAAGTTTGTAATTCTATGCTATCTTAGAATGAAAATAGGAAAGGTAAATTTACCGGCAAGAGATGACTTGAAGTTTGTTGATACAACGAAACACATTTGGGGGTGGTTATGCATTTATATTAAGGCAATTTATATTGATGACATGACAAATTAGTTGCTTTGGAGACAAAACGTGCAGAGATGAAAAGATATCCTCTCTTCACTCATTGATAAGGTTTGCTGGAAATGAATTCAACTATGGGATAGGCTTGACTTGTGCGTATCATTCTCCTATTGAATTATTTGTAAATGTTCTTTCTTGTGTAAAATAAAATAAACATTGGAAAAGAGGACTTTCTCTTAGGTAGACAGTTTCGATTTTTTAATAGAAATGTTATACCTACGAGTATTATATCTCAAGAACAACGTAACTGACGTTGGGCATAACAGGGATTGATAATTGTGCTAAAACGTCAATAAATTCATTGAAAAAGTGATAAGCTATCGTGAAGAGAGGATAGTATTTTCTCTAAATTTACAAATAGTATATGACGTGGGTGTACGAGTTTGACATGCAAACTAGTCACCAAGCTTCGGAGTGGCGCCTTCCAACTGAACCGAAACCGAAAAAATCACGCCAAAGTCGATCAAAAGTCAAAGTCATGTTGACTGTTTTCTTTGACTATCGCGGTGTTGTGCACTCGGAATTCTTGCCGGAAGGTCAAACGGTAAATAAAGAATATTATTTGAGTAATGCGGCATTTAAGAGAGCAAATTCGACGAAAAAGGCCAGATTTGTGCAAAGAAAATTCTTGGATTTTGCACCACGATAATACGCCTTCACATTTTCTTCTCGCCTTCGAAATTTTAGACCAAACACTCAACAAATACCATCGAGCAACCACCATATTCACCAGATTACCACTTCGTGGCACCCGTTTTCAATTGGTAGAAGACATAAAGGAGAATACGCGGCGAGAACTAAACTCAATGCCGGAAACAGCGTTTAAAAAATGTTTTGATGATTGGATTATTCGTTGGCGTAAGTGTATCGTTTCTGAAGGAGCATACTTTGAAGGTGATAAAATAAATTTGGATGAATAACAAACATTTTGTGTATTATTGATCTTTTCCCGGTACTTTCTTGACAGAGTAGTATATTTCTAAAGTCTAAACTTGGCATAATCATAAAGAATAAGAAATATTCTATTGCAGGTGATTCAAAATTTAACTGTTTTTGTGGAATAGGGGTAAACGAGTAGACGGGTCTGATGGAAAGAGACTACTGCCGCCCATGAACGCCTGCAACTCAGGAGTTACAAGCACTTTGAGGAAGGAGTACGCTCTTTTCTTAAAGGTTGAAGGTCGTATCGGCCCGGCAATACCGCAGCCGATAACTTGTTCCACAGGTTGGTAGTGCGAGGCAAAAAGTGTCTTGAAAAGCGCACAGTGGTGGAGCGCCAATTATCCAAGTAGTGGGGGTGAAAATTTTGACGTGTGGAACGACGGCGGAGGGTTGCAGCCGGTATTAGTCCGAACAATTCCTCGGAGCACTCTCCATGATATATATAATAGAGAATGCTGAGCTACATATCTACGTAACGCCAAGGGATCGAGCTGGTCGCAAATCTTTTAGCTATCGACGATTCGAGTCGCTCTTCTTTGTATACGGTCCAAAGAAGCTGGTACTGTGGTGCCCCTGCATAGAGATGAGAACAGTATTCCATACGCGGTCGGACTTGCGCCTTATAGAGTTGGAGGCGATGGGCTGGAGTGTAATACTGCCTCGCTACTCTGTTTGAAATACAATTAAACTAACTATAATTAAAATCCTATTAAGAAGCAATGCACTCACTACTTACGCCGTAAGAACATCAGTTCCTGAATCTCTGCATCTACACAAATTATTTGATGGCGCGTTGAGTTTCTCATGTCACTAGGCACTTCATATATAGTACAGTTTCCAGAATGATATTAACAAAATTGAGAATAATTAATGTTACTTATGAACATATCGCTGTAATTAACTATGTATATGGTTACAAGGTGTTAAATAAGCATTAAAAAGGTGTTGAACTAACGTACTTACTCTAATAGCTATAAAAATAAACAATGACTTGAAATGAAAATTTTGTCCTCCGTCTCTTCTTCAAATAATAGGTTTAAAAGTCAAAAGTCAGTTTGCTAGGAAGAATAGGAATAAAAAAGCAGGAAGGCAACAACACATGTGTTTAAATAAACTCAAAATCTTCTAAAGTATACAATATTTCAGCTACCACAAACTAAAAAACTAAATCGATACAGTAATATTTAAAAAATCAGATAAAATTTTGAACGGTAAAATACTGATTTCAAAAGTGGACGAATATAAATAAAATACAATTAATTATTTTATTTATTTTAGACATTTCTTAGGTTGCCGCCATTATTTTAGATCATACATTTTAAATTCAAAGTCGTGACGGGCAGACTGGGGCGCAGTGGTCACTTTCTGTGAAGCTGTATTGCTGCAGAAAGACCGTTGAACGGGATCGGGAGACGGCCCAATCCCGAGCGTGGAGGACTTCGATACCATTTTAACGGCGATAACAGCCGTCGAAGGGCCCGCAGGCCGCCAGGGAGTAGGGACCTCTGGTGGCAGATTAATTGTTGCGGTAAGCGATAGGTTGGCGGCATAATGAGTGGGCCGATAGGCGTGGGGAAGCCTGCAGCTTCCCTCGGGATAGGGTCAGGCTAGGCTAGGCGTCGATTCGGGAAAAACTGAAATAACATGGTAAAGATCCTCCCCAGAGTAGGGCGCCTGAGACCGGCTGCCAGGGTGGTTTTTAGTAGAAACATCACATACTCCTGGCTCCTGTGTTCTCAAGGAGCCGAATCTATATTTAAATTCTATTGTCATGAATCATTATTTCACTCAAAGGATTTCTTCAAGTCTAGTAAATCTAAACTCTTGTTCTGGCCTATTCTATATGTAGTATAATGGCGTGATGCCCTGGTAGCACGATTGCTATTTTCGCAAAATAAACAATTCGTAGTTCGATGACCTAAAAGAAAAACTTTTGTTCCAAATTATTGTATCTCCTCTGGAACAACGTGAAATGCGAATAGCAGGCATCGCTAATGCTGACTCAGCTAGATCTTGCAGGATTATCTGTAAGCGCCTTTTCCTGACAGTTCCTGCAATGTTTAATATAAGTTTTATTTGTCCTAATTTAGCTTCCACAATGTGATACGTTTGTAATTTTAATGTACTTAAACTATTTATATAATATAACTGTTTGTTAGTTTCGGTGAAAATACATTTTGCTCCATGGTTAATGTTCTTAGCTGTCAGCGTTTTTGCGAACTGCACAAATGCATGATTTGTAGCCCTGAGGCAGGTAAAAATAACCATCTTAAAAGGTCTCAAGAATTAATAAAATGCAAGCTACTTACTTATAAAAGAGGAAAGCTTTATACTAAGTAGGGGTTTATTAAAATGTTTATACACGTTTCGGTAAGGGATAATCATACCATGGGCATGAAGACTCCTTAAAAGTGATTGATTATTCAGCTTGTAAATATCTCAGACGTAATAAACTACGTCATCATATAGTACTACCTACACTCTGTTATTATTATGAAATTTAATTGTGTATTTTATATTCACTTGAATAAGGTTGAACGACTAATACACACACACATAACATATGAAACAGTATAGTTACAAGATTAACACACAGACATACACATTATATCGTGGCCGATACCACCAAGAAATGCTTTTTGACAACGATAAAATTCTGATCACCCAAAAATTATAAGGTAAATCAGGTGTAATAAATACTATATAAGTCAAAAGTAACATATTTCAGTACTACAATCGTACATGTAATTAATAATTTGATCTTTATTCTACCTCTAGTTAAATTTCGTGTTTGCAACAGTAATTTATTTCGCGTACAGTTCCGTACGACATTGCTTGGTGCACGTTTTTCTTCAACACAAAAACAAGCAACTTGAAAAATGTATTGCGCTTTTCTACGTCAAGTTTAATGGTTGCGAGCAGTTAGAGTATCCCTACACGTGTACTCCTTTTGCAAAGGAATTTTAGCGAAAAAATAAGTGATTTAATGAACACACTTTAAAATAACAATGGAAACTTGAAAGTCAGAATCTGATTGTAAGCCAATGTATATGCAAAAGTATTTATAAAAGCAAAATAATACGTTTTTAAAGTGCATTTAAGTGCTAAAGAGTTTTTAGTTTTATATTGTGTATCTTAAGATCAATTTCTTAGCGTTCCATGGATTCACCGTGCGGGTGCCGGTTCCATCGCGTGATAGATGGGGGCAATACATGCGACTTTGACAGCGCCCCAGGCGCTGTCAAAGTCGCATGTGTTGGGACACAGGTATAGGTTTAGGGAGTACTCCTTGCGACTCGTCAGGTCTCACCTCCACTGTCTGCTGTGTTACCCCCTCTACCTAACCATATTTGATACGAGCCTAGCAATGCCGCTTTGGATATTCGTTCAAGAAAAGAGCTTAATGAAGCTCTTGGCAATTCAAGGTCTTTAAGCAGGTTATAGAGGGATTTAACTGGTATACCCCTCCCACCCACTTCCACGGAATACAACACAACCACATAACCATATTATAAGTTAAAAGTTTGTGAAGTACCTACAAATATCGTAAATTTATTCCAGCGTAACAAAATAATAAAAAATGTATGTAAATCGCCGCGAGGGATGCCAGTTTAAATTGGTAGATAGTCTTGTTAAGCCCCATAAATTGTGGTTACATTCAGGGTCTTCGTTGGACAGTGGCAAGCATTTTAAATGCTGTAGTCAAACATTTACAAGTATACAATTACTGGCGTTCTATTCGCAGAATCATTGGATATTGAAAATGTTGCAACATGCCTCGTAAAATGCAATGGTGCACTCTCATATTAGTAAAGTAAAATGAAATGTTTATGGATTCAATTATTACGATTATCAATTATATTATTTACTAATGTTCTTAGTAGTTAGTATTTAACATTAAGTTTATCACCGATAATGCACCAGATGAATAGTTTTTATGACTTTATTATTGCGATAGTATTAAGATATAGCTCCAAGTTTAGCTATAGGTAAGTTCAAATGTAGCTTATAGTATAAACCTAACTGCATAAATAATCCCTACTTATAATTTAAATACGAAATTAACTGTCTGTATGATAAGCTTTTACGGCTAAACCGCTAAACCGATTGTAATGAAATTTAGCATGAAGATACTTTAATTCTTGAGGAAGGACATAAGCTACTTTTTACCGCGATAACTAATTTACAGGTGGGTGAAGCCACGGGCAAAAACTAGTACACCACAAAAATGATCAGAAGCTATTCCTGATTTCAAGTATTTTTTTTATTTAATAACGTATTCCGGTGCAGTACACGCTGTGTCGTGATTGTAAGAATCAAACAGGACGAAGTAGGATGAGTATTGTTATTCTGTTAGTATTAAACTGGCTCGTAGTACAAAGATCAAATTTTGTTAGTAGTAAAAATAAGTGATTTAGAATGTTAAATGGCACTAAAAATTTAAAAATAATTACAAATCTAATTGAAAAATAAAAAAATAAGTGCCACTCTTCGTGCAATAGGAGAGGCTTATGTCCAGCAGTAGACGGCGATAATATAACCGGTAACAATGTAATAGGAATAGATACCTTCTAGTCTGTCTGAACTCGATGCGGATGTAAAATCGGGTTTCCCTTGATTTCGCTGGGACCTTCAGATCCTGATTCTGTGATAGTGGGGTGACTTCGGAAGTATATTCTCTTGATTACAAAAAAAATTTGAAATTCGGTCAACAATTGACGGAGACATCACGTAACGTAACGACACACAAAAAAAACAGTCGAATTGCAAACCTCCTCGTCTGTGTTTTTGAAATCAGTTAAAAAAGCGTCTAGTACTTACACATTGTTTTAAAAAATAAAACAAAAATGAAATAAAACCTATACCAAAATTTTCTACACAATTAAAGTGAAAACAATGTGATTGATAACATTACCATGTAACATATTATGTTATTTTAATAAACAATTTCAACTGTTTTATCGCTAGTATAACAACGTCCACGCGATCTCATAAATTACTCGAGTTCCTTACATATAAATGAATTTCTTGAAAAGGTCGTAGAAATTAGAAGTTCACGTCAGTGTCCGGTCACGCGAACCTTAACTCTTTGTACATATTTACCTGTTGTATTATTTAACTGTTATTTTAACCTAGTTGTAATTCAGAACCCGGTCCTTAAATAACAGCTGCCTGTATTGTTGAAACGCCCATTTAAGTACCTTTACACACATACCTACATGAAATGGACACAAAGAACACCAGAAAGAACACCACAAAGAACAACAGTTTGTGGATCACACAAAGTGTTGTCCCATGTGGGGATCGAACCCTCACCAAAAAGAAAAAAAGAAAGAAAAACGAAAGAAAAAGAAAGTAGAAAGCGGCGAATTGACCGCTTAAACCACCACGCCATCTGTACAGTCAGCTAGTCATCAATATTGTCTTTATCAGTCGCTGAAGGGTATTTTTTTAGGACAGGTCACCTGATATGTGACTACCACGTTGGCACCCTTTGAGTCCTCTTTCCCTCCCTAGAATTCGGGGAGGAGTAGTTTCAAGCTCCGGTAACGGTAAAGCCATTGTATCGATCCAGTTAAGTATCGATACGAATCGAGCTTCTACTTTGAGGCCTTTGTATCGCTCCGGTCGAGCCGGCCTATTTGTGCCGAAGGATGGCTCTCCCATTTCAAGACATTCTGCGTAATCAAGAAATCATTAGTAAATATATGTATATGGTGCGATTATATATCAAGTAGAACTTCTTTCATTTCCTTTACTCTGACCTTGACTTCGATTGTAATAAGGCACGTCGTGACGCATAAGTAGCGCACGTAATCCCGTACATGTCTATAGAGCAAACGAAAGCGCGAGTAAATTGAGTGCAGCCGTCAGTGTGATAAATATTTGAACGTGATCTCGAATGCATGAGCCTACTACAACTTGTTTACATATCCTCAAGCTATTAAAGAAAAACGTATTAAATAAAGTTCAGAAAATAAAGCTTATAATATTTTTCCAACAGAGAAAATACCTTTGGTTAAATTCATTAATGAGTAAATAAAAGCTTTATACAGGCCTAATTTAGAAGAAACCAGCTAGCTGCTAAGCTTTTGAATTTGTTGTACCAGCCTTGAGAAAATGTTAACTAAAAAAACATTTATCTCGCTATGGAAAAGGGCTTACAGTATTAACTCGGGAAGCAAGGTTGTTTTAAAAATCTTTTCCAAGGCCAGTCCAAATCGTGTTGTAAAACAACTTGTGAAGGTGTCAGTCCACAGCTGTAATTAACAAACGACGGACAGGGAATACGAAAATCGAATGGTACAAAAACTGGTGGATCATTGGATGCGGACCTCTCATAAATCGGCATCGGTGGGCGTGGAATAAAATAATCGAGTGACAAAGCTCTCGCTCTGAATGGCTCAATCCCTGGTATTCCATGCATAAGCAATATAAAATGTTATTTTGTTCTGGTGAATAATTTATTCTTGATTTTCACCCTCGTCGACGTTGAAACAGAACTTTGTTCACCAGGTGTTCGATCAAACAATTACACATGTTTTACATTATGTACCTTGTTTTACAGACATCTTTATTTCTACAAGTACTAACAACACTTTATTTTTTTTTAAATGCATTAAAATGTTTCAGTACGATCGGCAACGTGCGTGGATGATGTTTGATTAATAGGCTACGGGATCATCACCTAAGTGTTAGCCGTATTATAAAAACATTCAGTTACAGTAAGAAAAATTTCCATTCTTAAAATAATACTCTTTATTTTCATCATTCTTATACTTAATCTTCAGACTACTTAAATTAAAAAAATAAATTAATTAGTAAATAAAAAAGCAGCAGCAATACGTGTCTAGTAAAGATAAATTAATTACACAGTTCTTATAAAAACAAATAAAGATAAAAAGAAGATTGGAGTCAGAAATGAAATATGTAGCTAAAACGGAACATAAAACAAAATATTCTGCTATCATGAATAATGCCAACCTTAATAACAAAGATGATTATAATTCATTGCATTTTTTACACAGTAGTTCGGCGAAACTTGCTGTATCAATCAAATGTTAAGAAATTTAATATTTAAAGTGATACAGGCTGAAAGTTTGTAAACAAAAACATCTCGCGGACGCTTCGACGGAACCAAACGAAAAACTTGTTCTGTTGACATTGATGGATGAGCCGGCAAACGCGCTAACGTTGGCGACCATTTTGCAAAAGGTAGCAAATACTTATATTTACTTCTAATTCGATAACAAAATTTACAAAGCAGTCGCTTAATTTGAAACGAACGTGCTTATTTATCATTTTACTACTTACAGGAAAAGCTTTTTAACAAAAGATGGGAATGATTGCGTAAAATAATAATAGCTTATTTTGTTCGTATTGTCCCTTTTTCCGTTCATGAATTCTACATACGCGATTATGTATCTTCTGACAGCTTATTTGCATTACAGAAATGACGTAACTCAGGGGGTGAGTTAAGCTGACATTTAAAACGGCGTTGATCTCTTATTTAAATACTAATGGCCCCATTCATTGTGTTTAGTCGATTGTTAAAAAAAAAGCCTTTACTATCGACAAATATAGCACTGCATGAAATGTTGACATCGAATTTAATAATTAAAAATACATATACTACAAATCGCTTTTTGTTTCAACTGGCGTTAAAAAAAAGAAGCAGTCTCCCAACTTGGCTGTATTTTCTTTCTTATTTTTAGTACTCCGAACATCCGTAATGAACCGATTTGAGAAATGCTTTTTTTATTTGGAAAGGTATACTTTCTGTTTGATCTCATTCAAATTTGAAGAAATATTACCTCCCATAAGGATGGAAAATTAAGGAGTGAAGAATAAAGTTCGTTACGATTCATCATGACGTAGGCGCAATAAATTCGGTGATATTTTTTAAAAGGTAATTATGTTCTGAATTTCATGAGATCAAAAGATTTTGTTAATCACTTATGACTTACTAATAAACGTCATTATGTTATTCATTACTTAAAGTGAATGATTTTTCTTTCTGAACACAATCTTAGGCAATAATGTTTCTTCCATTACCTTTTCTTAAATTTTTAGCGAATATCGAGAGGAAGAATTATAGCAGAGATAAACAATAGGATACTTAGACGGACAAACACCCTGTTTTTTGATAGAATATAAGAGCCGTTTAAATATTTTTACTTTTTATACATTTATACTAATTTTAGTTTGTTCAGTAAACACTTAAAAACGAGGCTTATTTTTTTTACTATAAACATTTAAGTATTGAAACTATTGATTATTTTCTTTATTATTTTAATGTAAAGCATTTAAAATGTTTAATGTATGTATTTTTTTCATTTGTACATATTAGTTAGATTTTCCACTTAGAGCTCTTACACGGTTATAAATGTAAGTTTATTGCTTTGTTTTCAAATTTTTGTATATTTTCGTCCCACAAACAAATAGTAAAAAATTACATTAATTAACAGAATTGTTACCAAGGCTAGCAAAATTATGATTTAAATATTTTAATACGTAGATAGAAAAAAAATACCATTCACATTACGAACTCTTTATAATATTTTATTCTAAAAAATAATTTTATACCCATCTCTTTTGTAATTCAAAAATATTTTCCTATAGTAATAATAAATTTAAGCCTTATTTTCAATTATATTTTTACGGATTCATAATTTTCCATCCTTTGTCGAATGGATTATTCAAAATTAAGAGATAGCATTCCCAAAAGATACAATGTTTACCAAGAACGTGTTCGTGAAATACAAACACTGACTATACGGTCGGTTTAAGTTTAAGGGTCAACTCGCCGCTTTCTACTGCGCTGAGTGTTGTGGGTTCGATTCCCAGATGGGATAACACTGTGTATGATCTACAAATTGCTGTTCTAAATCTGGGCGTTCTTTGTGTCGGTTTCATGTATGTTTGTAAAGTTCCCCGCGACATAGCATATATTGGTAGTGCGAAAGTTGTATTTAAAAAAACATCCAGTCTGTCAGGTTTGCATGGTTTTTTACGAAGATATCTATAACATAGCGTTATTGGAAGTTGGGACAGTCGAATAGAAGCATTCGAATTTTAATTTTAAAACGATGAACCTTAGATTCTAATTTGATAAAATGTTTGAGATGATAATAAAATTTGAAATTCTGTACTCCAGAACTCGATTCTTCAATGAATAATATATAAACAAACGTGTATACAGGTCACTACAAAACAATCTCCTTGCTTACATGTCAATATCTTTTTCCTTTTTACTAACTATTGAAATTATTTTATTTCTCCGGAGCATCGGTGTTAACAGTCATTTAAAAAAATAAAGTGCCACTTACACCTCGGAGCGATCAATACTTAATTGAAATGTGAATGTTGTTTTATATATTTTTTGACTGCAGCTAGATTAACATAATAAAGTGGAACATAAATTTTATTCTCTAAATACTCTTTAATCTTGCCCTTGAAAGCTGTATCACGATGCCGCTTCATTCACCTCTTGAACCGGTCTCTTATTTAAATTTATTTTGAGTTGAATGAACAAATGTATACTCATTTCTACTTGTCTTGTTTTAGACTATATGTATACTGACCGACTAACTTTTGCCAGCATCTTCGCTGCACTTAGTATAAAAGAGCCTGTACTGTCGTAACCAGGGCCTCAATTCTGCTATTTTATGTTCACGCCAAGCCAGTGTCATACCACTGACAGGCTATTGAGATGCCATCGTGTGGCCATTGGCATCGGTATAAATATCGGTAGTCTACACTAACTCAGTGTCTTTACAGTGGCGATGGAATAGCAGTGGCTCATCAGTGGTCATATCAAAAAGATTGACATATTTGGAAAACTAATTAAATCATTTCCTTATAATTTGAAAATAAATTACGTTTTTCTCAATAGCGTGTCAGTGGTGTGACAGTGGCTCGGCGTGAACATAAATAGCAGAATTGAGGACCAGACTGCTAGTAAACAGACTTATAACATACTTTGTGTCATTAATTAATTAAACTTAATCCTTTAGTTTAAACATAAAAGTTTATGCAAGTGTATGTTTGCTTGTGTGAAAACATATACAATTGTTATACGATTATTACTTATATGCGTACGCAGAACGGATTTGTATGTTATTTGGCATAGAGATGTTTGCATCCTGGATTAACATAAACATGTTGTCAAAATCATTATTATAACGTCAAAGTTTAAGTTAAATTGCTTTGAATGGAAAGCGACACACAGATAGGGGACGGAGAGAGTTGGTAGACGAAGATTGGCATGTTAATTATAATAGTGGAATCAGTCAAAACCAGTGAGAAGTGTAACTAATTTTCAAAGCAGTAGGTATTTATTTTAAGTTAATAAAAAAATTAATTCAAAAACGATTGTCGTTTGTTTCTGTGCATAGTTTTCACCTCGTTCAACAAAAGTCTGTCCTATTTATATCCTTGTCAATACATTACACATGCTATCTTCGTTGTGACAAAAAAGATGAACGTACTTTACGATTTCGTATCTTTATTTACAAACCACACACCTTGTTGTACTAAGCTCTCAGTCATTTGTGCACTCATCGTCCCTTTCCCCTGACATTCCATTCGACGCTTTACACAAAATATATTCAGTCTGAAGAAGGAGCGTTTACTTTGATTACATTTTCCGTTTACAATACCCCAGCCGAACCACGTCTGTATTGTTCTCACAAACACCAGGAGATTTAACAATATAACAAAATAACACATTCGTAGAATACTGTTAAAGTTCAAAATAAGTCCTCAGTTAGAAAGATATACCTACATTTCTAATGTGAAAATCAGTTTTGCGAAATAACTCATGCCAGATTGCTGCTAAACTAAATTGATGAAATGAATTAAACATGATTTCACAGTTGAAACAGCGTATTGAGATTGGACATTTTATATTAGGTTGATACATTCACGATGATTACATCCATAAATTTCCACGTTACCTGCCCGTAAATGGTTGATTTATCCCATTCGTAGAGAAGTAAATGTGTCGCTGTATTTCACGTCCACCAATTATATTTGCACATTCGTGCAAATACATTGGTTGAGATAAATGACACGGGTCGGATAAAATAACGAGATCATCTGCGCGATACTAAAATGTTTCATTTTACAGTTATACATTTTATAACGCTTCTACAATAATTTCTTGACTAACACTAAGTGGAATTTATAACACATCAGTTCTAAAGTGTATGCTCGCTAAATGGTTTACTAACATATTAGTCTTATATCTCATAAATGAAAACCAGAAACAATGTTAATATTTTAAAAAAATAAGTATTTAGTAAGAGGTGTTGGTTTTTAAAGATTTAATTTTTTAACGATGATGTCTTCACCCCGAAGCGATAGACAGACCTGAATCATTTTACCGACTGTAGTTTTGGTCCCACTTACGAAAATAGAGGCAAGCGTATTAAAATTAACGGGGCAGGTATATTTTTAAATAACCATACTTATTTCTAAATACATGCATATTATAGATCAATTACACCTAGATAGAACAAATAATCGTGCTCATCACAAAATACCTATTTGATCATAGGTAGGAGTAGAATCCACGACTTATTTGCTTAGCAGTCCAGATTGCTAACAACTAGACCATCAACAACAACTCTTGTGTATGATTGGTATATTGGTCGTTACTGAATGAAAAACAGCGGTCTACAAAATTGCGTTTGTTTGTTGGACAACCCTGTTTTAGAGGTTGCCAGTGAAATTACACTTCAGTTCCGGTAGCACACCAAAACATTGCAATTGAAGACAGATTTAAATCAGATGTACATAAATGTATATGATTAATGTATTTAAATGCATATGTTACTATAAGGTATTAAAATGCTGATATAATTATTATTTTTTCTCTAAAGCTATGTCTTGTGGACATATTATAAAAGCCCACTGTTTAACATTATTTGGTCAGCTACATACATGGGGTGATAGATCAAGGAAGCGATTACTCGTACATACAAAATCGACCTTTTGAAAGCAGGCTCTTGTCGATGAATTAACGAGTCCGACAAGTTCCGTAGACGAGAACGCGTAATTAGGGACCTACATAATTACAATATCAATCTGTTAAGATTAGTATTACGTACGAAGGTTTATTGAGTACAAATACAATGAAATAAAACTGTTTGGATAAAGCAGGGAGCGTGCCTGTAAATATTATTTAAAAACTTTCTAATGAGACTCTACACGATGAAAAACAACAGGATACAGCTAAATTTCTCGTTTCTTTGTCACTTATCATTTTCTAAAAAAATAAACAAACTTTAATAAGCAAAGTGCGTCTACGGGTGAAATTCTCTCACCTTGTGTATAGGAGTTCCCCAAAAGTCGTTCAGGAATATATTAGAAATCGGCGTCTGTGGCCTCAAGTCTCTGTTTTCTTTTATGGCACTTATATCGTCAAAGACAAAACCGCAGTATAAGCAATTGTGATAGACGAGAATGCAGACAAGAACCAAGATAGCACCTAGACCACGACGCGGTGGTTCGGGCACATCCTCGGGTATCTGATTCTGACCCGTCAGGCGTCGTTTACTACGACCTGTTCTGGTTCTTACTGCCGACATCACTCCTCCGAATCTACACACGCCACTTACGCGGTCCATCATTTATCACATCGGCAACAATTTTTTTTTCTTATCAGCACGAAAAACACATGTATACTAAATAGTTCCTAATAAATACAGTCATATGTGAAAAAAGCTAAGTCGAACTGCCAGAATGTTTTAGCAGCTAGCGAAAACACAATCACGAATAGAGCCGGGGTAATAAATTTTGTTACACAAAATTAGAGACTAAAAACGACTAGTATATTCATTAGCACTTTCGAAAATTAAAAAGTAAATGTTACGACGAATGTTTAGGTTATAACAAAGCACATGTCACTGCATTTTTTCGAAATCATTTCATTTGACATTTATGTGATAGTTTCGTCACGACGCGTAAGGACACACCCGCACGCAGGGCAGATTCGCCGACAACTGCCGAAGAGCGACGAGCGAATGCCGCGTCGAGTCACGTGACCCGTCGTTTTACTGCGGGTCGTTTTGAATTGGCGCATGCGTCCCCCTCACACAGGCTGGCGGCAAAATACTTAGTTACGTATTTTTATTCCATGGAAGACACAAGATTGTAACTCAATACAACTTATTAAATTGAAACAATAAGTAACGCTGTTGCAATTAGTGTGAATAATATAGTTATCAAAAAGCTTTTTTAAGAAGGTGCAGGTGAATGATGCAGTCTTAAAATGCAAGTCTTAAAAACACTTTTTAATGGTTGTTCTAAAATTATAATTAAGAAAGATAGTTAAAATAGATAAAAAGAAGTAGCATATTATCACAATTTGATTACCCTATGGTAGGTATTATGGGCGCATGCTCCGAAGGTGGGAAGGAAGCGGGGTGGGAGGGGCCGGAGTAAATGTTGATGACGACATTTGGTCGGGTTCGGGAGCCTGAGATGAGAGCGCTCAGCGATCGGTACACGCGCCTTTCTATTACCTACTAATTTTTGGAAATCGAAATTTTGGGTATCAACATGTGAACGTTCCAAACCTCTAATCCTTTTCTTACCTGTTACTATTTTATATTAGGTAGGTAATAGATACTTTCATAACGTAATAATTTATTTTTTGTATAAGTGGATTTATTTGCTTTTAAAATTAGAGCTGTTTGTAAGAAGTTTTATTTATACAGAATGAACTGTACCGAATGATGAACTGTGTTAATAAATAAAAGGTTTTTCATGTCGAGGAGTTTTGTTCGCATTTTAAGAGTAAAGTTAGGCAATCTCTTCGTGATTTGCTTAAAAAAGAAATGGAATATTTTCCCCATAAATCAATGAACCGCTTTAATATTGTAAGTTGAAAAAGGCTTTGGTAGATTCGGAGATATCATTAGAGAAACATTGTAAAGGTAAAAAAGACGAATGTGATTGTTTATTTTAAAAATCATAAATCTTAATACGTAGGTACTAAGGTTGAGTCGAAACTTTTCTCAAGAGCCCATTTTATCTTATATATAAAATTCTCGTGTCATAATGTTAGTTACCATACTCCTCCGAAACGGCTGGACCGATTTTTATGAAATTTTGTAAGCACATCGGGTAGGTCTGAGAATCGGCCAACATCTATTTTTCATACCCCTAAATGACAAGGGTGACCCACCCCTAAATATTTTTTTGCAATGTTTCCTAGAAATAATGTATATGGCAAAACAACGTTTGCCGGCTCAGCTAGTATTAATATAAGTTTGATACTATCACAATATTTAAGCTGTTGGTCGTCACCGCCATGGTCATCGTCACCACTGGGATTTTTAATATGGTCAAGTCAAATGTAAAATCTATAAAACTCATGATGCTCGATACTTCTTGGAGTCTGTAATTAATAAACAATATATCTAATGTCGTTAAATCAAATAGTGATAGACTTTGTTTTGTATGTTATATTTGGACAGGATCAAAGATGAAGTTGTTTCTGTACTTGGGGTAAGGTAACAAGTGTTGAAAGAAAAGTACTTATGTATTTATAGGACTTTAGATGCTCAATGCAGCTTTGTAGGTTGCACAAGTACGCTGTAAGCGGTTATTAGATAACAGTTAGCATAAGAGGTCAATCAGCTGTTGCGGACCCTTTTCTCTCGCAAAGATCATGCAACTTTTCTCTGATGAATAGTAGGAACAATCATTCAATTAGGTGTGGTGTTTAGTTGTGGTTTTATGTGTTGTTATTAAGTAATCGTCTTTATTAATATTTTCGTATAATTATTGCATTATGTCTTTTAGGTATTAGTAGATATGTATATTAGTGCCTATCTACTAAGATACATATGTTTATAATATATATTTACGTATTTACAAAAGAAAATATATATCGTAAGCATCTTTATCGGTGTTTTAGAATATATAGTGTGTCTCTATACGTACGTATGTAGCTACAAAATTTCAGTTTTATTGTACTTTAAAATGTACTTGTAATTACTTAAAAAACCTTTAAAAAGGAGGTCTTAATTTCGCCGATTTTTTTTCTGCTTATGACAAACATATGTAACTATTTTAGATCAGATTTATTTAGTAATCACTTATTGTAAAAATATATTGTAAAACGATTTTACTAATAATCTATAAGCGGTAGATGGCCCGAGGTACGTTGGGGTACCAGGGCTTTCTTTTCTAGGGTATACCTGGATCCCCGGCTAGTGGAGACGGCGTGCGGTTTTTGGTCGGTTCGAGTCCAACATAATCACCTGGTGATTGGTGGGTTGGTGAGTGGTATCCAAAGGGGAGTTCCGCACAGAAAAAAAAGGGGGCTTGTGCTGTGTGTGACAAGAGGAATACAAAAGCTATACTGTACGGATACCACTTTTCAATGTTTTGGCGGTTACCTATTATTAGCCAGAAAAGTACAACACTACTATATTCACAAGGTGGCTTCTAATGACTCTGTGCTTCTACCGTCGTCTTAGGTTGGTAATCTACTTCGTCGATACAACTTTTTGTTCGACAGCCTTGTGAGACCTGTCACTGGCGCTACGTTCCTTTACACGGAAAGTTGATGTTTTAAATGTATTAAGAGACCTTATTTTTATCCATACATGTCTATTCTTTCGATATAAATTTAAATGAATATATTTCTATCATTGCCGAGGTGGAAATCCAACGGTTGTCATTACCGGAATATATAATGCATTGCAGTTCGAATTGCTGTATGTTAATATTGTCTTAGAACATATTAATTTGTTGTTTTCACAATATAGCTTAATGCTGACTTGTGGGCGCGCCATGCCAGTATACATCTTAGAAATCATATTCAGGATCAGGTTTCTCCACCAGTTGTAGGTATCAGATAGGATTTCCGTACAGAAAAAAAAAATAGGTTCAGGTTTCTAAGTAAATGGAGATATTATTGGCCATTCCATATGCACTAAACATACTGCGTTAAAATGTAACATGTAACGTTAATACGCTTGCTTTAGCTTATGAACATCGTCTTATTCCGTGTTAAATTATGTTGATGCTGCTATGATTATGCTGATTGGTTGTAAAGTGTGTGGCCATGAATAAAAAAATAGGTGTATACTTTTTTTTTATTTTTAGGGAAAAAGCGGCGCTAATTCTTATTCGTTCGTGCACTGGAATTATGTATTTGTCATAAAATTTCTTTTTAGCCTCGTTTTTAGTGAATGTAAATTTAAGAAAATATTGTATTTACTATTCATCTAAAATGTTCAATGATGTTTTTTTAAAACCAAAAAAATAAAGAACTACTCTGCTTATTCTTTCCGTTATACATGCTTATTATTATCCCACAAGCAAAATCTTAAACGAAGAGCGGGTGTTCCCCTATCTGCGTCCCTCTGTATGTTTTTCTTCCCAAACGTTAATCGTGACTTACCCCCCTCGTAGTGAGCCATTCCCACCGACATTGTCCAGAGAGAACGTTCACCCTATTGTGACAACATTAATAACAAATTATTTAATACAATTATTTCGAAATTATATCATATCGCTTTTCATAAACTGTGGTAGAATCATAAAATTATTAACACTACAAAATATTAAATTTCGCGGAAAGGCCAACGCAGTGTGACAATAACAATTTATTAACTTATGTTCATTGAAATGGATTTTAAATAAGTTTAATTAAATAACATTTTGAAACAATTTCAAAAGTATGGTAACTATACAATAGTCTGTAATGAAAATGCTGCAAATAAATGTCATGAGTTACGGTGTAAAGGTGTACTCAGAACAAATTTATGATTCGTTATGTACATTTTACTGAGAAAGGGGACAAACTTTGTCACATCGCTTGAACCTTCTTGTTTCACAATATTGTCAGCCTTTATACAGACGGCTAGTATTTTATAAATTTTCACTTTAAAGCTTTGTATAGAAGATATGAAGGCAGCGCCGTTTGTCCCGTCTATGTTTAAGTGATCAGAGTTTTAAAGAAAACTATTTATATACCAGACTGTTCGTGAGCTACGTTATGTCTTCGTCAATTGTAAATAGGTTTTGAAATTTAATAAGTTTTACCTCAAGGCTATAAAACAGCTCAAGAGGTTCAAGTGCCACTGCTTATTAGATTTTATATATTTTTAATAAATTCAAATCACGTATCGAACCTGCCACACCTATTGAACAAAACTTTTTGTTTGGACAATTCTGTCTTGCTTTTTTTTAATTTACTCCGTTAAATAAAATTTTAACATTGTGCCTCACTTGGCCACCGATTGAATGATCTTACACTTGCACGAAATTAATAAAAATTGCAAATAAATAAGTTTTCTGTTCGTTATAGGAACGTTTATTTATATCCCGAGGTTAGATATAATGTAACTAATATTCTTGTATAACTAACAAGATCATTGCCCAATGATCTTGTTAGTTATACAGCGTAGGTACATAGTCCAGAAAACCGATCAGTCTTAGCGAAGAAAGATTCTCGAAAACTACAGACCACTGACTTTAGAATAACAGTCTACCTCTTTGTATAGCTATAAATATACACAATGTCTCCATATACATATAATAAATAAAAAAATTAAATAAAAAAAACAGTTTATTAATTATGTTCATTCTCTGCGCATGCTTTGTAGGTATTTTAGTATTGCATTAGTAGAACAAACTTCCGGTAAATTATTTTCGATACTAAAACACTAAAACTTGCGTGCTAAGTATAATAATTTAAAAATTGAAATATTTCATGATAATATTTCACACAATGTCGACTTCACCATTGTTTATGACGTCGCAACAGAATGTTATAACGTCGGTGTGGTAGAATCTTTATTCCTTTTGCCATTTATAGCGCTGTAACTTGTTATTTATTTGTTTACATTTTCACTTCGCTGTTGGATGCTTGAGAAAAGTTTTATTTAAAAAAAAAGATTGTTGTGCATTTTTTCGATGTTAGTATCTATTTTATGGTAGAAAGAGTACAAGAGACGCCAAAATTTAGACTTAATTTCAATTGTTTAAGATGCAAAAATTACTAAAGAACATTTATGGCCCATGTATATTTTTTCTAAAGATTTTTCCTGGCCATAGGCTGTTGTGAATATTCCCTCTGTCAGCCAATCCGTGAACCTTTTCAAATATATTTTTCTTATGCTACCTCAAATCACCATGCCACGCCAAATATGCGCCAAGGTCATGAGGTATCTTTTTCTGAACTGATACTGGCAGAGTTGTTCTGACATGTATGTAGGCGTTTGAAAATAAAATACGAACCAATAAATCAATAAATATTAAACAAAAATTTGTTCGATTAAGTAAGTTCGATTTAGGCTAGATATTCGTGTGACTGGCATAAACAGTAAACATAATTATTTTTTAATACTAATAATACATATCTCTAAGACGCTCTGTGTGTTTTACACATGTTTACGTAAGGATCTCTAAGGTCTATTCGTGAATGTAAGAAAAAAACATTATTATAATATAAATTTGCGCATAAGCTCTTTTAGAGCTACAAGCATACGTCTATACTACTACTGAAATTTGGTTAGCTTTTGTAATCATCTGTTGAACTTCTTTACACTGAATACCCGAACAAAACCTATATTATTGCAATGATACATTTTCGCGCCGAAATTTCATTTTGATCATTCATCAAATCCGCATCATATACAAGTCACACTTGTAACCCTCCTTTTAGGCTTCAGTCTTGTATAAAATGAATGAACGGAGACTACTAGAATATTATTTCAATATTATACTAAGATAATTGGACACAACGATTAGCAATAGTCAACATAGAAACGATTAGGACAAGCACCCCTAATACTGCTGAAACTAAAGTGCGGATATTGTATAGTGACTAAATAGACCGTCTACTAGATAGATAGGTAGTCCTTTGTTTGTACACGTACACATACAGGTGTATACATAATAAAGCGCATACCAGCTGCTCTTGCTTACGACGGAGTCATCAAATTGTTCAACCAGTAGTTAGACTTAGTGCCCTATCAGTCGCAGAGTGCATATGCTATACTCCATTGTACAGTAATGTTTCACTGACCATTAATCGCAATGGATTGCGATTAAGGCGATGTTCACCAATTTCGTAGACAAGGTGTGTGTTGTTGGCAAATAGTGCTGTTAGAAATAATTGGTAACATACGTGTTGAATGTTTCGTTCTGAAGTAATGATGCTCTCATTTGGCCTATGCCATGCGGAAGTAGAATGATATGAAAATAGAATTCCAAATACTAGGAGCGATTGAGCATCAAACCCTACATACAGACCCGGATTAACTATTTGAGAATTCCATTAGACCGATATTCCTACCGTCCTCACTTCGATTGAATCGGGAATATTCGACGTAGCGGCACACGGCGAGGTGACTCGTTAAAACACTACGCAATCGGTGCAGATTTCATCAGAGTTAATAAAATGCACGTGATTGTGTCAGAGGCTGATTGGATTTGAAAGGGAAAAAGTACCTCATAGCAGTTCTAGTAAGCAAGCAATCTATGTAACCCGACTGGAGATTGTGCGCAGTCCCCTTAAAATATTAGACGTAGTACATGGCAACCCCACTGCGCTCGTATTTTTGTAGTACACTAATGTACTAATATGGTTGTTGAACAGCTGTTATAAAGCGAACAATGTCCACTTCCCCAACTCCAATCTTTTTCAATTACAGTAACGATTCACCAGACCTTTTAGGGCCTTTGTGCTATCCTCGCCGCTGAGAAGTTTCATTCAATCATGTTAATTATTTTCTTAGAAGCATTTTCGAAGGGAAGTTTAAGGGACTACAACTTTTCTATACAGGTATTGTTGGAAGGGCTTTTCAAATTGTTAAGTAACCTCGCGACAAGATTAAAATGGCCACTTCAATTGAGTAAAACGGAAAATGAATACGATTTGAAAGAGTGTCAGAGTGGATGGAAACTCGTTGAGTGTGATGACTTTGGTGAACTTTGAAAGAACGGGCGATTTGTGTTTTATGATTTTAGTATGAGCTCTTTAACCATAACTGGCAATGAACAGTCGACGGTAAGATGGCGACGGAATTGAATTAAAATTTAATTTAAATTATTATTATTTCAATATAAATAATTCATTTAAAATATTAATACTAATATAATTCATTTAAAATATTTTTCGTGTCATTTAAATACCTAATACAAAATTTAACTAACGAAAGCGACAGTAAAAAGTTAGCTCAGTAATAAATTTTAATTAAGTTGAAAATTGCGTGTACAAATGTCATATGGTATAATTGAACTGAAAGGCTTTCGGTAAGCTAGAACCTACATCATGATGATAGCAATGGATGTTGCCTGAAGATATCTCCTTATAATTACACTATTACTTTAAGAGCTACATCGTACAAAATGAAATGAAAATGTTTACTTCAATCGTTGTTATCACTTAACGTAGTCCTTGCCTATATACGCTTTAGTTTCTGAATCTGTTTATTGTACCTATAATTTTAATTAAAGTGGATATTGGAGAACTCCGTTCAACGGGCTTATAAGGACCCTTTAAATTAAGTAACATTGCTTCAGGGCTAATGTTGTACAGTTTGAAGAAGCTATCAACTTGATGAAACGACCCTCATAAATAAGCCAATATGTCCACCCTTGCGATATATGAATTAATAATTAAAATTAGATAGTACCGTAGGCATATTTGTGTGTACTGTAATATAAATATCTAATACAGTCCATACAAAGTCACAATAACGTAATTATCTTTAGTTTATAAGGTTTTTGAATTCTGTAAATCCTGTCAAAGGATCTTTTATGTGTTAGGCGTTATTATTTTATTAATTGAAGTCTAAGTCTACTAAACTAGACTAATAGTAGTAGTCTTATCAGTAGTAAGACACCGAGTTTTTAGTTACCTCTTTTTACTGTTTGAAGCTTCTATCCAAGCAGGGATCTCAAGAAAGGAGTGTTAATTTAAGTCTTAACAAGGATGCGGGTATCTCTTTGATTTTTTGGATTGTCGAACTTGAAACTTAACTATACAAGTATAATGAATTATTTGTGATTGTATCATCAAAAACCCTGTTTATGATGCCAAAAATTTGTAGGTATATCTTCACGCAATAAAAAAAAACATGACGCCATTGTACGTTTCCCACATAGGATTAAATCGACGTTCGCGAAATCGTGAAAACTCGAAAGTTGTTCAGCTAAGGCTTAGCTCCAAGTTTGTTTTGCGAGCGAATCTGAATCGAGGTACTGAGAACCAAGGTAGTTGACACAGCTCAGAAAGTCAGACAATAGTGAAAGGAGTGATAAGCGAAAAATGTTCATATGTATAGTATTCGAAGTCTCGCTAACGATGTTTACTTCCCAAGTTGGGGTAACTTTATTTTCATATAATAGTTTATATTTCTATCAGCGTAGTGTAAAAATATAAAATTATTTACTACGTCGTAATAGAATAGAGTTTTTTTGTCTAGATGGGTCTTTTCGTAATATATGTTCTTTTTTCATCAACCACATTACAACCACACTACCGTTGCGTCTGATCATATTATACGGTGGCGCCAATTTTCGAAATAAGTAACGCAGTATTGTTATTGACGGGGCCGTTTATTTCTAAAGGTCGAACTTAATAAATGTTAAAGAACCGCCTGATATGCCTGCGTGCACTACTTTTGTAAGATTAAACTGCTTAGATTTGCCTGATACACGAATTTATCCCCTGCATGTAAAGGCGTATGCTCAACATTCTCAATATTTCAATATATGCCCTCTATTATAAAAAGAATTATCAGCATTTATAAATTCATCAGCACTTACAAATTTATAATGGCCTCAAATAAAAGAAATTAAAAAATTTAAGAAAAATATAAATTTTACATTTCATTCATTTTATTTATAAATTGTAAGAAATCATTTTACATTTATTAATAAATATGTATTTATACTTTTTTACACTTATTTACAATTGTGACCACATTAAAAAATATCCTAGTGAAACTCATTTTTTAAAAGTCCTAGGTTTTAAATTTGATATACATCGATTATTATCAGATTGAATTTGTAATTAATTATTACGAAGCACAAGGAAACTTTTGATTACCATAATGTATAGTACTCAAAACCTTAAAAGCACACCTATTCTAAGTTAATTTCTGATTCCGCGAAATCATTCGCGATTTATCAATCAAGTATCAATTGAAGTCTACCATTGTCTGTAATTTGATTGTTGTAACTTGAATCTTTAATTAAAATAAATAAATAGTGGGATGATAACTTGTTTATAAATTGCTTCCGCTATCAAATTGGCAGGTTATAATCAGATAATAGGATGAAATTACGCTTAAATGTTGCAGAGGTAGCTTTTTTAGAAGATGTTGAACTTTACAGGTAATATTTTGTTAATGTCGCAGCGCTTCCGGCGAGACCTCGACCAAAATAAGATCAACGGAGTTATTTAATAGATAATTATTTTATAAAAGTCGCTTTTAACAGGTAACTTTCCGATATTAATAACTGATTTCTGGGTAATAGATATATCTATGTCTCTTTTTATTTAGCTTATAAGGTTCTTAGTAAAAATGTAATGGGACGGCCGGGTCAAAATAATAAGTTAAGTACAGCTAATCGCCAATTAATGAGATTAAGACTAAATCATGCTCAGATAGATAGATGATTGAGTACTCTTCATGGTGCACCTGAGAAACATACACCGAACTACGGAGTAACTCCTGAATGAGAATTTCGAATCCTGTATCGTGATATAAAGAATGCTCATTAATGATGATTATTTTCTCATTAAGGCTAAAAAAGTAACAAGTAAGTTACATATGCTTCAGCACACGAAAGACAGTCCCGTTTTTAGGTATGGAGAAATCCTAATCAGGATAATAGACCAAATTTATCAAACTATTGTATTGTCATCGGTCCTTGATAAGTGTGTTTGAAGTGGGTCAAAATCACGTTCGAAGTTTCCATTACATACAAACATACATACCAAGCTAATAAAAGCGTGTTAAAAACAGTAGTAGGCGGTCTTACTGCTGAATGCGATCTCCTACAGGCAACCTTTAGATTTAGATGAACTAAACATACGTGTATATAATATGTAGTATGTTCAGAAATGTCATCTTTATTTTGTTATACGTCAATTTCTTGTATATTAAAAGGTTTCTAGAATGTTCTCTCCTAGTTTCATTGCGAGGAAAACCTCGTGTTTTGTAAAAATAAACATAAAAGGCAAAATAGCGAATATGTTGTGATTCAGTACATGACGTCTCTGACGTTCTCTGACTCTGACTGGTAGTGTAATAATAGGTGGGTAGGCAATTTTGGGTAGGTGGGTAGGTAATTTTAAGTAATTACCAGAACTTAATTTTAATTAAGGTGAATTTAATTAAAAAACATTTTTGTAATTCAGTTTTAATCGTATCGTTGATATGTAAACTAAATAAAAATAAAATATTTTTTATCAAATAAACCGAAAATTACCACTGTAAGACTAGTTTTTGAATAAATATTTATTCAAAAACTGGTCTTACAGTGGTAATTTTGAACTATATGTAGGGGAAGGTGTTGTACCTATGAACGGTTTTACCTGTGGACATCATTGATATTTCAAAAAATAAACACAGAAATTTAACGAATTGAACGCATCCGTAAGTATTTTTGATGTGTGGCAACGTTGACTTGCTGCCATTTTGTATCTTTTGTTGTGTGACCGGTGACAGACCGTTAAGGGTTTTCGCTCAAAAAAGTAAGTATTTGTCTCTTTTTCGTCCTATTTTTTTGTGAACATATGCAGAATATAGATGATTATTTTTAGTCATACTGTAGTACATGTAGTTAACAATCCATTTACATCGGTATAACGGTGTAAACTAGTACCTATCATGCCGGTAATAGATTTTTAGGTTGTATTGTCTGATTTGTACCTGTGGACATCGAAGTGTATGTACCTATGGACTGTCCACAGGTACAAATTTTTTTCATTTTTCAGTGTCTCGACGGAAAAAACGCGCCGTAGGTTGTGTTCAGAGACGTTATCTGAGGCAATTAAAGAGGCAATTAGTGGATGTTCATTGCGAAAAGTTGCAGAAAAATATAAAATACCAAAATCTACGATATTTAAATACCTTCACATGAATAAGGAGAATGATCTGAGCGAGAACAGGGTAGTTATTTTGAGAAATGACGTGAAGAAAGTATTTGATGAGGAAGAAGAAAAACAGCTTGCAGAATATTTAGATAAAAATAAAAATTCAATCTGCAGAAAAAAGGGTCACAATTCTTCAAGATGACCAGTTACCCTAAGCCATGTGTATGGGATGTAAAAGACATGAAAATGTTTACAAACTGCTCAATTGCTCTCAATGCGATTTGAAATATCACCAGAAATGTGTATCAAGATCACATTTAGATAATTTTGAATCAGATGATGAGTCAGACTTCTTATATCAAAAGTGTTATATTTTAGATGATGGTGATTCAGATGCCTCTGATGATTCTGCCTTAGAACTATATCAAAATTATTTAGATGCCAAAACCAAAAAGAATAATTGATTCTTTAATGTTAAAGTTGATTTATAAAGATATTTCTATTATTTTTGCTGATTTTTATAGGATTATTATGTAAGGATAAGTGATCTGTCCATAGGTACATTGCCGTCCATAGGTACAAGTATTTCTGTCCAGAGGTACAATCATAAGATGTACCTGTGGACAAATTTAGTGATTTAAAAAAAACTGGTTTATTTTAATCAACATAATTCGTACAAAACTAAAGACTGCTAATTTTTAAGTGTTAACTAATCCTGGAACAACATTTGTAATACTTTACGGCTAATAAATAAAAATTAAATTATTAAACCATATTTTCATTCAAAATCCGGCAAATGTCCACAGGTATAACACCTTCCCATATTTTTAAATGTTTGATATCATACATTTAAAAATACATATAGTTCAAAATACTTTACGTATGAATCCGACGTGTAACACCACTTTCGTTACGTCAAGTTTCATAAAATTCAACAGCCCTTTTACATTTAAAAAAAATATCCGAGATCGTTCAAACGAAAAGCACGTTAATTTATATCCGTGAGCGAGGGTGGACACTGACTTTTTCTGGCGACCCCGTCAAGAGACGTCGACTACAACTCGTTTCCTGCGGGACCGATAGTCCCGAAAAACTAAGCCCTTGCGTGATTGATGAAGAACAGTATAAGCACCGAGTAAACAGAGCCCATGTCCCTTGCAATAGCCCTCAGGTGGTTTTTTTAACCAGCACCCGTCTGTGAAATGTATTGTGTTCCGTTAGATTTATTTCGCCTTTTCTTTATTGGCTTTGATTTTTTATTTGTTTTCAAAGGAAAACTGTGTTTTATTTCTGGATAAGTAAAAGTTCTGGAGGGTCCATATTGATATTATATTTTATGAATTACCTGTTTCTTGGTCAGGCTCCTTCTCTCACTGGTAAGTCTTGGTAGACCTTATTACCTTTGAACAAGGCATCTTTGAACTTCTTAATGTTACAGTTGCTTTACGATAAGAGTATCAGGTAATTAAATTTTAATAGGCACACAAATATTAAAAAATAAGAGGAAATAACACACTAAGGGTTTCATTTAGCTATCACTACTTATTATTATGCTAGAAGTACCGATTGTTTTAAATGTTGCTTTTTATCGTTCGTATAAAGCACAGAAAGAGGTACTCTTGCCTTACTTCCTGACAAATGAACCCTTTATTAGCCGTAATATTACATTATTCAATCCTTTAACAATAGCAGTGGATAATGAATTTATAGTTCGATAACTAACATGACAAATGCTCTCAATAAATCAAAACTTTACCATTAAAACAAACGTGGGACTGCGACACGTTGAGATCAATTATTCCAACTTCTTCAACTTTATTGTTCTAAAAGTTTTATGACTTCAACCAACCCTTGCTAGTAAAACTTGCTCTATAGTTGAGCTGGCTTAGAACATCTAGCTGAATACAAAAGCAAGAACTCACGTTTTTTTAACGACTCCGAAGAAGAAGATTGTTAGTTTTCTTAAATATAATTTGAGTCCGTATTTATGTCCTGAAGTGTGCATACACATATACCTAAATGTTATATGTAAGTTAAGTTAGTAAATAATTATAATTATCCAGTTGTGACGTATTATACGAGTATGCACTTTTACTTGGCATATTGTATTCACTGCTTTCGCTAGGTAAGCAACATTTATAAATACAAGTCATTTTTATACTATATTTTACTAATTTTTACATGTTATAATGGTATATATTAATAGAGAACCCAAAAAACATTTCTTAAGATGCTCATTCCGACTCTTACAGCTGTTAGTTTTTGTCTCCTGTACTTTTTAACATTATATCATACTACCTTTTGCCCGTGGCTCCGCTGTGTGTGTGTCGTTTATCGCGATAAAATAATAAGCTATGTCCTTCCTCAAGAACCAAAGTATCTCCATGCCAATTTCATTAAAATTGGTTCAGTGGTTTAGCCGTGAAAGCGTAACAGACAGACAAACAGTTACTTTCGCATTTATAATATTAGTAAGGATTATAAACAGTGTCAACGAAACGTAAAGCTAAACTAAAAACCCAAGCTACAAAAACGAACTTATGGAAAGGCACTCTGACCTTTCAGGTAATTAATACGACCCATAAAAATTATACTTCCCACGTAGAGTAGGTTTTCGTTCTAATAAATGTAATAAAAGTAATTTAGTAATTTTAAACGTTATGACAACCTTCAATTACTAAGTGTATTTGATGTAGATGTAAATTGAAATTAAATCTTTTTAGTGGAATATTTATTTTTCAACTAACAGCGCCCCTCTGCCTTACCCGCGCTTTATCAGATATATTAAAAAGTGTATTTCAATTTCTCGCTCATCCCACGGAAACGCTAAATATTGGCATATGTAAGGCATAAAAGAAGCATATGTCTTTATCCAGGGTGTCAGGTACCTTCACACTAAGTTTTATCAAAATTGGACCAGCCGTTTGAGTGAAAAGTACCAAACATACAAACACACATACTCACAAACTTTCGCCTTTAAAAAAGAACACATCTTTCTTGACAAACAAAATTGAATTTACCAAATGCTGAATCAATTCAAACACTGAACCAACAATAAGATTAATAGTTGGCAAGTTCTTCCGGAGATCACACCCTCACAGAAAGCAATTCTTTCGTTGCATTCTAAAGGCTGCGTGAGGTTAGCGATGGCTCGAACCCTCCTCGTAATTCTGGGGAAAGGGGGGGGGAGGTGACTCCTGAGTTGCAGGTGTGAATGGGCGGCGGTAGTCACTTCCCATCTGATGACCTGTCAGCTCGTTTGTATGTATGTTCTCGCATCCAGCTCCTGCCAGCCATCTTGCGCAGTGCACATCATTTCCACATAGGCATTTCCTCCCAGCCTATCTTTGGGTGGTGCTGAAGGGTGTGACTAGGTGCACTAGACAATGATATGTAAAGTAAAAGAAAATTATTGATAAGTTACATACATACATACGTACCAAATACATACACATACATAAGTTGCATACATATATAAACCTATATATTACTAATTTATAAAGTGTTTAGAATGCGAGCTCGAACTTTCATCTTGAACGAGATGCGGCTGGGTGCTATCCTGATTTCTAGGGGGAGAGCGTTTCAGAGGAGTACGGATTGGATTAGGAACGAGGAGTGGACACAAGCGAAAGTATGAGTGGGGCATAGCAGAAGAGGATTGTTTAATGAACGGAGGGTTCTATCGTCGTTGGAACACAGAAATTGGAATGAAGACCTACCTCACAAGGTAGAAGGGGGAAATAGGTGGGTTGAGAATGTAATAGAGAGTGGTGAGGGCGCGCAGTTGACGGCGCTGACGAATAGTGAGCCAGTTCAATTCGCGACGAAAGGAGGAGACATGATCGTATTTGCGAAGGTGAAAAAGATGAATCGAATGCAGTTATGGAGAAAGCGGTCATATATATTGAGAAGAGCTGCATTCAGGTCATAATAGCATACATCATCATAATCTAAGATGGGAACAATAAGGGTCTGTACAAGCATCGCTTTCGTCTCGGAGGAGAGGAAAGCGATGTGTGTTTGCCAGCTGAGCTTGGAGTCGATAATTAGGCGTTAATTAAAAATTTAATATATATATGTGTGGTGACGATTCCGTGTGGTGACGGATTAAGAATACAGAGTGTCATCACCCCTATTCATCCCGTGGGTGTCGTAAGAGGCGACTAAGGGAGCGAACTACGCAGGGCAACAGCACTGCATAGAGAAGGAAAACTTGATACAAACCCTGTACCAACCCGTCTGGCCAGCGTGGTAGAGTAGGCCAAAACCTCCTTTCTAAGGAGAGGCCTATGTCCAGCAGTGGACTGTAAAAGGCTGTTGATGTGATGTGATGTGTCAAGCTATCGTTGGGAAAAGTCGTTCCTTGTTGTCTTTTTAAACAACTTTAAAAAGAAGGAGATTCAGAGTTTGGTTTTGTTTTTTCATACTTTTTACCTCAAAACTCCGTCATATACGAACCCATTTGGAAAATTCTTTTTTTATTTGGACCCTTTCAGTACTTCTTGTTCAAATTTAGAGAAACGATACCACCCCTGAAATTTGAAAATGAAAGAAATGACTATTCTTGCCTAACGAGAATTTAGTCCGTGATACGTTTTTAAAAGTTAATTATTTTTACAAAACAATATCGTCAAAATTGTATAAAATTTCATCATGTATGTATACTGTATGTCAAGCAAAATACTGTTGTGCAGGTATAAATTCAACTTTCAAACTCATAGCAAATTCAACAGGCAATTATAATTCTCAATGTAGATGTATTTTGAGCGACAGAATGATCATTTGCTAATTAACTGTTAATTAAGCGAGATCTGCGTATTAATAAACATACTATACGCGTTGTGTCAAATGCTCAGTCTATTTGTGATAATGTTAGTTCCGTACATCTACAATTTTGGATGGTAAACAGGCAGCTGTAAGCTAACTATAGCAGCAGGATTCATTTCGTCTGCTTGTAAACGTTCTCATGAAACAAGTGTTTGAAATTGCTTCAAGTTTGATGTATTTGTGCCCGTTCCTCTAGAGATAAATTTGTTCTAAAACTTGCTGAATGTGAAAAGTTTGAAGCTCACTTCAATCCATTACACGAGTGAAATATTTCTTTGTTTTCTGACTTCACTGTGGGAAGAAGCGACCTTACAAATCAGAAGTTTCCCATTAACGACGCGTCCCTGGATAACCGCGCTGCCGCTAAATACGCTTTTAGCACATTTATCACTTTAGCTGTAGCGGGGTTTAAAACATTTTGATTGATGATAGACAAGGATTTGGATCTACAAAAGAGAGAAGTAGTTAAGTGTTTAATGTCTCGTGTAAAACGTTATTTAAGTCGTCAAGGTCAACATTTTCTTCCTCCTGTATAAATAGGAGCGATCAATCTTAGCTGTTGTGGAAAACGATATGTTTGAAATGTAATATCGATGCGGTTTATTTAATATACCGTCGATCAATCACGGACAGACGGTGTATATCTGGTTCGCGGGTGACAGATCGTCGTGCAACATGTGATGTGAGCAATCTTGGCTTGTCTATATAGCATTACTTGCCTCTTATTAAATAGTTCCTTTGCCCTGTCACTTTTGTATATTAAACGTATTTATCATATTACTTGATGGAAGCTTTTCGGTCTCTAATAACCCGGTATAAACAAGCTTTCACCTGTATGTTATAATATAGACAGTTACATTTACAGTTTTGGTTTGCAAAGCGTATGACGTTCAAGTGTTTATAGTATCTCATGACATCGAGGAGTTACAAAGTTTCTTGCTTACTGTAATTATTCAAACATATTCAGTGACGAGTATTCTTTACATAAATATTAAATTACAATTACATAAAGAAAACCACATGAATCTATTTTATTACTCGAACTATAAATGTCTCTCTGATAAAACAACAAACATTTTGTGCTAAATTAGCGTTGAAAGTTTTCATACTCTTTTAGAAACACATTAGGAAAAATGTATTCCCTTGTCTCCCTTAAAAAAATAGCAAAACGAAACTGGAATACAAAACAGAAAATGTTGTAAAGAGAACACGAACTGTGGACAAATATCTCACGTTGAACAGAATCAGTGTAAAACTTGTACAGACGTCGGTGGAGTTCAACAGATCTATTCACAACTTTCTAGACCAAATAAATTTATTTTACATACAATACAAAGTACGAAACATTCTTTAGAGAACTTCGATATACTAGCTGAAACAATGTTATATTATATTTAAGAACTAGCTGAGACCCGCGGTGTAACCCGCGTTTGTTGTTATAACCGCGGGCAATAGTCTAAAAAAAGTAGCCTAAGTTACTCCTTATGTCATCGGCTATCTGACAGTGAAAGTCCCGTCGAAATCAGACGTCGAAAACAGACAGACAGACAGACTAAAATTGTAAAAATGTTATTTTGGCATATGTACCGTGTAAACAGACATATGCATTTAGTAAAAATATGTATGTATAGAGTATAGATAGATAATAGAAGATAAAAATGCTGCTTTGATCTCTTAGTTATTTTTTCGGAGAGTTTTTTATAATTGAATCGAAGCAATATGATGCTATTGTAGATTTTATAAATATATCTATATATCTATATTTTACTCCTATGCCAACCAACCTAAAACTAGGAACCTAAACCTAGAAAAAAAAAACGATGTATTGAGAATGCGAGTTTTGTAGCTGTAACGGCTTTTAATAAATTTGAAAAATTGAAAACAATGTTGAGTGTTTAAACACATCTAATATGATACACCTACTTTTAAGATACAGATGACAGACGCAATTAATGTGCAAACTGGGTATCAAATTTATTAGATTTAGCAAAATTTTACGCATACTATAAGATGTTTTTAAATGCAGCTAAAACTACTAACCATGCAAACGTTCGTAATTCTTTTTTTAATGTAAGTACTTAAAGTTCGTCGCACTTCTAGTTACCGTGGATAGAAGCTACTGGGATTCTAATGTTATATTGAAGTTCTAGATTTCCTTTTAGAAGGAGATCTAGGTGAACCCTACGATCAAGAAGGGTTCGCTTAGACAGACAGGCCGTATACTATTTGGACAGTGTCGCACACTTACCTACCTAATCCGTACTTCTAAAGCCCATTTCTTCTATCCTAAAAATTTAGTTCAGATAAGTCCTATGACACCGCAATATGCTACTAATAAACCATATATACGTGGCTAAAGTCACTTTGAGCGTCTCAAAAAGAAATTTTGGCGAGTAAAGTAAAAAAATAATCTTAAACAATGATTATAATATTACCTCACAAAGCACTACTTCAATTAAACCAAAAATGTTTTGTCAGTGCAAAAGTTAAGAAAAGAACACACCAACAAGGTGTTTATTGGTGTTTTTCTTTTCTTAACCTTTGACACAAAGACACCTTTACTTATTTAATTGTCCTTAGAAATAGATATTAAATGCGTCAAATATCATGACAATAAAGTGTCGTGTATTAAAAGGCAAGGTGCGGCCATCGCACAACGCCAATAGTAGTTAATTAAATTAAGTTATTAAACAATTTAATTAAGTTATCACTGTCAAGTTGTAACGGGAATTTCACTTTTCATTTATTAAAAATACACAAACACGTGAAATACGTTATTAGACCACTTGACAAGCTTAAAATAGAGCTAATCGTAAAATATTTTAGAAGTTCTGTTGAATTTCTGTTGTTGATAAGTGACACTACATTTAGAAGATAGTATGACATTAAAATCTTGAATACTTTATCATGTATAAGCTAAACTAAATTATGCAAAACCTGTACAAAAAAGGAATGAAATATACCCATGATACGATGGTAAATTTTTAACTATTGGCAACCATTGAGTAGACCATAAATGGAGGAGACTGTTTTGAATGGTGTCAACTCACACCGCTTAACTTATTAGATACTCTGTTAGGCTTGGGGTGGATGAAACAGGACTAACGACGGATAATATAATAAGATAATATAATTTCTGCAAGTTGGCGTTCGTTCACATTTACCGTGAGAGAGCATGTTTGGGCTGGCTGAACCGGGGTGATGCCGTGACCCCACAGAAAACGGGTGCTAAGGTATATTTTGTTGCTATTCAACGAATAAGTAAAGTGAATGTCCTTCCCCCTTTTTCTGTAGGGAATGACCTTCAAAGGGCGACAGTGCACTTGGGTCAAAAGTGAAAAAAAACTCTTATGTGGTTATGGGCGGCGGTTTTTACTTACCATCTTTGACCTATCTGCCGTTTACTATTAAGCAATGATTATGTTTTAATCACATTAAAAAATACTAATTTATACTGGTTCTAATTGGATCAGCCAAATTCATAACTGAGTTCCAAAACTCTAAAAATGAAATTCGATTAAAGGAATAAAAATTACCCACTTAGCGTCACTTATGTGCGTGTTCAACAGCAGTTACGCCAGCTATTAATTGGGTGCCTGACTGATTTATATCACCCCAGTCACTTCAAGACCGCGACGAGCCGGTTCTGGCTGACATCGGAATCGAAGGTCAAAGGACTTTTGAAGGTTATTTTGTAAAATAATATTTGTGGACAGACTAACAATGTTTGTGCTGGTTTTAATGACTTTAAATTAAGACATACCTACTTCTGGTAATTATTTTGATGTCGGTTTTATGTCAAACTAGCATTAGACATGCATACCTACGAATTATAAGCAAATATAGTTACCGATATCGTCTATATTTCATTGAATCAGCGTCGCCAGTTCAAATGTCGTCAGTTTAATTCTCTTTTTTAATAATCCTTCCATCTCATTTGTATATTTTATTTAACCAAGAGTTTCCTTTAATCACATTTTAAACATACAAAATCAAATTAAAATATTAATTATCAATTTACAAAATTATAAGGTAGGTACTCTTTCTGGGATACTACTACACTACTAGTTATTATGAAATTGTAAAATAGTATGTACAACTACAAGACAATTTGAGTTTCATTACAATAGACGCCAACCACCAAAAAGTGGTAGGTGAAATCACCACCAACCTGATCAAACCTGCATGATCATTAGTCATGCAGGCTTTATAATTTAAACATTATGCATTGATTTTTTAGAGATATTTTTAATAAAGATAATATCATGTTAAACGTAGACATATTTCCCGTGCGAAGTTTATTTCTATGTATAACAAAACACAATAAAAAATGGAATGAGAAAGAGATCTGCTATCATTCCAGTTTTACGTAAAGCTTTCTTTAAAATACCAGCCTTAATATTTGAAACTTTTTAGGGTAGATAAATAGATATAAAACAGTTGCTGCATTGCTATCCAAAGGAAGACATCATTTTCCCCGTGAAGCGTAAAAACGATGTCCACACGCAAGTACTAGTCGTAGTTTCACACTCTTGGTGTTAAACTACGACTAGTACTTGCGACATTTCCCCCAACATAAGGTAAAAAAGTGTGTGGGGGTTTAGAACACGACAACCCAAAGTACAATGTCCTTAGGAAGATAGATGCCGAAATTCAAACACTGACATTACTTGGTGAATCTTTTGGTATTTCATAATCCTATGAAATATGAGCTATTTATTCACTTCAAGACGATATCACTGGAGAAACGTACTAGAACAATTTTCAAGAATTTGTCACTTTATTTAGTTTTTCTCTTAGTACAATGTTAAAATGTTGCATGCGGTACTTCCGTGTTAGTAATTGTAGCACTAAACTATCATACCTGTAAAAATATAAACTGTTACTGCAAATGAATGTAATCAATTGTTTACACTCATTTATAACATACCTTTTTATGTCATAATAGTCCAGTCAATGAAAGTTAAGCTTAAGTTTGCCATTTTGAGTTGATGACCTGCAACCAACGCGAAAATTTCCGTAAGGCTTCGTAGATTAATATACTAAAATTGCAGGGTGCTGCATTGACGGCAAAGTGGGCCAAAAAGTTGCAAAAAAAAATTCGTACAAAAAAGGGTATCAACGTATTTTCACGTATCTCCCATAGTTTTTGCACAAAATGCATTTAAAGGTGCAATTATTATTTTTTATATATTGTTAATCATTTTTTTCCACTTCAAAACGATCCTACATGCTTCATTAGGATTTAATTAATATGTGTCAGGCATTTTTTATTTATTTATTTCTTTTTTCATATAATAATCTTGAAAAAAACATTAATCGATATTTGAAGAAAACATTTTCACCTTTAAAGATGTCAAATTAACGTTGAAGTTATGTTATACGAGTATGTCTATATATTATATAATACTCGTATACGTCATACCTCTAAATGTCATGTCCCTAATGACGTGTGACCACGAAACGAATCCTGCCCCAGACACACCTATTAATATTAATTGACGACGGATCGTTATGTGTGTGACGTTTATTAATAGCCAGCTTGTGGTCACTTAAACCATTATATTGTCTCAGTTTCTAGTAAGATTTCTGAATTAATAACTAAATAGTTTGTCTACGATAAAAGGATATTTTAATAGAAGTATCTATTTCGTGACTCCCAGATTTTATGATTTAAATAAGAGGGTATGAAAGTTGTTAATGCTCTGTGATAACTAATCTACTGTAACATAATATGTATTGATTTAAGATATGGTTAAAAACTGGTTTTGTGAATATTCAATTTAATGAAGTTCGATTTCTCAAAGCTCTCAAAATACAATAGATATTAAGTAAATAAACAAATCAGATCTTTTAACTTCTAAAACGCAAGTTTAGAACTCAATCCAGCTTAGGAATTAGGTTTGACATATGACCACTGCCCAATACTATACTTAGAGAAAGTTACTTCGGGGTTAGTGTTTCTCGGTACCCGAAAAAGCACTTCAAATCTGAACTAACTTGAGCGATTGTATCCTAACGGCTGAATCGGATTTCAACCACTACAAACCTAAATCTGGCACCTCAAAGAGTATTCAATTTTATTTGTCTCTTCTACTACTACTACTGTGGAAAATAAGCAAATATCATATTCAAAATACACATCACAATGAAAGAAGTTCTGTTTACTTACATGGTGCTGCTCTAGTTGAGATAAAGCATTAAGAAAAATTAATCGAGAAATGCCCTGTTGTGTCTTCTAACAATGTCGGTAACAAAAAAAAAAGAAAAAAAAAAGTGAGGTCCGAACTTTTCAGAATTTAAGGAATTAACTGACATAGTTTATTGAATATCTTATCTAGCATCTAAACATGTGAAGCATGTGAAATTGCATCTCTAAACTCGTCAATATGGTCGAGTTTAAATCGCCCGAAAATGATGGTGATTTTTGTAAATTTTGAAGAGGTTAGCAAGAGGTTTGCTTTCTCTATTTTTTTATAGGAAGCTTCCACCTACTCATGGGGATGGGCTGAAGTAGGAGCATAAACTTGAATGATCTTCAAGGAATATTTTTCATTGAGAGAGACACTGACATAAAACACTCTCGTTGAAATACTAGTAACGTTTGTTACTTTTAAAGAAATTTTTCGCCATGTGTCGTATCATTGAATCCGCAACTAAAAATTTATTGTCCCCATTCAAGCTTACTTAGATGTTCTCCTTTTCGCTTAGCTTCAGATAGTCCAATTACATTCCAATTACTTTGTTCTAATTTCTCTGATAATTCCACAAGCCGATCATCAGTACTCAGGGTGTTCGTATTACATGTTGAAAAAGATATTGTGCTTGGGTAGCAGGGAATCTTCCGGAGATTCTTCGAGCCTTTTGCCCCTCCGGTACCAGAACTGCTGCCCAAGTTCGGAATAGTGGGGCTGCCGGGGACTGAGAGCCGTTAGTTCAGGGAGTAATTCATAGTGATAGAGAAGGTTGGTATCCGTAAAACACGACGCGGGCCAGTGCATTTTGGTGACTTGCCAGAGCCTCGTTCGTCTGTTAGCAGGGTACACCACGTGCGGGTGAGGTTGGCTTGGTCGGTAAGATATCAGAGCCCCTTTATACCCATGAAGCAAAATGAAAAACAAAAAAGGTAGGAGAATAGGTGAGAGAAAAATAGTAGTAGTAGTAGTATCGAAAGTATGACCACGTGTCTGCTTTACGTTCTCAACTATTTACAATGGTTGCCTATTTGCCTGCGCCGTAATCAGCATATATTTGTGTATGTATGTGTATAACTGTATATGTTAGTTAAAACTTTACAACTAATATCACAACTATCAACTTAGTGCACCTACCTTACCAGATTTCTATACCACCCAAAGGTTAGCTGGTAGAGAATGCCCAGGACATTAAGTCCGCCGATGTGCATAAGTGCATAAATGTGTAAATAAATAAAAAAAACGTCATTGTCAGAACAAAGCTACGTTGGAAGGGACTGTGTCCGAGCTTCCCCGTCACCTAGGTGGGTGTCTGTATTTATGTGTAAACTTTCCTCACACACACTCAGACGTGCGTAAAGTAATAAAACGTTATCACAGTTGTAATGGGGGCATGTCACCAAGTGGCTATTTAAATGCCTATTATGTGTCTGTATCAAAAGTGAAAATAAGTTATCACAGAGAGGTCGTCCTTTCTTGGATTGTCGTAATAACTTCCGTAATATGATCATAGCCAATAATAACAGACTAAAATATTACCATAAACTTTCGAGGTTGGCAATTCTCCTCGTCGCCTGTTCTTCAAAGAGTCTGTATGGAAAACGGACAATTCGGTAAGCTCACCCATCTCCAAACGTATTCACTTGAACTAGTTGGGAAGCGCCCTCTAACGGGAAAGTTTTGATTTAGTGCTTATAGCTGTCCCAGTCGGGAGGGAGCCCTCTTTAAAGTTTTAGTCGTGTAATAGAATAAAACTGTTGGAACAATGCTCGTATTCGCATTCATAGCCTGGCTCAGTAAAACATTATAGGAATGTACGGACTCAATTGCAGTTAGCACTGGAACATAAAATCTAATGTTATCCAATGAATATTGTAAACTTTTACATAGTGCTGAATCGACTGCTTCAGATATAAGTCCTACTGTCCCAATTTTTGCTTTGCCAAACTCCTAGCCCATATTTTCAGAAACAGGAGGCTTTTATCGTTTTAGCTATTATTACCTTTTTCTTTACCTAGATTTTGGTTTTTGATAGCTAGGTGTTTTATTATGGATCACAAGCGCACGTTAGTAATCCAAATTAAAAATATTTTTGGAGTTTTTGCTACTGTAACCCTCGTTATTTAAAGTGTTGTTGTTTCAGGTTTACGATACTATAGTTAAAATATTTATGCATGTGATAATAGAATAGTTTAAATTTTGAAAATAATTAGATAAAAGGCTACCTCAACAGTTCCGTGGTTTACCGTACGAGCGTGAAGTTCAAATTTTCCTATAAGTCAAATTTCTATTTGCTACAAAAAAAGTTGTTTCTATAAGGGTTAAAATGAAGGCATAGAAGGGAAAGATCGAAGGCATAACAGAAGTATGTGTCGTTGATAATATAAACAATACTTGCGAGTGGTACTAAACTTATAATAAATAGCAAAATAAACAAAGAGTTCACTATTTCCGACTTGAATATTCTCAATTTGATTACTACATGTTTAAAGCATAACAAATCTCACTAAACATAACCATATCTTGGGCCCGTTAGAGTTTCCCAGAAGTTGTATTAAATTTTAAAGCCTATCTTCTTCTTTCTGAACCAACTGTGATGAAACGTTACCATTATTTTTAATGAGTTTATTATTAAGATGCTCAACCTTCACAAGACTGATTAGTTTTTGGTTAAATTTGAATAAAAACTATTCTATGGCAAAGAATCACTACAACGTATGAGAAATAGGCATTGTAAATAAATAGCCGTAACAAAAGTTATGAGGCGACCTAATTTTGGTACAGAACACAAATAATAAAAAATATTACAGAGTTGTAGGCATAATGGAACTTTTATCAACACGAGACACATCACTTCAACCCATAAAACAACAAAACTTTTGTTTAGTTCCAGTTTATTATTAACTTTTATTTCTGGCAAAAGTGCACAAAGGGAATGGGAACAAATGGGATCAACTTGAAAAATGTTTAACAATAACAAAATGGGAAAACTTGAAAGTGACATCGGACCATTAGGCAGGCATCGCGGGGTTGACGCGACGCGCCGAGCTGACGATAATGAATCAAAAGTTTTCTGCGACGTAAATGGAATACTCCAGAAACTTCTGGATTGAGAATAGTCATCAGTAACAGGTTCTCGTTTTGTTTTGTAAATAATTTAGGTCTCACGTTTAGTACGACAAAACAAAGTTTTGATAGAAATTCGTATGTTGCCTTATTTAGTTGTAAATAAATGTAGAATTTGGGACCGGTTCGTGTTAATAGACTATTGCAGAAGGCAATTCTATAGATACCTGAAATAATTGAACATAAAATGGTGAATTGGGGTGTCTATCGCCACTTCCGAGAAGTTATGGATATTATATAAGCATGGATATGTTTCTATTACACTTTAATAGAAACTTAACTAAGTATTTTATCTACTTTTATTTGAAAGAAATCCCTTTATTTTGATATTTCTGCTCGACAACTTTCAGACATTTACTGCAAGGGATAAGTTTTAACGAGATCCTATTGACTTGGTGCTTGTCGCAGAGTTACCAACTTACAGAGCTTTATTTAAACTACAAAACTTTTGGCAATATTGTGAAAGCAATTTTCCCCAGCAAAGTTCTTATCTTGGTCGAGTGCAGGATGCAAATAATCCAGCAGTCTATTTAAAACACAATTAACTAAGTACACGAAACTTTTAAATAAAGAGTACGAGTACATTTTGTAAAATCCACAAAATATAAATAGATCACCGGAAAACTTTGTCTGTCCTAATTGATAATACACACAAATGCACTTTTCTCTTGATAGAAGGACAGTGATTTCTTATTTTTTTAAACTGCATAAAGTATAAATAGAGCCTTTTACTATCTAATCTCCATAGGAAATCTCTCTTTCGTACACGTGGAACTCAAATGATAAAATAATGAGAAAATGTAGCAATTTGTTAAGTCTCTGCAGGGATATATGTATATGTAAATGTAAGCAGTATTATGATTTATTGAGCCTTCATATGATTTACATGAAAATAAAACAGAATTCATTTCTGCATTGTGGCTGCTAAGCTTGGTAAAGTCTATGAGATTGGAAGACATGAACATGATCACCAAGAGCCTTTAATAGTCCACTACTGGACATAGGTTCTATCCTTAGAAATGAGATATTCGCCAACCATGCTACGCTGGCCAGACGGGTTAGTATAGGGTTTGTGTCAAATTTTCCTTCTCTTAACAGTGATGTTGTCCTGTGTAGTTTGCTCCCTTAGTCGGTTCTTACGACACTCACGGGATGAATAGGGGTCGTGTCACTGATGGTATTCTTAATCCGTCACCACTCGGACACTTCTAACTAAAAACCTAGTATAAAGCTGCACTTTATTTATGTTTATTGCACACCATAGCTTTGACCTCTGCTAGTATTAAAATGAACACAGGAAGAAATAGAAAGCAAATATCACTTCCCTTTAGCTAGCAACGAACTGAATGTCAGACAAAAAGCGCCTAAGATTCGGGTCACGTTACGTACTTATTTCTTTTTCGTCATATTTTCTGTCAAATTATTAAAATTTAATACAAATCTCAACGTGATGTTCTTCATATTTTATCTACATATCATTGAAGGACCTCATACAAGCAAAAAGAGATAAATAACGTAGCGAAAAATTGGTACATGATTACATCATTTCTCCGTAGGGACTGAAATAGAACGATCCGATTTCAATATATTGTATTGAACATGTTCTTCACAGGACTTCGTCCCACTACCTGTGTGTTCTGTATCGATTAATTGATGAAACATGTTATAAACGAGTAGATTGAATGTTGTAGGACCGTTATATTTGAAGCTGTCTCGATTTTGTTGTATTATTATTTATCTCTTAATTTAAGGTTTCATTTTCCGAAAGGAAGAAGGAGGCCCTACTGAATTACTTTGTCACCCTTCTGCATGTCTCGCTGTAGGTCTTCCTGTCTGTCATGACTCTTTTTCTAAGGAACGCCTAAAGTTTTGTAGTTAAAATTAACAAAATATACTTGTATCTGCTGCTATAAGTAATAAATAAAATTTCTAAGTCAATGCAATGTAACAGTAGGGCCAGCCATTTTAGGTAGGTATGTCCAAACCTGTGGTAAACGTTCCGTTGATGAAGTATCAAAAGTTGATAAAATTGGTAAAAACAAAGTCTTACGGTACAAAAAAAAACGAAAGTTGTAATCTGTTCTTACATCAGTACAAAAATATTTACAAACTCATATTTTGCGTTTGTAGAATAGACCGTGATGAATATCAAGAGAAATCCGTCAAGAAAAATATTTCAAGAAAAGCAAAGTTAAGTTTGTCACATGGATAAACTTCGAGATTCGATTCGAATTATCTGTATTTAACTTTGTACGAAATCCTGGGTGCGCGAGTTAGACTCGCATTTATCTGGGTTCTTTTTGTTGAGTAAGTAAAGCACAGCGCTGACGTCAGTAACATTACTATTATAATGATAAATGAGTGTGTGAATATATACTATACGAGTATACCGTATATAATTGATTAACATAATATAAGTCTAGTATTAAAAGAGTACAAATATAATGTAAATAGATATGTATGTGTACATATTATATCGCCCGTTTAAATACGACGCTTCGTATGTATAAACTGATAAACTTTTTAGATGAGATAAAAAACTGTGGAGCAAAGTAGGGATAAATATAATACATATTTTATTACTGTACTAATTTTAAAGTGAAGTGCTTTATCAAATAAAAGAAATACGATATAGTTACATACGTAAGAGCAAGCGCTTTTTTGTCTAGTTTGGATAGAATTTCTGCTAGTATGAGACCTATATCACTTACTTTATAAAAGAATTTAAATTAACAATATTGCTCGTTAGTTACTAGTAGCTACTTGAAGGTTTGGTAAGTTTTTTTTTATGGTATAAGGGGGCAAACGAGCAGACGGGTCACCTGATGGTAAGCAACTACCGCCGCCCATAGACACCTGCAACTCAAAAGTCACAAGTGCGTTGCCGCCCTTAGAGTCCCTCCCGCTCGAGTCAGCGGGAGGTTGGATTTGGCCTTCGGCAACCTCACTCACTCAGTGAAAGGTAACGAAAGAATTGCTTAACACCGGTTTTCTGTGAGGACTCCGGTCCAGCCGGGCCCATTCGTGCCGAAGCATAGCTCTCCCTCGGTCAAAAAGTTGGACAACTATTCTTCAATTGCATATTTCTTACATGAATTTTGCAGTTCAGACTATTTATCTGTATTAAGGTATTTTAGTTTCTTCAAACAAAACAAACAAACAAACAAACAAAGTGACTATCGCCTCTAAAAGTTACAAGTTTTTATGACTCCAGTTGACGTTGTAGTTTTCACTATTAGATTTAAATGACTCCTGGCTGTAAATAATTTAAATTGTTTAGACTCTGTGATGTGGAAAAGAAACGTGCTATATAAAATAGATACCAATATACTTGTTTTTACTCAAAAAACTTTATCCTCCTCCATTGCCAGTACGGTCTCGTCCCAGATGGCGATGTCATGCGCAGGCCCCCCTTGTCACGTTCCTTGTCTCACACACCTACTCGGTGTTATTTTTTTTTGTAAATGAAGGAACCATTACTTTTCTGTTTGTATCGTGTGTTTAATGTTTTGTGGTTCATTTTGTGCGGTCACTGCTCAACGAACGTGCAGTTCTTCTTCCGTGAACTGCGTTAACGGAAGAAGATTTATCGTTAAAATTTATTACAAGTAAAAATCTTGTACTTGTGTCAAGAACTGAAGTTTTTAAAATTTATTTTACTGGAATTAAAAAAACTAAGTTACATCATGCTGATGAAGTGAATGGCCTTGATTTAAAACTATGCTATGTTTTACACATGTGAGCTGCAAAATAGTGTGAATTGATCTTTCGGGGCGACGCTTTATGCAAAAAGAGCATGCATGTCCTTAATACCAGTATATTCTTGCAGTAGTAAAGATCAATATCACGATTAGAAATATTTAAATTCTCGCCACGCATATGTAGACTTTTTCAAAAAAGGACGCGGGACGTGTAAATTTGTCGAAGACAAATTTTAGAGTTTTTTGCACCCATTCATTCCTTTTTTCAATGGTCTAAATTAATCTAACAGCTAAACTTACTATTCCAGTTGCACTATAATCCATTCGCGTTAAAAAAATAGTGACGTGTTGATCGAGTCCAGTGAAAAAGAGGCAGGAGAAGGAAGTTTTTGTTTCTTACTAAAGTTTGGAACCTGATTGGTTTAACTATAATGTTACTAACTGTTATGTTTCAACTATAGTCCTATGAATTCAAACACAAAATGTTAAATGTCGAATTTTGATGTGTGTGGAATCTTTCATATTTATTGCAAGTACAAAAAGGACTTCATCAAAATTACGGCCAGATTCCACACGACACCATCCCTCACCACATAAACCATAATACACAATTCCAACATATAAGGGAACAGTGTCGCATTCTACAGAGAACCCATCTTATAACATAAAGGTTAAATTTAGTACCAACTACGTTGGGATATAGCATTACTATTTTACTTGATATAACTGTTACTGACGCGGGTCGCTCCGTGCATTTTATTACTATTCAGATAGACACATCTAGAGGACTCATAAAATGTATGAAGTATTACCAACTAGCTCCATTCATGACGACTGAACTTATAGAGCTTTAATATTAAATTTGCTGATATTGGCAATATCGAATTTTATGATATTCTTGCTATGACACCTATCGTACTGCAGAGGTACACAGTTTCATCGATTGTACTACCCAGTTTAAATAATTATAAGTATTTCTTGGACCGATATTAATTCTAAGGTCCCGGTTGCGTGCTGGCTACTCTAAAGTTAATGTAAACCTTTTGAAGGTAGATAATTCACATTCGAGCCCGGATTCATTGCTTTCTAGTGTAGTTCCACCTTAATATATGGGACATGATATTACGTTCTTACTCTCAAAGTTATAAAATACATTAAATTAAATCAAAGTTATGGTTTCATTTCGCATTCAAATACACAATAATCTATCGTCTGTGCCTTATTACAAGCGACTATATACCTTAACTGTAAGATTTAAATCTAACATTAGATTCTTTGGAATTCGATAAATAATCTGTGGTCGCCCATGAACACCTTTTTTTTCTGCTGCTCAAGAGTCAAAACGTCAATACAAGTGCGTTCCCGCTTTTTCAGTCCAACCCTCCATGTCAGGGGTTTGGGCTACGATAACCTCACTGCCGGTACCACCGATAACTCCTTAATACCGGTTTTCTATTCTGTATATTGATATGATATAATTCCGACTTCGGGAGCTCTTCGTTCTTTATGAAAGCAGTACTGCTCTGGAATGCGCTCCCACTTGAAATCAGGATGTCCACAAACCGTTACACATTTAGAAAGATTGTACATAACTACGAGTACCTTCTTGAGTTAGCGGAGTTACCTATTCAATAGTATACCTCCCTATTTACAGTGTACGAATATAAAGTATATGTATTTATGTGTATTTATATGTATTTTTATGGTTGTATGTATGTATATGTGTATATGTATGTGTGTAACTGTACATATATGTTAGTTAAAACTTTACAACTGTAACCTCAGTGCACCTGCCTTACCAGATTTCTACACCACCCAAAGGTTGGCTGGTAGAGAATGCCCTGGGCACTAAATCCGCCGATGTACACAAGCGCATAAAGTTGTAAATGAATAACTAAAATAAAAAATAAAATATTATGATAAAGGTAAACATTTATTTATTTTCTTTTTGAACCACCAGGTGGCGATAGATGTGCCTCTAACTCAACAAAGGCGTTATACTCTTATCGGGTGCATTGTGTAGGTGAAGTAGTCGTCGCGTGTTTTGTTACAAATTGTATTGTATTTTTCGTGTCCCACAGCATTCTCTATATTCCAACACATGTTCCCAGGACGTTCCCGTATCTGTAAATGGTTGACGTACTTCATTCTATAAATTGTGCCGTGTGATACTATATTCAGAATTCAATTTTTAAATCAATGATGATGATGTTTGATTCTGTTTCCTCAAATATTAATAATGATTTAGAATAAATTACCATTTTGTACTATTTTACTAAACACTTCACGTCATCGGTGCCAATTTTAAGTATTAAATATTGCTTTATCTAAAAAAATCTTAGAACAATAATGAACTGCCTAAAATACGGTTTACTTTATGGCGAGATGAGAGAATGAGAGATCTTCAAACACCCTAAAATTGTTTATTACTAAAGTCAAAAAAATGTGTTAATCATGAAAAAACATATTTTTTTGTTGACCCGGAAAATCCTAGGTTTATTTTGAAAAATACACTTTTGTATACCTAAAAAATTTAAGATGAAACATAATAAATAAAATAGTAAGTAAGTAAACAGAAAGGAGAAAATTAAATAAAAGAAAACTACAAAAGGGTTATAGGTAACCATTTAATTTAACCGAAATATTAATTTAAATAACAATTGGTATAGTCACCAAGGAGTAAGATGCAAAAATAACGTAACAAATATTTAGCATGCGCTGATTATAATTACAAAATGTAGGTACTAATTCAAATAAATTTTATTTTTTCATTAACAACCTTTAATAGTCCACTGCTGGACATAGGCCTCTCCTTAGAAAGGAGGTTTCTGCCTACTATGCCACGCTGCCTATACGTGTTGGGATAGGGTTTGTGTCAACTTTTCCTTCTCTTTGCAGTGATGTTGTCCTGCGGAGTTTGCTCCCTTACGACACCCACGGGATGAGTATGGAATATTATTCGTAGTACTTAATAAGCTATATTTATTTGAGACTTTCTTTAAGTAGTAGGTACATTTTTGAAGGTCACACTTCGAATTCTTAATCCATCACCACACCGTCAGGTTAAATAATTAAAAACTTATTATTTTTGGAATCAGAAAGTTAGACAAAAACTAATCTAGATCTAAACATAAAATTAAATGATTCGCGGTCGCAAATCAAATTTACACGTTTGATTATACGGGTAAATTAAATCTCGTTGGTATTCAAGCACATTGTAAAATAGCAGGTTAAGTACCCGTCGAACAATTTAATAACATTAAAATGGCCGGTGAAAATGTTCCAGCGCTGTATTTAATTAAGCTACGGTCCTTTTGTTCAGCCCTTTATGCAGGGTGTATGCTCCAAAGAGTTTTATTGCATGTTATTATTTGTTTAAAATTACTCTAAGATAAGGTATGCAGTAAAAATTTATTATTTTGTACGCTTTGAAATATTTTAATAAAATAATGTTAAAAAAACTAAAATAACTTTATGATGTCATATATGTATATTTAAAAAAAAAAATATAGATTCTCTGATTAATACTATGCAGTTACAATATTCAAATTTATAAATCTAATTTAAACAGAATGTTAGTTGTTGTTGAATGTTAGTTAATGTTGTAGCTGAACATAATAAAAACCTAAGAAGTCATTAACGTGGTACCTATTTATTTATTTATTTCTATAAAGTACAACATTCCTATACCTACTATAATTATCTATTAACAAAAAAAATACGCAAGACAAGCTCTATATCTTTTTATGATATTTCAAAAAAAGAAAAAAAAAGCATATCCGGGCAATAACATTTATCATTTACCATAGACATGTTTGAGCAAAATATTTAATCAATGGCTGTAGCACAAATATTTATCCAGTCAATCCATCGGAAATCCTGTGTACGTACAAGTCGATCATGGCTTCAGAAATATTTTGAGTAATGGATCGTTTAATACAGAACCAGGAGAGACCAGATTGAAACGGAATGCAATTATGTCGGGGCCCGCGGCGTCCCTAAATATTTGGAAATCAAGGGGCGGTTATCTTAAACTTCTAAAAGAGTAATCGAAGAGCAATATGTTGAGGAAATCGCTCTCAGGTGAGTTCAATTTTCCTATAACTTTTAAATATGTGCCAAAATGTTTCGTTTTCGTGTTTTCAGCAGAGTTTTTTGCCTCTGAAATGTTTGAATTTCATGGGCATTGCAAGTAAAATTTATTTATATTTGCTGAATTTACTTATAGAAATTCTTTTCCTACATGACATTGTGACATATTATGTATATTTTATTAATGATTAATTGGATTCAGAAGTGAGTACGTGTCAAAATATAACCAAAACCAAGATTGAAATATTGGTGGTGATTTTGCGGATTCCGAAATGGTGTCATGATTCGTAATATTCAATTATTTTAACTAGCAACTAGGTTAGAAAAACTTTATTGTATGCCAATGAATATGTACGAGACAACCATCTCTTAAACAAAACTTCTTTGTACAGTCCGGCTTTAAAGGAGTAAAAATGTTTAGGTTTTCAACGACAATATTCCCAAAAGATAGAATGTTTATACTAGGAGTGGTCTTTATTCTAATTGTTTGTCTTTTGCTGAAATTGTTTCTATTGTTTGTTTTGTAAAGGATTGTCAAATTTGAATAATCAGACTGAATGCTTTTCGAGCTTAGAGAGTTTCAAACGGATTTTTTGCTTACTCTCCTTGGAGAAAATAGCAAATAGCTTTTGACACTATATAAAAGAATTTCATGTTGATTGTCTAGATAGTATTCATAAATTATTGTATAAAGTTGATTTTACAGAGATGTATTAAGGCTCACCTTTATGTTTTTCTTTATTTTCAATAGACTATGGTATTTAGAACTATAATATGTTTTATTTTATATTTAAAATAAAACATTAAGATATAGGTTTTAGTGTACTTGAGAATAATAATGCTTTGTTATTATGTTTCCCATTCATATTATCGTGTGTGGCACCCACTGAAAAAAATTAGCAAACGATTTTAAAGAGTGTATTGCAATATGATAGTTAACGGTCAATCCCAAGCAGCTTTTATTTTTAAGCGTCAAAACAATTCATTCTGCTTTTGAAACTTAACTGTTGCCGATTCCAACGCCAATGGTTTAACAATAAAAACTTAGTAGGAAACTTAAAACAGTTACGAATACAATTTTTCAGTATTATGTCAAACTTGATGTCATAAGGACAGTTAAACAATTTATTTTAATAGTAGAAATCTACCCTAGTATGCCTAGATACGAATACTTGATTAGTATGTTTATGATTTAAGTATAATAGTAAAAATTACATTATGGTTACAAATTGAACTGCATTTATATTTCTGAAGATACATAGACGTATCACATATAAATTACCAATCACATATTGCATTGCAGATATGTATTAAATGCACAACATTTATGATTGAAAGTGCATGCAGAATAAAAGCAATTACGTTGCTGTGGAGGAAATTGTTCAAAATCCGTGCAGTGTTTCTGCACCACAAGTGACTGTAAATCTACGTGATAGACAACAACTAGTGAGGCGGACAATGAGCCTGATGACTGAATATTCTCTGCAGTGGAGCCTACGAGTACGGTGCTGCAATGATCATACTATGAGTGAACTTCTACGGCGCTACATACACATACTAACTGAAAAATTGGGGTAACATTGTAACATTATGATTAGTTGTTATGTTTTTAAACCTTTCAGAATTTTTGTAAATTAGCAAAGCTAAAATTATTATATTACTAAAAGGCTACTAGTACGTCATTAAATGATAAACAAACTGACAGAAATCAGTAGGTATTACACTTTTACAAAAAAAAACATGGTAAAATGTTACTTAATCGGTAAGTGTAGTAATCAAATGGAATGCAAGTATTTCATCAGGAATGTTCACATAAATTTTTTTTTTTACATTTTTTTTTCAATAATGTTTATTTTCGGTAGAATGTTATTTATTGTGTTAATGTGTAAAAATTCTAAACACATAATAACCTATTTCTAACGTAGATAATAAATATAAAGAAACGGTTTATTTACTACTGGGTGAATTAACGATTTTATAAAAGTAAAATGTTAGCTGTAGATAAGGTTTTAAGGTAAACGGTTGTATAATTGTGATCCTAAATAAACCTTTTAATCGAATATAACAGTTTATTAAAATCGTTACCTTAATTGGCAAAACCCACTAACTTCATTTGGGTAATTTTGCTCAGGAGATACTTCTAACTATATTTTTCTTTTTGTAGACCACTAAAACATAATTGACGTATAATATCTACCTATACTTTTTTTTTATAATAATACAAGAATTTTAGGAGGTAATTGTATGCTATGATGAAAAGTGGAGTTGGCTGGTTTGTCAGTTAAGATATCATCACACGAGTCCTGTCACATAGTGTATACAACTCTCGCGCTCTCTCCCTTCGAAACAGTTCCGCAATGGCAAAAGTCAAAGACAATAATTTTATATTTTGGATTACGTTGAGTTTGATGACAAGTCTAAATAAATACATGTGAAGTGTGTTATTTTGAAGGCCTATGATGGTGTCATAAGCTGAATTTTCTGTAGTATATAGGTGAAGAAAAACACTCGGGGGTTGTGCGGTCCATGGCCCTTTACGGGTGCCCAGTATGGGCGGGGGCCCTGAAGGCCAGCAACGTCGCGATACTGCGACGACCGCAGCGAGTGCTGGCCATCAGGATCATGAGGGGGTACCGCACGACCTCCTTTGAGGCGGCGAGTCTTCTGGCCGGAACTCCACCGTGGGACCTGGAGGCGAGAGCCCTTGCGGCTCTGTATCAGTGGCGCAAGAAGGCGCGGGAGTTGGGTCGGTGCCCCGAGATTCGAGAAATCGATGACCGGAAAGCCCAACTCCGCCAGGTCATCATAGGGGAGTGGAGGGAACGACTCGGGCAACCGAGCGCTGGGCACGCCGTCATCGCGGATTACCTGTGTCTGATCCGCAAGGTGCCAACGCCTGAGTGCCACCACTGCGATGGCCAGAACGTGGACACGGCTCTCCACACGCTGGCAGAGTGCCCGGCGTAGGTTGAGCAGAGGCGAGACCTCGTGGCGGCCATCGGAGTGGGAGTTCTCTCGCTCGATAGCCTGATTGCGGCTATCGTGCGGAGCGAGGAACTCTGCCGGAGTGGAGCGGGACCGGGAGAGGTTTAGAACTCACCCGGCCCCCAGGCCCGGGAACGGGCTAGGTACCGCAGGTGACTCAGGCACCGGAGGTAGCAGAACGACCTCCGTCCTCCATAAGCGCAGGCTTGGGGGTGACAGGTGAGGCCATCTGTCACCCTAGCAGAAGCAGGCCGCGTTGCGAAACGCGCTCGCTTCCAGAGAGCAGAGGGAACATGGGGTTCCCACACGGGGGGGGGGGCACCAGGGACTTCCTTTCTAGGGTATACCTGGTTCCCCGGCTATTAATACCCGAGACGGCGACATGCCACCGATAGGTGGTATCCGAGGGGATTTCCGCAAGGAAATAAAAAAAAAAAAGGTGAAGAAAAACAAAATTTACATCCAAGTATTAGCAGCACACGAGTTTAACTATATTCTAATTGATTTCCTTCATCATCATCTCCATTAACCTTCATTAAACCATTTCCTACGTAAGATATTTAAATTGAAATTAATAAAATTACACACATTAATGCAAAATTTTACTCAAGTCAAGACGAGATCGATGACGTCACGAAAGTTATTTTTTATCATGTTTTTAAAAAGGGACCAAATAAGATTGTGCCATTTATATACTCCTGTGGTGTATATTTGTATGGTCTTAAAAATGAATGTTGTCAGCTCTGGTTTACTTCTAATGGCAGTGGAACAATCTGTTAGGATTAGTTATACATACCATTGCAGATGCAACCTGGAATGGTGTAATAAACATTTATGGGACCTCGAAAGAGTAATAAAGGCTATGTGTGCAGGCTGCATAGGGATACTGGAATTGTACAATACAACACACTTCCTTAGGTAAGGAACTTAGAATGGATATTCTTTCTTCCTATTTTATCATTTTTATTTTTGAATTTAGAACATTGTGCCCAATTTTTCTGACTGACTGATCATTAGAAAATTGAAACAACCTCTTGTCCTCTATATATTTATTATAGTGTTGATCGAATAGGCCGATTACTCCTAAACACATTGGTTTGATCATCAAGTCAGTTAACGAATGAACAAAAACTTCGATGCTGGAAAATATTTTTTAAACTAATTTTGCTAGCATTGATTTGGCTATATTTTAGTCAGCTTTTTAGAAATCGGGTGGATAATCACATTGCAATCAAATATTTGTATTTGTATTTACTATAAATGTTTTTTGTTTTATCCTGAGATTACATAAAGTATGTCTTTTTGAGGACAGGACGTAATGTCTTTATGTAGAGGAGGTTTAAAATGGCAATTTCATAGGTAAATACCTAATATACATACCACACCATGTAGTATTTGGCCCACGGCTCCTCTCTTATATCCAGTTTCCTTATAGAACAGTACTTTTTTTGTGCATAAAAGGTCTGCTATATCATCTGTACTGTACCTCTTTCTTTTCTTTTTTTTTAAAGGTTTACTAGCGACCGAAAACTAGTATTCCCGTTATAACCTCCAGCTAAGCTGCATTTCTTCTGTTAGTGGGTTAACGTCGGTAGTGTATTGGTCAGGATTCGAATCCATGACCTCGTGATCGCAAGTCTAATGCCTTAACCACTAGGCTACCGCCGCTGCTACCTCTGACACTATATTGAGAAGTTGAGGCGTAAAAGCGCAAACAGCGCGAAGTTATCTTACATTAAACGTATGTCTTGAACTGTATAGTAAGTGCATAATCTAAAAATTGGTGATGCATCTGCAGGATAACAATAGAAAGTCTTCGCCATCGCAATTAATGTAGTCCATAGCCAGTTATATACACTTGGTTGGCAACATGCCAAATAGGGGTATAGGAGCCCGTCTAGAAACCTATTACTTCAAAACCACTATACAGGAAGCTTGTCTTACTAAATGCATTACAATGTTCACGCATATTTACCTCGACGTTGAACATTTTATAATACCAAGATATCGAACAAAAAAATATATTCCCCATGATGGTTATGGTTATGGTGATGAGGTTTTACTGGTGTCTGCAAATACACAAAACAATTTTTTAATTGTTCTTTCATATCTTTGTATCGCTGAAAACTCTAACCCTGTATAATTATGCTTACGGGAATTAACGTTCGCGATAGGTCTCTCAGAGTGGTAGAAGAGAAGTGTGGCTGAGTGAGTCAGCCTGTGACCACGGCTAGTCTAACCTTGTCGAAACGTCAGGTAACTTAAAGGTATGTACTTAACGCAATAGTTTAACTGCAGGCGCTGCCTGATGATTGGAGTGATTGAAAAAAACAAGGCCCGCGCGCTTACTCCCTTGCCGCGCCCAACCCGCATGGTATGCTCAGCCGGATATGATTATATCGAAATGTAGTAATATGAATTCTAAACTCATTGAAATAAGAATAAAAAGAACTTGATCAGCAATTAAATCCTGTACCGTGCCTTGACGTGCCGCGACATCAGTCGGCACCGGCCTTAGAAGTTGATAACGCTAACCATCTCTCCACGGCGCTCTGGTAACTTTTCTCACCAGCACAAAACACCTTACTGTAGATTGATTACCGTATTTTGCAACATGATGTTAAAAAATAAGACTTCGCTGTGATTTTACTTTGCCGTTCCAACTGGTACACCTTTAATGATCTCCCTCCTCGAAAACTTTTCCGGCCACTCCTTAAGGCACTTAATCAATAATACTTATTGTTTGGGGATTTCAAACATAGCGGCAACAGTATAAACTAAACTAACTACACTATATCCGTTTGAATTAGTTCTGAAACTTGTACTGGGGGTACGAAGCTAAATAAAGTCGCTCACTGAGGTTGATTGTTGAACAACTTTCCTCAAGGGGACTGTGCATTGGACACGTGACGCACTTACACTTTTCCCGCTCTATAAAGTCACTTTTAAGCTACATATGTCGATCTTTTCTAAAACTGTAATCGTGTCTCTCAGTGGTACTATAAGATTTTTTTGCAACTAAAACGTATTTCTCAAAAGTAGACTTTCCTAAAATAAGGTCGTGCCAAGATTACTTTCTTCAAAGTTATTATTTCAGTGACAGGACAAAAAACTTGGAATTGGCAAATATTTACAGAAATTATACACCGTGATTGATAGGCTAATCGATGGACTGACACCTTATCGACTTTATTTTGTAGGGAGAAGATTAGCTATTAATCTAATTGTTTCTAAAAGAGGAAAGTTTGACTAATCAAGTTTCCTGCTATTATTTCGAAATGAAAATAAAATATACGATTATCTGCTTTTTAGCTTGTAATAATAATTTCTTAACCATGTCATTCTGCAAACTGAAATACCTAATAAGTCAAACACTGTTAAAAGCATTTAGGCACATATGAATCCGTACATTCTAGCTCGGGTGTCCCTACTAATACTATGAATACCAAAGTCTGTCTATCTGTTAAGCTTACACAATGAACCGATTTAAATGAAATTTTTCCCATCTACTACTAATTATCCACTTATTGCTTATTAGCTACGGGCAATAGTTAGTCATTTCATATATTAGTTTTTGCGTGAATTGCTTTTCGTTTTACTCTCGTTAAATTAAGACAAACTATCTGTCTTACTCCTTAACCTGTGAAAGAGCCAACAAAGAATAGTACTCGCGGACCGTGGGCTGATAGGTGTCAATATATCTTTAAGTTGTAGGTAAGTTCAAAAGCGCTAAAAGATCTGTAAAAGTCTAGACTGACTATAGCTACAAATAGACAAATAGACAAATAGACTGTACCTATCTTTTTAACAGGTCCATTGTTTTTTCAACAGTGTTTCATTCTCGTACAAAAAGTTTCATTTCCGTTTATTCACTGAATGCAAAGAAGTCACAGTGTATATTATTTGCATGACTTACAATACGATACAAAAGGAAAGAAGTATTGTAATGCAGATAAGCGATTAACTGATTATTCTTTTGTGACTTGCGCTGTGGAAGCATACATAACACGTATTGTAAGGATAATTTGTGGCGTATTGCGGTTTTAAATTTGAGGAAGTTTCAATTTTAAATGCACAATTGTGTGTGTAACAGAGTTTTTTATCTATACTAATATTATAAAGCTGAAGAGTTTGTTTGTTTGTTTGAACGCGCTAATCTCAGGAACTACTGGTCCGATTTGAAAAATTCTTTCAGTGTTAGATAGCCCATTTATCGAAGAAGGCTATAGGCTATATATGAAGAATGAAGAATGTCTAAAAAACGGGGAAAATTTATTACTATTGAGGGACGCAGACGAAGTTGCGCGGGTCAGCTAGTAAGGTATAATTGCATACACATTTTATATTTATCACTATTCAATCAATTACACATTTTAATTAAATTTTATTTTATTCTGAGATTCTGATTTCGTCAAGATGTGAAGGCTGATTGTGACAATACTAATAACAAAACAAAGTAGTTAGCTAGATAGATAGATTTTTATTAAACATTTATAATAATCAGAATATTTTTATCTTCAAAATTTAAAAAGATTGTTAGCTGCTAAAGAACCAAAATGGCAAAGAGTTTTGGTTTACGGTACTCCAGAAATAAATACAGTTGATTATGAACATGTTTTTAATTATAAAAAATCTTCAATCAGAACTTTGCACTAGATTAATTATTATAATCAACCGTCAGCACTTTTGTACGATTCCCTTTCAGCCTCATTCACGTTAAGTACCCGTATCTCAGTCGTCCAAAAGCAAATGTGTTCCGACAACAAATAAACAAAATGCTCTGTACACGGTGATCCTAAACTTAATGCTTTATTGAAGCGATTCGGCGAGATTGAGATTTACAACCTTTACCTTTCAACCTAATGAAGTTCTATTGGTTCTATCGTATTTCCACTGTGTTAAATTCACAGTAAATAACGATTTCTACGCTTTGTTCCTTCAGCATTTGTTTAAACTGTAGATTAGAAACAGTATTCAATATTTAAGTAAAACAGGCAGTTATGCAAAATTACATAATCTTGTATGCTGACAATATTGCGCTTTAATAAAGTACAAGGAGATTCATACTCTAATTTACTTTAATATACTTAAAATGTTATTATAATTAACTTAAATAAAATGATGAACATAGTTTGCCCACAGGCCAGGTGGAGTAGCGATCTGCGCAAGATGGCTGGCAGGAGCTGGATGTGAGAAGCCGAAAATAGATCTAAGTGGCGTGCATTGAGAAAGGTCTATGTCCAGCAGTGGACTGCTATAGGGTGATGATGATGATAAAGGGATAAACATTATATCACTATAATTAAGTGAATGTCGGAAACACTGTAAAAAGGGCAATATTTCTTGAGATTCAGGGGTTTTACCTAGTTCGAGAGATTGGGTCTCAGACTGTTGTACACAATTATCTTGAATAAATAAATTATTATTATTATTATAATGTTATGTCTGTCAAGAACATGTTAGGATACAAAACCAATTACCTTTTTCGGCCATCGGTAATTTCGTCTCAAAATATTATAATCCGTTTTTTAGAAGTCAAACTGAAGTTTTATTCCACAAAAAGCTCTTTTAGAAATATCTGTATATAAAATAGCAAAAAATTATAATGGAAAATATGACTAAAATTGATATTACAATCACATTCATGTTGGTAGGTTAGAAACTTGAATCGGGGTTTTCGAACAATAATACTTTGAAGGTTTCACCGCCATCTGTGACCAATACAAGTATTTATTAAGTTCGACGTTTGAACCAGCTGGACTTAATTAAAGTCGTAATTCTGTTAATTCAATAAAATATTCAGTAGAAGTTTGGGGTAATAAATGTAGGCGTTGCAAAAATAGAGTGAACTGTTTCATATATTTTTCTTCTTATTGGTTTACCTTCTCCGAAAATCGATGAGACATTTTTCTCTGCCTTTGACTGAATGCTGAATTACTTTGTTATATGTATGCACTTTAAACTTTTTTTGAGGTTTTATTACCATGTTTTTATACTGATGTTTGTTTGATACATCGTTGTACTCCGTCTGACCATTTGTCGATCGGAACTCGAGTAGTAATCAGAACGCTTCATGACTATTCTTTATTGCCACAATGCGTTGTGATCGCTGGAATAAAATGTAAGCCATGACACGAATTTTGCTGTGGTCTTTCTGTGATTACCAAATGGCGTCGTTAGCGCTTTCATAAAAAGCAAAACAAACTTTTGAGCTCAAATATAGATTGTCCTTATTGGCACTCAGTGTATAGGTGTGTATAGGTATTCAGTGTAATGAACATCGTCATCTAGTTACTTCAAAGAGTGGCCGTGAATTTGTCTGCCTAATTTCTTGTCACAAAACGCAACTAGTCACAAGTGGTCCATTTAAGACTAGTTTAAGAGCTAAATATTTACGAACTATTATATATTGAATGGTGTTTACGTATAAGATATAAACCAAGTATTGTACACTGTTCAATCTATTTACAATACGTGGATAATTTACAAGACAGCTAAAATGTAAAAAAAAAGAAAAAATAATTAGTGATTCTATCCTCCTATCACTGTTTTAAATTGTTGGCGACAAAATACATGCGCTTCTGCATCACCGTCGAAGTCTGCAAGTCAATCAAAATCTCTGTACCGTAAAGTTTGTAACCAACTAGCTTGTTTGTGTACACATATAAGCGAACGTGTAGGGACCTTCCATAAGTCCATTACCGAGGCTTTACCCGCAAACCCTCCATTTCACGCCGAATTCGATTCACCTAATTGATCTCCACTTAGGAAACTAACTCCCAGGCGATTAAGTAGTTAACGACTGTATAGATTTAAATGTGAGTCCTTAAGGATATAGTTTTTTGTATTATAAATATTTTATTTAAAAATATTATGTTTATGTTTAATTAGCAAATTATATTAACAAGATTATAAATCCAAAGGTTTTCAAAAATATACGCACAAATTAGTGGCCGAATTTAGATATAATTGAGCAACAAGATTAAATTGACAATTATACTTCTTCCGTAGTTCTATTTTAGGAAGACTCTTAAATCTTTTTTTATTTTTAAAACCCCTACGATGAACGTTATAAGTTACAAAATGACAGTTGCTGAACAAAGATTTCCAGTTCCTTTCGCTAAATTACTGTCTCAGCAGCAGTATGTTAAGAATTACCAATGAATTGGGTAATGATTGCTATTAAATTCAATATCATTTATTTTATATCCATTTCCTATCAATCACCAATTCTTGTTTAAAAAGATCTTGCAAAAGGGTTCATTTCCTTTAATGCTGACAGTTTACACATCAGTCAGCACTATTTACATAGGAGGCCACTTGGCAATCCTTAGATCATTTCGTGCCGGATATTGGTAGTGCTCGGCAGTAGATTGGCCGTTTGATGTTCCAACCTAATTGGACGTGGCATTCGGTTTTATATGAGCTCACTTCTCGGCGTACGAACCAATAAAATGTGGAGCCAGGCATTCAATAAGAAGTCTTATTTTGGGGTCTTTGATTGGCGTTGGATTTTACCGAAATAATTTATCTGTAAAGGAGAGGAAATTTATTTTGATTGTAGACTACTTTTCTAGAGGTTTATTTATTTAAAATTATAATAAACAATTCCTTTTGGTCGCAATGTTGGTCTTCAATATTTTTTCAAGAGATAGCAGTTTCATCATTTGAATAAGTGTTTTAATTTGGTACAGAATCTAATGCTATTTACGCTAAATTTTTCAACTAGAAGAGGTACCCTCTGTGTCTTCTAGTTCAACAATTTAGCGTTTGTTTTTTTTTATATTAAGACAACGCCCGCATTAGGGATATATGTATATCCTGTGTCGTGGGGGACTGTACCTACATGCATGAAACGGACACAAAGAACACTCAGACTTAAGTAGCTAACGCATTTGTGACATCAATATTACTTGAATCAACATAGGCCTCAGGTTGGACCCGGACCATGTTATTTCCGGCCCTCCCCGAATTGACACCATGCCTAATCATGCTCTAACCCTTATTTAATACTTAGGTTTATACTTTTGAATAATAATGTGAATATTGTATAAAATACGATATGAAATCAAATTAAATAGCTTTCTACCTTCGTGAAAAGCTCAATTTAAGTGGAGAAATTGATATTGAAGACAGCTCACCAACGATCTCAGAATTTCAGCCTGCAAATCCTTTAAGAAAATGGTAATCTATTTAACCGAAGTATTAATTTCAATAGAAACGTCCTCGGTGGTTTTAAGTTCGTTTCTTTGGATTTACAAAATCGTTCGCAATATAAATCCGATTAGTTCGAGTAAAATCTGCGAATCAATTCCTAGCCGGAGTCTCTGTTCTATCTGTATTTAATATATTCAAAAACTTTAGCCGTGCTCCTTTTAGTTTTCTATATTAGTACAGAAATAGTTTATTCGATTGGTTAGTAGCAGTTATTAACCAGGTCAATTTAACTGTCTCGGTGATGCTGTGGTAGCGTATACTGCTGTGGTGAGTTCCCGGTTGGACTCCCGGGTCGGACCCGATGTTTGTATGATCTGCAAATATTTGTTTCGGCGTTTTGGTGTTTTCTATGTATAATATGTATGTATTCACAAAAAAAAGATATAAGAATATTATCAATGTATAAAGTCAATCAAGCTTTCATAGTACAAATTCTGCTTAGTTGAAACTAGATGGCGTTGTCGGTCAGATGTTAAAAACATTTTCCTTATTAATTTGTTCTTCGTAAAAAATTTAGATACCTCACATATTCTGCATTGTATAACGTGTTTACTCAATAACCAAAAATATTGTTGTTGATAAAAATATTTTGTTTGTTTTTTTTAAATGTTATTTGTTATTTATAATTGTAGATGACACTAGAAAATTTGTAAAGTCGTGTCATTTTTAACCGACTTTAAAAAGGAGGAGGTTATCAATTTAGGTGGATTTTCAAAATTATTTTTTGTTCGAAAGTGGTTTATTTATAATTTTTGTATTTCAGCTCTGTTATGGTATCAATGCTACGCAGATCGCACGCGTTATTACCGATATGTATGGACCAGATTCTTACATATTCCAGCTATCAGTGTAGTGTAAGGTTAAGTATCTATGTGAGGACGGATTACGAATACGGAGTGTCGCCATCCCATAGGTATCTTATGAGCCTACAAAGGGATCAAACTACGCAGGACAACAGTACTGCAAAGAGAAGAAAAACTTAAAACAAACCCTATACCGACCCATTTGGCCAGCGTGGTATAGCAGGCCAAAACCTCCCTCCTAAGGATAGGCCCTATGTCCAGCTGTCCAATGATGATGATGGACCCGATGGCGGTTGAAACCACAGTGAGTTTTTAGTTAATATTCCGTTGTGGAAGTTTCACCCATCAAAGTACTTCGTGAACAATAATAATAACCTCATATACATAAAATCATTTTTCGTGGGCGGGAATAGAACTCACGACCTGTGGCTTAGCAGTTAGGGCTACTAACCACTAGCCCAACAGAAAAGTGGATATCAGTTAAATTGAGTGACAATGCAAGCATCATAATTAAAATTTTATTGAATTAGCAAAAGCCCTTATCGTACGTAATTAAAGATTGCAAATAAAAAAGTTTATAAATTGTACCATTTCAATGAAATACCACTAAACCGCGTCGTAGTTTGTCGTAAACTATCGAATTGGATTGACACTTGTGATAAAACGTAGGCCAATTGATACTTTCTGATTTGACTGGTTAGGCACAAAGAAAGCATACAAATCTTGTTCCAATTAAAAATTCAAAGGGACCTTGATGCTAATACTTTGGGTAAATAAATACCTCACATCAATAGCCTTTACTAGTCCACTGCTGGACATCGGCCTCTTCTTAGAAAGGAGGTTTTGGCCTACTATACCACGCCAGCCAGACGGGTTGGTATAGGGTTTGTTCCAAGTTTTCATTCTCTTTGCAGTGCTGTTGTCCTACGTACTTTTCTGTCTTAGTCCGCTCTAATAAATATCTACTATAGTATATACTAAAATATGTTTTTTTCTCTATATGATGTTTCATAGGGAAAAAAGTAAAATCGCTTTCATATATGTCTAAGTATAACAAGTATATAGTGTGAGTATATTTCTTTAGATGCAGGTCTTTTATAATCGGGTGACTCGTCTGCACCATCAAAACTTCAATCGTTCATTACAGAAAACTTATAAAAATAATTAAAATATGTTTAAGATGGCATCTACGAGCTACTAAAGTTCATTAAAATCCTTTCAGTGCTAACATTTTATTCTCTTTGTAGACAAAATATAAAGTAATTTACCAACGTTGAACGTAGATTACTCGTAAAGCGAATATCAGCAACCATTTGTAGCAAAGTTGGCTAGCAAACAATTAGTGAAAGTTAAGCTGAGGGCTCACAGTTGGATCTGTTTGTTCTAAGTCCATGTTTGTTGACTATAAACATTCCTCGCCGGATATTACCCTTGTCCGGATGTGTGGAAGAATGCGCTGGATTCAATTTCTATTAGTTCTTTGACGCACTTTACTCAGCTGGTTCAAATATGGGCCTTTGTGACTATGACCTATTTAATTAGTACTTCACTAGTAATTTAGTTAGTATTTTCTTTTCAGGGATATATATGTATATATTTGCAATTTTGAATATTTTTAGACTTCTATCTTTTCCAGCAAATTCGTGTTAATGCATAGTTCTAAGAAAAAAAATAAAGATTATTTTTAATAAATTGTTATTAAAGGTCTTCAATTTGTATTTGTATGCAATTTTCGTTAAAATGTGTTTATTATTCGGTTTTATCGGTCGATTGACTGCTAGTGTTGTGGCTTAAGCCGTCACCTCGCCGCTTCCTACTGCACTGAGTGTTGTGGGTTCCCCACATAGGACAATACTTAGTGCGATCCACAAATTGTTGTTCTGAGTCTGGGTGTTGTTTATGTCCGTTTCATGTGTGTATGTAAAGTTTCTCGCGACACAGGATATTTCTAGTGTCACGACCCGAAGAAGTTCATTCAGGCCTTCACGCCGCCGGGGTTTGCGGGGGGGCAGTATGTCGGAATCGGTTCGACTAAAACCACAAGGTGTGCCACTCTGCACCTGAAATAGGAGGGATCCGGGAACTGCTGTTATTAAGATATCCGGACCCCTCCTAGCGCCTACCCGCATCAATGCAGTCCCTAGTAGCCTTTCCGCATCATCACAGGATGCACACACGATTATACGAATTATTTCTCACCCAAGTTTCCTGGCCATTCTTTTCCTTTACCCCTATTATCCTGTCTGAACACGATATAAATCCCAAGGAGCATTGTATTATGCCGACAGCCATCCACGTATGAAACCATTCAATACCTTTTGATGTGTAACTGTGTTAACCATAAATTGGATGAGGATTTAGATGATGATTTTTTTTATATACCTGGTAAATCATGCATTTGTTATTATTACAAGGTTTTATATTGCCATTGCAGATATATACCTGCTTACTTAATGGTGGGAGCGCCATGCATATACTCGTATGGGCTGGCTTGACCGGAGTGACACACACACACTTCACAGAAAACCGACACTCAAAGCCCGACAACGCAAACACACGGCAAGACGTGAGCGGCAGGTGTTCGAACAATCTGCACGTTTACCTCTTGTAGCATTAAATAAAAAGTTGAAATTATGATGTACAAATAATGAGTATAAAAGATAGCTTATTAACAAAATAAAAATATAACATTTAGATTTATTTAAAGAAAAATATTGTCGCCACGCCGTATTACATGTCACATATTATTATATTATCACATGTCGTGGCGACGCATTCCCTAGCAACTATTCGCCACGCCAACAGCTGGTGTGACCTTAAACATTAAATGATTCAAGGCAGTTCAATTATATTTGTTTATATACATAGATGTATAGATAGAAGATGTAATGCATGACTGTTTCTCAAAAACAAATCTCTCCTATCTCACACCTGACTACCTATAAAGTGGTTACAAGTAAGGACGTTTGCTAGCAATGACTAAGTTTCGTGTGATTTACTCATAGTGCCTTGATGTGAGACTTCTTGTGAGTATGAATTGCATTACTATAACACCAACACTAAAAGTTGATTGATCATTTCTTTTTTATGAATGCTAAGAACTTATTATCATGTCCCTGAGTGATATTTCCATTACTTATTTTTTGTTTACCGTATTACCATAAGCAATATACATCCCATCGCTGCTCAGTTCAATCCCTTAATAAGCTCTACATATATTAATACACTTTTAATTATGTTACCCTCATAATGAAAAAGTGACATTTTTAAACAGCGCAAGGCTTTATACATAAAATGAGTGTCATATGAGCTTTAAGTTTATGAGGACACTCATACACATATATGTCAAAAATTTGACAGGAGTGGCCTAAGGAAAAATATACAGACAATTTTATTTATTTCACTTGATACAGATTTATGTTGTGAAGAATACATTCATGTCAGATATTGACATTTCCTCCAATAAGAAACATATCAAACGTCGGTGGATCACAACTTATTACGGTAACAAATGAAGCGATAACAGTACAGTATTATGTTTCTTTACAAAGATGTCAATTTTAAGTAGAGCTCCGCAGGGTTTGAAAAGATGGCTCTGTCGACTTTTATCCTTAATGAAGACAGGGATGGCGGAGCTTTTGTTGCTTTGGTAGAAGCGCATTGTGACGCAATAGAAGAACTCATATAAGCTACGGGCGCCTTCCGCCTCGACGTTCGTTGTTATGCCGAGGAAATGGACCCCAGTCTTGAACGGAAAAGGGATATTCCTCATTTTGCCACGGCTGTGTAAATAAAGTAGATACCAACGATCATTAAGATTATTAGATACAAACCATAATGTTATTTTTTATAGGATTAGATACAAATCATTACGTCTATGGTATTCGGTATATGCTGTTGTTTGTGTACAATAAGAGATGCAAGAAGTTTTTAAAATGGCCGCATATTATTTGACATGTTTTGAGATATTCTAGTTTTTGTAAAATCTACCCAACCTAAGATTTTTTTGTGATAGTAAAATTTAAGGTCATTTGAGTCAATTTACTTTCGAGGCTAGATTAAAGATTCCGGATTCTTCCCAAAACAGGGCTTCTGAGTCCGCCTGTAGGAATGGTTTTTATTGAAAACACCACATACTCCTACATCACAGTGATGGCGTTCCCATGGAGCTGAAGATCTAAGGAGGTTTTCAAAAAGGTTATTTTAAAGAAATTTTTATCTTATATCTGTGTCTTATATTGCTTGGTAAATTCTCTCTATATATAAGAAGAGGTAATATTTTTACTCTAAATATTGTCTTAGGCGGTATTTTTGCAATGTGAAAATATATTAATACTAATTAAAATGATTCGAAAAAGTATTGTTACTACTTCCTAGCTGAAAAATAAATAAATTTTAAAGTACTACAATTGTAGAGTATATAGAAATTAGGGCTGTCTTTGTCATATCACAAAAAAAGTATGTAAATTTTGTGTCATACATGTAAACAGAACTCGCACAGACCGCCTCGGTGGTGCAGAAGTAGCGTATGCGACTGTGCCACCGGTACTGAGGTCTCGGATTCGATTCCCGGGTCAGACCAAATGTTTGTATGGTCTGTAAATATTTGTTTCGGATTTTGGGTGTTTTCTATGTATAATACATATGTATGTATTTACAAAAAAAAAGTATTTAAGCTCTGCTTAGTTTCCTGTTCCGAATGAGAACTCTATTGATATTTATGTAATACGTATCAGATAATCGTGTTAATACCCTAACGTTTATAGAACCATAGACTATTTAAAATAATTTATAGTAGTAATATATATAAATGCAAAATTACAGGTCAATGAACGGTAAAGTATTTTCGTACATCGTTCTTCTACAAAATACTGTACGGAATACTAAAATTTATATCATTGCAAGTGTAAGATTTACGGTGCACGCTCCATGCGTGGGGGTTTTCTAAAATGTAGTAGATCTTCCTTATTTATGTTTACAGCTTATACCGGCTGCTTCCATTTCCTATATAGTTTGAATCCGTTTATCGGATTTCGAACACGTTTCGGCCGAATCCCATATCGGTGGACTTGATATATAAGCGTGGTCGGGTACCCTTATAAAATTACCGCTAAGAAAAGAATCGCTACGAATGAGGATACAATAAGAATATTCAAATGGCAGAGATCGTTCTCCCTTATGAATATAGAAAGACGCTTATTTATTTGAGATAAAAATATCTATTCACATACTACGTTTCGGATTTTATAGAAAATTGGGGGTAGCTGTGAAAAACGAAATGAAAATTTGAACGAATGCAAAAAAAAAAAACCTAATCAAATGGCAATGAGGAACGCATGCGTGCCACTACTGTTAAAGGTGTGGCAATTCATACCTTATTATCTTTTGGTACCTATGTTTTTTATCTTAGCAAACATAGATAACCTAGCTAACGCTTATCTGGCTTGATAACTCATCAGTTTCGAATTCATCAACAGAGTGAGTGGACACTACTTATTCAATTATACAGTTTTTATAAGTGTTAAGTGTTAAAAGTGTTATTATTGTGAGATGGCTGGAGCTGGCAGAGGCGAAGGGCAGGGGCCGGCCGTCGGCAGACTGGAGTCTAATATCTATTGTATTAAATACACTTTGTTTTGCTTCAATGTCGTACTGTGGGTGAGTACAACGCAAATTGAAATCATTGTTTAAGCGTCCGTTTCATACTATGAACCAGCATTTGCTTTGATCTCGAAAATGTTAATTTGCGAATATTTTACTTGTAGTTTTCGAAATGAGGTTCTTTTGTATGAGCTTGATTTTATACGTGACTCATGTTTCGTGTGTTCGTGTTCCAATTACGCGAAATGTAAATTATTGTGATATATCAACATGTATGTGTGCGTTCCTGAAATTATTGTGTATATTAAATGTTAAGATATACCTAGAAATTGTAAAGGCGCGTACATATGAGTCATTGTTACTAATTTATATCTGAGTCACCATGTTGGGAATCGATTAGCACGCGGCAAACGTCAGTATTACCAGCCTTTAACGTTTTATAATATAATCTAATAAAGTAAGAATTTGGACTGATATATCTGTAACAATCAAAATTAGGGTTTTTTATATGCTTATATTTATAAATGTGTTTATATATCTTACTCGAATTATCCTTTCATGTTCGTTTTTATTTATTATTGTAAATATCATAATACATATATATATTAGTTCGACTTTCCATTGACGTTCGTCGAGTTGGAGGTTGAAATTTTTTACAGAAATGTTATTATTATAAGCACACACACAAACTTTTAACATGCTATGATGCGTAGTTTTTGAGAAAAAATTATTGAAAAACCACAGATTATACAGAATTCTCAGTTGAGTTATGCAATATACATGTAAATGATAAAGTTAATACATTTATTATTATATATTATTTCGGTTGTCCTTTGTCTTTAGGTAGCTTTTGATGTTAAAAGTAAAATAAATTTGATTCCTTCAGCTATTAGTCAACATATTATTAACAACTATCAATTAACTTCTAGACAGCCAAAAAAATACGTCATTTAGGAATAACCTCTGACTGAAATAGATATACACAAAGCCTTACTATCAAAATTTTAGTTTTTTACTCAAAATAATTTATCTATATGACAAAGTTTATGTAGATTTAATAGGAAATTTATATCATTTCTATTCAATCAACTCTCTTGTATTATATTTTGGTACAGCCATGTTCTTTGAGTGTCGCATCTAACTAATCTGATACGTATCTTAAATGATACATGTAAAATAATTGTTTATTTGAAACAAGAATCATGTTTGCCAATTCAGATTAGTTATGTCCATTTTATTCTTACATCTAATAGTATCTATTTGTATTTTTCGTCCTCTAAATTTTCCTATAAAGAAAATTTAGCAAATAACACGAAAACGATGATACCATGAAAAACAATATTCTTATCCAATTGCATTGTTGAATTATTTTCGAAGTTCTTTTAGTTAAAAAAGAAAGAAGTTATAACAGAAGGACTTCTGTATATTTTGTAAATTTAACTTGTCTTGGTGCTGAACCATTCGATTATGACATTGCCTATGTCGGGTTTGAACCCTGCTCAGAAAGTTCTTAAATAAATACATATTACGATTACGTTCTTATATCTCTGAATGTGTATAAGGATCCCGTTTCTTTTAATAATTTTCTAACCTTTGTGTAAACTTTAATTCTGAGAAATAACGATACACGATATGTACTGTTTTATCATTTGCTGTTGATTACAGTCTAATATCTTGCAACTAACCTAAAATAAAGGGCCTAGCATAAAGAATGTGTTATCAGAGTGATAACGCTGTCTTGTTTTCCAAGTACGAATGGTCACAGTCTGATTCATGATTATAATAACATTTCGTATGAGTTTTCTACCTACTATGTTGTTGTATTGTTGCATCCGTTTTATAGTAAGATAGAGTTCCGGTAAAAGTGATGATTAATTAATATTTTCTGTATATTCATAAGGTTTTGGAGCATGAATATATCTGATATTTTAGATTTTTATCACCCGTTTGATTGTAGGATATATATACATGGTAATTGACAATGAAGGCAAAACTAACACGTTTATTAAGATTTAGCCAGCTTTCACAGTATTCTTTATTTGTGGGAGACATAATCCTCCATAGAAATAAGGGAAGAAATATAATGAATGCTACTCACCTATAGCCCTTTAGTATTTTGTGTAAAGCCTAAAAATACACTTAGTTAAGTTCTCCGGCCTATGTAACAAATAATTGATGTTCATCCTTAGCTGTTGCTATTATTGTGGTTGTTATGTTTATTTTTTAATTTTAATCAAGAACGTTTGTATTTTAGACTTTTTATTTTCCCTATAAAAAGTACAAAATAAAAAAATAAAAAATCAGGATTATTCCGGCACACCAATTATATTGAGCACCTAAGCTTTAGGCACCTAAGCTTATTCCACTTACAGCACCAAGGTTATAAAATAATCAAATGCACTCAAAATAATATATCTGCTTTGATTTGAAGAATTGGCCGGACATCGTTAGTACAATCGAGTGGTTATTTTCTCTTACTCAACTTATTGCTGTAAGCAAGGGAGCTTCAGTAGATCGGCCTATGAAAATATTTCTATCATATAAATTATACATAGACACATACTATATTGCGGATATGTTTCAAAATCGTTAAAAATATGCATATTTTTACTGTCACTGAAACCAATATTTTATTCCTGTGATAATCGATATGACACAAACATAGTAGATAGTCATTCAAGTCAATTTTCTGGAAGTCACAATAGCCTAGCGTAAATATCCCAATTCGAGTAATCGGGTAAAATACATAAAAAAATCGACGAATTCCATTTTTGAATTTTGAAAAAAAAAAAAAAAAAAAAAAAAAAAACTTAATTTTAGAGAAAACTTAATTGCAGGTTACGCCTCAATTCAAAAGAATTGAACTGAAATGATATTCCACTAGATTTCGTATTTTGGTATCGGCCCTAATATTCCTGATTTATTGTAATGAGCGTTAATATCAAAATTATCCCGGAGATATACATAAATTATCAGTCCTTACACTACCGAGTACCGCGTAACTGTCAAAATGACACCACGATCAAGTTGTAAATAATTTATACAACGAGTAAAGTTGTGGCAAGTAATAGGCATTACGAACACGTGGCGTCTGCCGCACTAAATCTTGGACTCACAAGTTGTGCTAGTTGCGAACTTGCGATACAGCGGGTACTGAGTCCATTTAATTAATGAGACCTATTATATTGAAATTGTCAAGATTTCATAGCTAAATTTAGTAAGTTTATAAAATTGATGTAATTTCGCTGCAATGTATTTAAAATTGTTTCAAAAATCATATAAATACTATCCTGACGATAATAAAATTGTTCATGAAAACAAAAGCAGTATTTTACAAAAGGTGATAAAGACTATTTCAACACGCGTAATATAAACAAAATATTGTAGTACTAAACAAATTGTTAAGTTTTTTTTAGATATCTAGAGGCAAAGTACTTAAAAAGAACTTAACTTTCTTTTGTGATTTAGTCTAAACACATCTAACTCCAATTTAAAACAAAATACTTTGCCTGAAGGGTATTACATAGTAGGATCTTACTGCAGACAAAAACGCGTGGGACACAAATGTTTTTAGAATCGTTAATGGAAATTTATTGAGAGCGAAATTTTGTTGATAATTTATTTTATTTTAATGGCTTAATTTTAGTTATTTTTTATGTTCTTAATGAGGGCAGACGAGCAGATGGGTCACCTGATGGAAAGTGACCATCACTGCCCATGAACGCCTGCACCTCAGGAGTCACAAACGCGTTGCCGGCCTTTTAGGAAGGAGTACGCTCCTCACGTATCGGTCCGAAAATACCGCAGACAATAACCCATTCCACACATTGGTTGTGCGAGGAAAAACGTGTCTCGAAAAGAGCACAGTAGCGGAGCGCCAACTATCCAGATGATGGGGATGAAAATTTTGACGTGTGGAACGATGTGTGATTTTGATATCAATTTTGGCATATTTTCTCAGAATTGTAATACCATAATAGCACACAATAAAAGTCAGTGTGGTGACGGATTAAGAATACGGAGTGTCACCACCCCGTGGGTGTCGGAAGAGCCGACTAAGGGAGCGACTAAACCCTATACCAACGCGTCTTGCTGGCATGGTATAGTAGGCCAACACCTAGTTTTTAAGGAGAGGCCTATTTATGTCCACTAGTGGACTGCTGAAGGTTGCTGATGATGATGATGACACAGTAAAACAATGCTTTAAAGTCATCTTTATTACCATCAGCTTTGAATCCTTTTGCAATGTGCAACATCGCAAAAGGTTTTGGTTGGTTTCTTTTTAAACTGCTCACCTGCCTGAATGTCATTGTTTTCAGATGCTATAAGATAAGAAGGTAAAAATGGTTAGGGCATTGAAGACCGGGTAAGGGTTGCTGCAAATATCGTATTGTAAAACGGCTCTGAGACTATAGTCGCTTAAGTAAAAATAATATAATATTGAATAATATTTCGGACATCTGACATACAGCGCCATCTAGTTTCAACCTAAGCAGAGCTTTTACTATGAGAGCTAGATTGACTGATCAAATACTAAACATACATATTATAATCGAAGTCCTCGAATCGAACTCGAGACCTCAGCACAACAGCAAAATTTATTTTGTGAGTCATTAATTTCTTTTGTGATTTTTCGATTTTTTTATATTGCGACTACAATTAATTGAGAAAACAAAGGAATAAGGACCTCGAAACAATACAATAAAACACAGCACTTCACTGTTCGTTAATCATCCGAGCTGTTCACTATAAATTGGAGTGTGAGTCTGCGCCAAAAACTGTGGGTTGCCGACGTTGAGTGTCATTCAAGCTCTACCTGAACAATCGTTAAGGTGTTTCTGAAATAATTGCCGAAGTTACGAACCAAGTTACCGATTCAGTATTGATAATTGACTTTTGAATTCGAGCCAAGACAAACGTCTTATTAAGCAGTAGGATTGAATAGAATTGATTAATGGTATATTCAGGAATCGGTAAATCTGACAATGTTGCACAGACATAAACTTCTGTATACGTTATGGTAATATATATTTATACATCTTGCAAACACATTATATCAGTCGGACTAAAGGTTGTGAACATTTTTTTTTAAAAAGAGCTATGTTCATATTTAAAGGTCATAAGATAAATGACAAAAGGAATATACAATGTTACATAATTTGGCCTACCTACTTACATGCACATAATTAATACACATACATATTAAAAAGAAACTTTAAACAAATAACATTAATGGATAAATAAATGACAGTATTTGTCAATAAAAGCAAACTCAGTTTTTGATTAGTATGTTTATTATGCTACTTTTCAATTTCCTTAAAGTTTGAACAGTAAGTTAACTCTCATGACATTGCGTGTTTATCAATAAACTGTACTAGTAGTACTAGGTAAGCACACACATAAACTAGATACATTTGTATATCACACGAGTCACACACATAAATACTGCTGGACATAGTAGACATAGCCTCTCCTTGGAAAGGAGGTTTTGGCCTACTATACCACTCTGGCCAGACGGGTTTCTATAGGGTATGTTCAAGTTTTCCCTCTCTTTGCAGTGCTGTTGTCCTACGTAGTTTGCTCCCTCAGTCGGCTCTTATGACACCCACGTGGTGGTGACACTCCGTATTCTTAATCCGTCACCACACGGATAACACTAATACTAATACATGTAAATAACAAAAGAACAATTTAGTCATCAGATTAAGATTTAATCACAAAGATATTTAATCACAATATAATGTTACAACATCATGCAGCTATTTATATTTTATTAGGTCTCCGCAGTAATACACTATAATTTCTCTCTGATTATATCGGAATTTATATATCACTACAAACAATTATATTATTTCAATAACTGGTTATCTTAAATTCACTTTTATAACGGAATCTTAATTGAGATCTATGTGTACATTAAGAGCATACTCTTAGAGATACTAAAACAGAACATTTCAGAGACGCCTGCCTTAATCATTTCTTATTAAATAAATACATCAAGCCTTTGACTCGTTTTCGCCTCATTTTACTGTGCTAGTCTGCGCTTGCTCGGTTTCTTTTTCAAAGAAAAAGCAATATTAATTAGAACATTGAACAAATAGTTACACTTTTGCTTCTGCTTTTAGTATTATAGCAATAATTATGTTCATTTTTAATTTATTGGGTGCATTAATTAATTCAGTCTGTTTATTATTTCAAGTCTCTTTTTCACGGAAATAAATATTTTCTTTTAAAAACATCCGTCATATCAATAAAATAGTCAAAGTTGAACTTTAGAAGAAATTTGATAATATAGAAACAAAAAATACGTCAATTAAATTAGTAGTACCAACTATTGTCGTAAGACGTGTTTTGATGACAGGGTTATAATTTCGTTTAGCTAAGATTTTGTTTTCTTATAGACAACAAATAATTAGGAAGAGCATTAGGAATATATTCCTGTTTCGCGAGGGAATTTACCAACAAAGAACACCCAGAATCACAACAACAATTTGTGGATCACACAAAGTGTTGTTCCATGCGGGGGTCCACTCAGCGCACTAGAAAGCGTTGAGGTGACCGCTTAAACCACTACGCCATACATGCACTCAGTTATTATTTGTAACTTTACCAGGGCCCGGTCTGCACAGATAAAACATTTGATAAATAAATCTGTTTGAATAAAAAACATTCCATTCATGTTCATATAATTGAGAGGAAATAAAAAGTTGAATAGTTTTGTTTTGATACGGACTCAGATATGTTTTGTGGAATTCAACCTCATTTTTATGTAAATCCTAAATGTTTTTTAAATAACAATAGAACGAATCGTGCAATAGAATAACAAAATTTCAAAAATTTTACTGTTTTTGTACTTTGTTTTTATTGCTGGCGTATTATATTGTTAACATCGAAAATTTAAAACAAATAGTTTGGATCAAAGTTTGTATGAAAAGGGTTTTTTCATGTCCTTTGTTTTGTTAAAAATAAATTACTCCATGTGGACAGTGTGTTTCAAATAGAATATAATAGTCCTTGTATCTCTTTTGTTAACCGCCATTTGATGCCAAGATAAAATATTTATAGATCTTTTAACTATCAATGAATCAAATTGCCGATTTCACTTACCGGAACCTTAAAGAAATGGTTTAAAGATCTTAAAACGCTGAAACGAATTCGTTCAACGGAGAGTTGCGTGGAGCAGATAAAACGTACCATATAAGATATTCAAATCCCTTAAGTGCACGTTGCGGTTGAATTGCGAGAAAAAGTCCCATTTTGAAACGTTGTAAAACTCTTTATTATTCCAGCTTTGCAGGTGTCTCCAAGGAGATACAATGGGAGCCGGGACTGACGGCTGTTACCGGTTGTGAAAAACCGGGACGCTGCGCCCAAAATAGTACTGTTTTTTTTTACTCTAAAAAGGTTTGAGCTCAGTTGTGCTAAGCGAGGAAGAAAAACTTGAAATTTAATAATATAGTAGTGATAATAGGCCTCTTCGCTTTTACGATATTTTAGTCCGTTTACTATTACTACTCATTTATTTCGTTTGTGAACAAATTTATGATATTAACTTACAAATATACTTCAAAGTGTTGAAGGCAGATGTCGATTCGAGATGGAAATACACAATACAAAATCACATATTTACACATGTACCAACCTATTATATTTGGTGTAACTATTTGGTGTAACTCGCCTTCAATATGACGTAAGTCTTTTGAACAGATTTGGACAAAATTAAAAATTGTTAGACATATCCAATAAGTAAATGTAAATATTCTCCAGGAAAGTGTTTTTGAATTCTCTTTAAATGAATTAAATTAAATTATTAATTATTTAAATTCTTTTATGTTTAAATTCCTCTATGAAATTCATTCTTTGTTGAAGATACTGTGTTGCGTGATAGATTGAGTAATATCTACATGATTAAATAAGTGAGAACATTTATTTCACCTACTACTAAACAATTCAAAACACACTGACCTGGCTGTGACACGCTGTCTTAACAGCCACACATGCTTTTAAAATTTAACATACGTCACACAGAGTATCTACTCTGGCGGTTGAGTTCGATTTTTACTACTGAGAATTTACTAAATAATCATATTAAGCATCGAATGATACAAGCAGACACGCAATTCTCAACACATCACTTAAATATGTTACAATATAACGTCATATTCGTACCTAGAAACCACTCCTGGCAAGGCAAACGAGCTTGGTGCGAGTTTTTACGACCCTATAAATTTTTAACGTTCCTAAAAACAACGTCTTTTTGCTCACTGGGAGGGTATAAACCAGACATAGTTCTGGCGCGATTACAAAATGTATACCTAACTGAATTAATTTGTAAGTAAATGAATAAAAATATTATTAAAATTACATCTACAGTTTATAGCTACGCCGCAATTAGGGTCAAACATTAAACCCATTTCCAGATATTATGTATTTTTAATGTTCAAGCTTTATAGTGGTCTATGAAAAACACTGGATTTAATTTAATAAAGCCCTGAGCGTGAACGTAACAGTTTTACGAAATCCAATTATTGTTTCAACATTTTCACTATTATATCACGGTTATAAATCGAAAATCTTTACATAAAATATCGTTATAGCATTGATTACAAATCAATTCACCCGAAGAGATTCTTATCCTTTAGAAAGAGCTGCTTAATAAGATAAATTTCTCAGAACTCATTGAAATAAAATTACATTTGTGGAAATACGTATAGAACATCAAGTAGGTTTGTTGCAAAACGTATAAGAATTCTCAGAGCAGAAATAGCGTGACAGACACATGTACACGTCAAAAGTGATTCTATAAGTGCTCTGTTTCCAGTACGGTAGACTAAAAACTATTTAGGTATTGTTGTGAAGTTTTACAACGGCTAGTGTTAGGTTTCATTGCTCTTACCACTTAACTTCAGACGAAAGTTTTCTTATATGTGGTAATTATTATTTTTACGAGCTTGCTTTACATACTTCTTCTATGCTTTACATACGTTTTTAGCTATTAGAATTATTAATTAAGTGAGCCCTCTCACTGATGACGATGATGACTCAAAATGATTCTGGAAAAATATTACTTGACTAATATGAATAATAAATATGAGTTAGTATAAAAAGTTAGTTAGTTTTATTTAGAGTTAGTATAAAAATTAAATCTTCTACAGTGAGTAGAAGATTTTTGAGTTATTTAAATGACAAAACAAAATAAACCTGCATTGTTTGACAGATGACATTTTTTACCTTGAAAAATATTCATCTATTAATGAAAAGTGAATATTTTTTATTTATACCCATTGCATACTACCAATTGAAATTTACTCAGTACAAAATACTTAAGATACACGTTGCTGGTCTGTATCGCTAAAGTCGCTTTAAGAAATATCATCGCCTTTTAATTTATATATTTATTTTATTTGGGAAAAACAAACAGTACTATAATAAGTATACATATCAAATACTTACAAATAAACTTAACTAATATACTACTCACTACAGTTACCATGGATTATCTTATAAAATATCCTAAATCTAATATTTTGTTTTCACATATTGAATACATTTTTAAACATCTAATGCACTTTACAAAAATACAATACATTAGTTTATTTTTGTAACGCTGCGTGTTTGAATACGTAAATTTTAGATTCGTCTTATATTTCGAAGATTTAAATGGACTAGTGGAGAATTTACCTAACCACAATAAAAAGCTGAGTCCCTTCTTCTTCGAATCAAGATAACGTTTTGCAAATTCCATAAACACATGTCTCTTGTACGGCAGATAAATATTGTTAACTGTACTAGAGAATATTCTTCATATCCAATTTATATTGAATATTGTTTTAACAAATTAATATGAAAGACACCAGACCACTAAGGAATTTCACGTCTCTGGTTGATATTAGTATAAAATTCCCACGTCTGAAGGCTATCTGCCAACATACAAGCAATGGCCTAGTACATTCAGTTTGTAAAACAGTTCTCAGTACCTTTAGAGTGATACATTTTAAAATGTGTCATCTATAATGTGTCTCCAATGAATGAATGTTTGTGTATTTATTTTGTGTCAAAGAAACAATTTTATTTATTTATTGAAATTAACTCGTCACATAATGAAACCAGCGCAGTTTTTTTCCTTATTGCCCTGTCTCTTACTATGTGGGTACTATTTTCGTACAACTTTTCCACCTTGGACAGGAAGCAATTGTGTTTGTTTTGGAAAAAGAAACAATCAACAAAGTATTGATTAATGATGATATAACTCGTAGTAACTATTTCCTGTATTATAAAAAGATCAGTTGATATTAGACTGCCATGTAACTTAATTTTACAGAGAGAACCACAACCAATAGAATTGTTTATGGGTTGACAGCAAATAATTTATACCATCTTTACTAATACAGTAAAACCACAACAACAATAAAACCAAAAACCGCAAGCCGTCTCGGGTACCAGTAGCCGCGGAACCAGGTGTACCTTAGAAAGGAAATCCCTGGTACCCCGATGTACCTCGGGCCATCCACGGCGTGTAGATGACCCCCTTCTATGTGGAAACCCCCATGCTTCCTTTGTGCTCCCAAAAACTAAACTTCTAAAGATCAAGAAAGAGTTACAGGCGTGATAATACAATATTATTCTTTATATCACAACACTTTCAGCAACAGAACGCAATAGTAGCAAGTAGGTTAAAGTATATAACCGCGTCGACGGCTCTCATTGTTAAGCTTCCGATCAGTCCGATTAATGTAAGAACTTACAACAAAAGCATCATTTTTGTTTCCATCAACAAAGCTTATTAATTTTATACTGGGTTCTTTCAATAGATTTTCTCGTATAAAAGTATTTTTATTTCCTTTGGGAACAGTTCATAATTATCTTGTTTGAAAAATTTCATGATGATCAATTGAGCAGTTAAAATTTATAATATTAGATTAGCAAGAAAAATTAAGATATTTTTACCTGTACAGTGTTGATGGTTTCGTATTCCACAAATGGATTTATTTTCTAGTAGAATTCATTTTATACAAAACCTTACTTTGGACTCCTGGTGTAGGTATGTATTGTGTACCTACCATAACGTCGTAACGCGTAATATATAGAGGGGTACTAGATAGAGCATAGTTATTTCATAATCAAAACTAAGATCATAAAAAGTCTTAAAAGGAAAACTTTTTGAATTAGTTTCATTAACATAGAAAAGAGTTTCATAACATATATTCATGATATATATTTTTATGTTATGAACGAGATGAACAGTGAGAATTTCCGGTGTACAACGTTTTATCTTTAGTTTATTACGGCTGACACACGCATTTCTTTTTGGATATAACCTACAAGTTTTGTCATAAAAGAGCTCATAACCTCACTTCTTGAACGAACTATTCAGTAGGACCCAACTACCAAATTAATTTAATAAAGCTCGCGTATACACCCAAGAGAATAGCTTTTCTGTTATATTAGATCGTGGAAGCAAATTTATTTTTAATTATTTATTTCTCAACGTATTGATGAACTATGGCAGTATTTTAAAATATCAATTTGTTTTTCTACAAACTTTTTGATATTTATTTAAAATTGTAATAGGTATAAAACTTTTTGCCAGATTGTAAAATAGAACTGTTATGTTTTTTCCGCTTATGTGCTCATTGCTCATAGCCAAACGAAAGAATCAAGCAATCATCTAACCAGTATTAGTGTTAAGAAAATGATCCCCACATTTTAGAAAATGATTCCAAGTATTACTTGAAATATTACGAGTGGGGTTGAACCGATCATTTTCATAAACGAGTATAGACAGATTAAGTGTAGTTACAGAGGCTCTAATGTTCTTTCAGATATAAGAATTTAAAGGCCATGCTGTAGAAGTCCATAAAATAATAATAATATTCTACTACATTCACACAACGCTATCTAGTCCCAAACTAAGCAGAGCTTGTACTATGGGTACTAGACAACTGATATAAATATTTATATACTTTTTTTTTGTAAAAACATACATATTATACATAGAAACACATCATAAAAAATCATCTTTTCATTTCGATTGACCTGTTCTAGTGGTAACGGATTCTTGCTGCTAAACGAGAGGTCGCGTTCGCGTAAGCGTTTAATCATCATTCAGAGTTATTTATTGTATGAAACGCACGATCATTTACCATAACAATTACCATTCTCTGTCTATGTATAACTTATCTGTAATATGTATTAATTTATAAATTCAAAAGTACGTTTAGCAGCGACCGTTTATCAACATTGAATATAATATATTTATAACATATTCAATCGATAAAAATCTAGATCTAAATCTATCTTCAGATATGAGATATCGCATAAGACGCACACAAACAAAATATTCCGCAGAATTAAGAACCTACTCTGTTCTGATCTACCTAAACTTAGTTAGATTTTTTTATAAGCAACCTCCTAAAGTTCGAACGTATTTATTTATTTCCGTCTGGAAAATAACCAGAAACATCGTGTTTACATTGTACTGGTATAATATAAGTTTTCTACAAGCGAACAAGTCAACTTTCCGCATCATTTGGTGAGATACTAATGGATTGCGAGCAGTGCTGTTGTCTCAATGGCACTTTTTGCAGACAAAGTATAATGACGGGTGGTTTTGCTCTATTTCTCTGTTCTACATCTTCAAATCGGTTAGAAAGCATAATAGTTTTCTTCATACTTATGAAAAATGAATCCAATATATATATATATATATACAAGGTTTACAGGTTCAGGTCATGTGTAGTTTAAACATCGTAAAATAGCACTTGTTATTTCAGGATTATGCATTAGTTTTAAATATTAATTTAAAAATTGTTATAAAGGTTACCATTAAGTTTGATATAAAATGCGATAGATAATAAAGATGAAAATTATGGATAAAACATCAGTCGGTGTTGCAATAAAATAAAATATTTAAGTGTGTGGTTTTTATACCAAGAATAAACCGTGCGTGCTTTTAATCTTTCTTTTACTTTTTAAGTAAAAGAAGAAGAAAGAAACTAATAACACAAAATTATCTTGGAAGAAAAGACGTGCTTAAAGATACACATTTTTTGACTATGCAGTGGGCTTTTTAAGTCTGGTGATTTAGGAGTGTTGGTACATGTACAACGTACATAGATTTGGCACCTGTGCTCTTTTATTTTAGGATCACAGCTATATTCGATAGTAAAACATGCGTATATATTACTGTATTGTATACGATTATGTACGACAGTTCTGTTTGTGAACAATAAGTTTGGAGGTCAGCAGACGGTACACCTCTCGATCATGAGCGGCCTCCTTTAGTTGACTCTATTATTCTGCAAATATTGTTAATATTGAATGTGAAAAAAAAATGTTTTAAAATATACTGAAACCAGTATTAGAGTCAAACACTTTTCTGTTAAGAAAGATTCATTTTTTAAATAACGTCATAGAAGGCTGTTGATGATGAATACTGTTTCAGTGTTTAGGTTGCGTGTCAATATTTATACTGGATCCTTTTTTTTTGATCGGAAATCCCCTTGGATGTGGTATCAACTGCTGTGGTGGCTATGTCGGACTCGAACCGACTAAAAGCGACACTCGTAGCTACTTGCAGCCGGTTCCGCATAAATTTTAAACTCATCATGCATATTCATCAAACTATTTATAGTTCGCAATTTAAAACAAATCTGACTGCCTCGGTGTTCGATCCCGGGTCGGACCAAATGTTTGTATGGTCTGTAAATATTTGTTTCGGAGTTTGGGTGTTTTCTATGTATTATATGTATTTATTTACAAAAAAAGTATATTAAATTTCCTATCAGTCAATCTAGCTTTCATAGTACAAGCTCTGCTTAGTTTGAAAATAGATGGCGTTGTGTGTTAGATGTCCGAAATATTATTATTATTAATCTAACCGTGTGTACAGTATTGTAGGACAAAACCTCCTTTCTAAGGAGAGGCACAGAGGACATAGTCCAACAGTGGGTTATAAAGGCTGTTGATGATGATGATTGCGTATGTGTGTATTTATATACATATATATATGTATGTAAATCTATATATATATATATATATATATGTATATGTGTGTGTATGTATGTGTAAATATATGTGTATAGTGTATTTGCTTGTGTATAAAATTAAGTGTTGTGTTGTGTAGTGTATATCTTAGTGATTAGTGTTATAACCTATTTGCGCCTACCACTCACGATTCCTACACTACCTAAAGGTTGACTGGGAGAGAATGCCTTAGGTATTAAGTCCGCCGATGTACAAATGTGCATAAAGTTATAAATAAATAAATTGTTGAACCCTGTATGACATTTGCTTAAAAAGTGTACATTGAAATCTCTTCTTTTTTAATATGTAGATTATAATGTTTACTATAAGCTACCGCTTGCTATTTATATGTCTAACCAACTTCGCTATATCCCGGGAGCGAACACATACAAAATAACAAAGAACTGACGTGAACGTTAAATATTGTTAAAGTTTGTAGAAGGAAGTTCGCCACGAAATAGATGCGTGGTAATTTATTTCTTGTACGGGGTGACGGCAGTCCCAATACACATTTGTAGTCGTTCGTTCACATAGAACAAAATAACCTTGACATTGTTTTAAATTCAATGTACTCAAATATAAAATAATATAATTTAATTTGAACTTATAAACTGAAATAATAAATTGTACAATTATAACGGAGTTGAATTTGCAGTAGGAGAATAATGCTGACCTAAAAACATTAGTATTAATACTCGGCGTAGGAAATCGATTGTAGGAACTCAGTAGGAGCTGGTAAACTCACCACTTGTCATAATATATATTTACCTCTAACGTGCCTATAGCGTGTTATGGCGTGATGGCTCTAGCCATTGTGACAAACTTTGGCTTCAGATCCCAATCCCACGTCCAGAAACTGGGTCTTGAGTACCTCAAGGAATAGAATTTAAAAGTATTTTTTTTGGGTTTTCCTATCTTTCGACGGGTTTTCATTTATTGTAGCACGTATATGTGTTGCGCCATAGGATTAAATGGTTCGATTGTATGGAATGTGGAGGACAGCGCCATCTAGGATCGACTCAAGTACATATATTAAGATTGTGATTAATACGAGTAGTTCTGATCCTTACAGCGCTAGTTGGCGCTGACCAACCATCCATCAGTCCATCAACTTTCTCTCTAAAAGTCTTACACATAATTGCAAATTGGTGCATCACCCGTCTGACTTCCAATGAACTATAGCATACACAACCGAGAAGAAAATTTGTGGGATACATAAATGGATAGTATCTATAGACACACTTGTAGAGATATCTAAGGCAAGTTTTTTATACTTTTTCAAGCAGAAGTGCGTATGTGCAATCGTGTGGATTTCACACACACATAGCATTTTCGAGCTTGCAGCGAACCAATGCCCCATAAATTACTCTTATAACATGATGGTTACTAAACTCTCGAGAATTTCTTAGGATGAAATCCAAGCGTCCGAAAGATTCCTTTTCTAGTGTAATTATGTGGTCGTGAACCGATAGATTACAGTCAAATGTGACAACCAAGTCCTTTATGGAGGTTGCAGACTGTTTTTGCAGACTAACATTTCTATCCACTCCCATTCCTACTGAAATGAAAACAAAGCTGAGTATTACACATCCTTTACTTTTAAAACCAAGTATTCATTTGAGATTATCATACTATTGAATCAAGAATGAATTAAAGTTTTCCGTAGTTAATCTTATTTTTATATTTTTACTAGGTAAAATGCCTACACGTGAAATATAAGGCATACCATAATCGAGGGACGGTATGTGTTGTTTTGTTTAGAGACAAATCGAAGAGAACATCACGTTGGAAAAACAAAACAATAATAGTAGAATGTTGTCAGGTTATTAAACTTATTTTGTTTCCTTTTTATCTCGTATACATATGGTATACACATGCGTATATATGAAGTTGTGCAGGAACGTGGACTGTTTTAAGTTTTTATTTCGTAAATGTCAACATGGAGACTTCAGAGAAACTGTTTGTTGTCTTGTTCTTTTACTTGGATATTATTTCATACAATTTACTTTGTATTGTGAATAAATGTACATAGAAAGCACTGGAATGTTTTTCATTTCAGACAAACTTTGGCAACAAAGAATTGTTTTTTGTACACTGTTTTATTATAAAGTTTGTATGGATTCAAGATCGTATAATAACAACTTTGAAATAAGAATATATTTAACTTTAGCTACAGAATAACGATCGTGGACTCATGCTAATTACCGTTCTAATAGCTTCGTTATTCTACATTCTGTAAATAACATTCCCATGTTGTGTAATTAATATATATGTATACGACCGGAGATACAGAGCAAATATTACCAAGACAATAGCCTACAGCCATTTAGAAGACAAAAACAAGGCTATTATAAGAATCCTGTGATGTGTAGAAGTTGGCGACGGTATAAAAGTCGACGATTCACCCGCGGCATTAATGAGATAATAAAAGTTTTAGAACTAAACTTATCTATTGCCTGTTTTACCGCACTGTTTACGTTTATCCCATAAGAAACATGTCTCTATTTTGTTTTATCGTGAGATATGAGGTAATAAGGTCACTTAAATACAAGATAGGGAGAGACAACTATAATACCTTTTTTCCAAAGAGCTTTTACAAGTATACCTACTGCTTGAAGATCTTCTGTGAAAATGTTAACTGACTGTGGTTGTTTTCAAAAATATCTAATTCTAATAGTAAGTATAAAACCAACATAAAATTATTTTTTAAGGAAATACATACCTGAGATAGGCACAAACGTACCAATATTTTGCCTGTTCCAAAGTTATATATTTTTATGAAAATAACTTTAAGAAGGTAATGCAGTATCAATATCGTGTACGGCGTAACTTTCCCAATAAAAAATCCTGTTAAAGCAATGGCAGTCACAATTACGTACAAAGAACAGTAAAAAGTTCTAAAGAAATTGAGTGGCAGCCACATATATGTTCATGAAAGTGAATGTAACTTTGTATCTTACTTGAACTTTGTGAAATATAAATATCATATGAAATATAATAAATATATAATAATATGTTTTATCTGCGTTCTTCATATGTTTACTAACTTTACAACACGGTATCTGTTTACTTTTGTTCTGATGTATGTTATCTATATTTAATAACGAGAAATTCTTGTATATTTGTATGTATATAATCTGAATCTCGGATACGGCTCTAACGATTTTTATGAAATTTAGAATGCAGGGAGTTACGGGGGTGATTAATCGATCTAGATAGGTTTCATTTTTAGAAAATTTACTGTAAATTATAAAACAAGCAAAGCTCCGTCATCCAGGTACTTTACTTTATACCAATCCATTCGTTTCTAATTATTGATTATTTTCCCATTATAAGATGGGGAATAGTCTGCCATTTGCAATTTTAGGCTATCGAAGGGTGATCAAGAACTGTTTATTTTCCTCACGCCTTGTCTAAGTTTGCTCCAAGCATGCTCGATCGGATTGAAGTCCCGGCTGCATGCTACCTTCTCTATACAGTTATTATTCATCTCTCGAGGGCAGTCATTCGACACTTTATATATACGATAGTTTATTTAGAGAACTAATAAACCTCTTTCTTTATTTTCAGTTATTCGGTGTTTCTATATTCGCTCTATGTCTATGGATATGCATTGAGCCAGGATTCAACGAATGGATGAGGATCTTGCAACTCCAGAACTATTTCATAGGTATCTATATAATCCTCATAGCGTCCCTCGTCACCATGGTGGTAGCTTTCCTTGGATGTGGTTCAGCCCTGATGGAAAATGTTATGCTATTGTTTGCGGTAAGATATCTATTTTATATTTTTTATTTAGATTTACAAAAGAAATATTCAATCAATAACTGTAAGATATTAAATTTAAGTACGATTACAGCAGAATGTATTTTTTTATACATTGGAGTTAGTAATTCTCAATTACAGTTTGATATTAAATATTTTTTCACTAACTTTACATTCTTCTTAATAATGATGTTTATAACGAAGTAATAGCTTTCTCATTATTTATTATATTAGCTATTATGTAACATAACAAGACCTTTAATTGTAAATTATAGACTTCTTAATATCAGTATGATTCTACCAATTAATTAATTTTTATTAAAACTAATTCGGATAAAAACAAAAATCGACTTGTACTTACACTTTGCTTAAAGTAACATATGTTATTATAATTACGAGAAGTATATGTTTGATAAATATCGTTTGCGGCGTATCAATACCGGTCAGTGCAAATATTTGTACACATGAGACTAATCCCTCCTACATGCACTACTGTAACTCCTGTACACCAGGATCAACACCAGTGACCCACAAACACACCGAGTTATGATACTCGGGAAGTACCAGAAAAAAAAACTGTCAAATCAACTGTAAAATTTTCTAAAACTTTCCAATCAACTGTAAAATTTTCTGAAATCAGGCTCAAAGTTCATTTATTCAAATAGATTATTTTCTTTTCGAGGTCCATTTCTACATAATAGATTAAAAAGAGTATTTATAAATTAAATTATGTCAGCTGTAAAATCACATTACATAATTATGTAAAAAATTGACGTATAAGCAAACTGAGCACTTATTTAAAATATGTAAATAAAAATTTGATGAACGGTCTTAGTGCATTATTTTTTACTAACTTATAATTGCTGTTACTAGTTACTTATGTAGGCTATTAGAATGTTATAATTAATTTTTAGTTATGTAGATTTATATTAATAAAATAGTTTGAAAGAACTTCTTCGTCCGAGACACAGATTCAACCTAGTTTGGGAAAACAAACAACAACTGTATTTTATTTCTAAATTAGAGAACCATTTATTATAAATTATTGTACTCTTTATCTAAATAAATATTATTACTTAAATTAGTCGAGTCACAATTGTGTCAATGCTCAACACCTGATTCTAACTGTCCTGTAACAGTCTGCTCATAAAATCCTCTGGGAATGTAGTCTTTGGTATAATAAACGTAATATAATGCTCAATAGCTTTCAGGTGATATCTGGCATGTGTAAACTAGGGTGAATTTCCATCACCAGGGACTTCCTTTCTAGGGTATACCTGGTTCCCCGGCTATTAGTACCCGAGACGGCGTGCGGTTTTAGTCGGTTCGAGTCCGACATACCACCGATAATAATAAACGGTACGATACGAACGATAGGTGGTATCTGAGGGGATTTCCGCACGGAAAAAAAAGGGTGAATTTCCGTGCGTTTAGGCGATTCTGCCATAAATATTATATAAATCAAACATAGCTCACCCATAATATTTTGAGGCAGTCGTACTTCTCCATTTATATTTAGTATTTTACTTCATTTTGTCTCACGCTTTGCTAAGAAGGGAAGTGGATTTATAATATTTCCAACTCCTTCAATTTTCTTCTGATTAATTTCGTTGCGGGTTCCAAGACAGTTGATTTTTTTTTGGGACTTCCCGAGTGTCATAACTCGGTGTGTTCGTGGGTCACTGATGTTGATTCTAGTGTACAGGAGTTACAGCGGTGGGTGTGTGGAAGGGATTAGTTCCATGTACTCTATATATTATTATTGTTCAATATATGAGTATAAAACACTACAACTCTTATCGATTTGTATTAATTGTTCACTCCTTTATTTGTTATCTTTTGCAATGTATAAGGCGATAAGGAAAATAAAACAACTTTAATATTCACGCCAGTATAAAGTATGATCTAATTCGTGTATGTTTTTTTACAGTACATAGGGACCCAATTAGCCATCTTTGTTTTCGGCCTTATTGGAGCTTGTGTGGTCTTGGACTTCTCTACTTATGACTCTAGCATTCAGCCAATTATAAGAGATGTAATAGTCAGACTGATGAACAATCCACAGCACGAAGGCAGTCGCGAAATTCTACGAATGGTGCAAGAAGGAGTAAGTATTGGTTTTATGATAGCAAATATAAGAAAACTAAATGTTAAATGAATTATTTACCTTTTCAATATGTTTGTAAGCAGTAAATATATTTGCTAGATTTGTTATTGACAGCTACCGTTCTTTTATTTTATATCAGAACCGACAGAGAAATTAATTAGTTCGTTACGTGCCTTGTTTCTTTTTTAATTTCTTGTTGCTTTCATAGGATGTATATGGATAAATTTGGCCGTTAGGTAGATTGCAACTGTAAAGAAAATTTTCATTTGACCGAACGTTTTCCCAAAACATAAATGAAGACTGTGATTTCTGTCGTCATCATAGAAAAAGCGTAACAAAACCGCAACATCTAACGAAGCAAACACCAAAACAAATTTATAGCTGTACACAGAAAGGACATGCTTTTCGGTATCTACTACGATACTTTGAATTTACACAATCACTTTTATTGTAGTTTGCTAAAGTAATAATATAAATAGGATAGAGTTATAAATATGATCGTAATAAGTAATAAGGAACTGTCAATTTGATATAAGGATCATAATAAAATTTAAGAGAATGCCAAGGAAATAATTTAAACCATATTTCTTTACCCAACAAAGGAAAAAAACTGTTGCATACATTTAAAAATATTAAAAAGTAGAAGGCAACTACGATTGCTTAATTTTAGTTTTTTGTGTTCTAATTAATTTGTAAAGAGACAAAAAGTATTCAGCAAGACACGTTTAATAACAGTAATAAAATATAAACCTACCAAAACAGGCTAGGCTCTCCGATTTAATACATTCCCAATGCTCTTAGGTATATACCCGTGTAGTCAATGAAACGACAATTGTTTTCGGTAGTAGGGCTCCGGTCTGAATTGACAGCCTCGATACTAGAACTAATCAAATAGGTCTGTGTGCCACGTTACGGGCCTCATTGAACACTGCTCAAGTCGTAAACTGTGCTCACTAAACTTGGCTTAATTTTGTAGCATTGCCAAGTGGGTATAATGCTTGTTGTAAGTGACTGGTGTGATTTCAGATTTAATAGTTCATGAAACTAAATAAAAATAGTTAATTCACGAACTATGTAGAATTGGACCCATGTCCTATTTTATACCCCTTAATAAATAATAACGATTCAATTCAAACGTTCCAATTCTTTAAAATATTAAGATATTTTAAAGAATATTAATTTTGTAGCATTGCCAAGCGGGTATAATGCTTGTTGTAAGTGACTGGTGTGATTTCAGATTTAATAGTTCATGAAACTAAATAAAAATAGTTAATTCACGAACTATGTAGAATTGGACCCATGTCCTATTTTATACCCCTTAATAAATAATAACGATTCAATTCAAACGTTCCAATTCTTTAAAATATTAAGATATTTTAAAGAATATTAATTTTGTAGCATTGCCAAGCGGGTATAATGCTTGTTGTAAGTGACTGGTGTGATTTCAGATTTAATAGTTCATGAAACTAAATAAAAATAGTTAATTCACGAACTATGTAGAATTGGACCCATGTCCTATTTTATACCCCTTAATAAATAATAACGATTCAATTCAAACGTTCCAATTCTTTAAAATATTAAGATATTTTAAAGAATATTAATTTTGTAGCATTGCCAAGCGGGTATAATGCTTGTTGTAAGTGACTGGTGTGATTTCAGATTTAATAGTTCATGAAACTAAATAAAAATAGTTAATTCACGAACTATGTAGAATTGGACCCATGTCCTATTTTATACCCCTTAATAAATAATAACGATTCAATTCAAACGTTCCAATTCTTTAAAATATTAAGATATTTTAAAGAATATCACACTAGTTTTAAATATTATCATAAAAAGTATTTATTTTCATCAAGTTAGATTTAAATAATGCCATAGATGAGTAATTCAAACTAGCTGTGATACGAATATTATAACATAGCTATTTACTTTCTACTTCTAACAAAGACAGCAAACACCAATTATTATTTTTATGGAATATAGGGCAAATGTTTTCGAATATTTTTTGATCGATATAATGAAAGAGAGACAATTTTAAACCGTAAATAAACTTACTTATATAGATATGTACTTAAAGTAATGGATATGTGTTAAAAAATCATAGAATACAAAAGATTTAATCGTGCAGACAGATGTTTATAAGCATTTCCTGCTTTGAAAGTATAGTACATATATTATATTGGCAGTACCTCCCCTTAAAGTCGTTTTCACCTTGAGATTTTGCTATTCTTTTTCCAGTTCATTTTGCAAATTCTTCCACCACGTTACTTTACATATATGTATTTACTTGTTTAATATTCTATAGATCGGTTGCTGTGGTGCCGATGGCCCGTGGGACTACATCAATCTTAACAAACCTCTACCTGCTGAATGTCGTGACTCGGTTACTGGTAACGCATACTTCCATGGCTGTGTAGATGAGCTCACGTGGTTCTTGGAGGGTAAAACTGGATGGCTAGCTGGTATCATGCTGGCAGCCTGTATGATTGCTGTAAGTTTACCGTTCTTATTTTTATTTAAATACATCAACCTTTTTAATAGCTATGCAAGTTGTCACCGTCATAAATGCTAGGTTTATATCTTTTTCGTTTGAGAATTTCAATCTCCACTAAGTTCAACCGAGTTCAATAATTATGGTAATAAAATTTATAATTATTTTTTAGCATCCAATAACTCAACGAACGTTATCATCAATTGCAACATCGAAAATCAATTATCTTTTATTTAGTATGTAGTTAAGTTGTAAGTTAGTGTATTTTTAAGGTTATTTGAATATTCTGTTATTTAAATTAAGGTCATAAACTTTTTTTCTCATTTGAATGGAACCCAATTTCAATTCAATTCATAACGATCATATACAAATGCTTGATAATAAAGTAATGTAGCCCAAATATTACTTAGTTACTAAGTAATATTTGGAGCATCTTTTTTTTAAATCATAAAACTATATTTTAAATATGTTCTCGTAAACGTTAAACGATGCTCCCGACGCTGCTCGTTATAACTTAATGAGTTTGGAGCATCTTAACTGCACGGAATGAAATTACGCTGATATAAAATTGTATGTTGAATTTTCAGAAAAATATTCTGCCATTATACACTTAACGAAAACTGTCTTAAAACATGCATATTATAAGATTGGAAACACTTAATGAAAAGTATATGTATATACATATAAGTGTGTAATAAGGACGGGTGTCTGTTAAGTCTTGGCTTTACTATAATAATTATTAGCTCATAAAGGACATGTATGCATTAGCTTCTGTTTAAATATTTTTTTACACATTTGACACACGGCTGTCTGATACCAAATAATAATAATAATATGATATTCTACCACATTCACATTCATCCACATTCACGCCATCTAGTCCCAAACTAAGCAAAGCTTGTACTATGGGTACTAGACAACTGATATAAATATATATTTACTTTTTTTTGTAAATACATGCTTATTATACATAGAAACACCCAGACCAAATCAAACATAAATCAAATCAAACTAGGCAGAGCCTGTACTTTGGTAACTAGACTGCTGATAAACATACATACATATTTCTAAATATACACATATTATAGATAAAGTACACCCAGACACAGATCAAATGATCACAATTATTTGTCCTGGGTGGGAATCGAACCCACGACGTCTGGTGTAGCAGGCAGGGTCACTAACAACTAGACCAACAGGCCAGTCATACTTCAATGTTTTGACCTCTCCTTCTTTATATCACAATATAATTTATGATTGTAATGTGCCAAATTATTTAATTTTACAGGTCATTAACGCCGTCATGTCCCTGGTCCTTATTCAAGCTGTCAAGAAAGAGGAGGAGGAGGTTACAATATATAAGAACTAGATAGTGACATTATTTACACTAAATAAGCTGTTTCTGTTAATATAAGTGAAGTATACTTAAGTTTTATTACTGTATGTGTCTGCAAAAACGACAATAGAAATTGTCATTTTCAAATTCATCCACCGCATTTAAGATAGAAAATAACTAGGTTGTAATGCTATGTAACCGTTTATTTTATCAAAATAAAATTTATTATTTTTACTAAAGTTTTGTTAAAAAAAAATGAAACTGCTATACATCACAAAATACAAGATTTGTAATGCGAACATTTCATTTTGCTAATTCTGTTTATCTTTAATATAAAGGTTAACTTTGTCCTTTGATCTTATAATGATATACTTTAAATTTCATAAACTTGCGCCAAAATAATTTAAATAAGAGGCATAGTAGCGTAATAGGTTGCTATCATAAGGTTTCAACCACACTCAAACACTACCGAAATACAATAATAAAATTAACCAAAGTACACGAAACAACACAAGAATTGAAAGACACGTGACTTGTGATTTTTAAAGGCTACTTTTTTGTTGTTGTTGTTGATGGCGGGGGTAAATCTCCTGCTCCTCGGGGACTCAGGAGCCAGGACTATTTATGGTGATTCTACAAAAAACGACTACGAGGGCCGGCCTCAGATGCCCTATTCTGGGAGGACCGGGACCATGTTATTTCAGGCCCTCCCCGAATTGAAACCATGCCTAATCCCGAAAATGTTAAACTAACACTACATGTGAAGCTGTGAAAGAAACAATATAACAACAAGCAATATTGTGTTTGCGTCAATGCATGTATGGAGTTTTTATTAAAATGTCAATTATAAAAACTAAAATAGATAGCAAACTGTAAGCAACATTACTGCATTTTTTGAAAATGATGCCGAATATTAGGATATTGCGGCTTGCGACCGCGGTAACCAATTATAGCAAACTTTATCACCAGTGTTGTTGCGCAACGTACGGCGCTCATTTATGCCGCACATCCTAAACAGAGCTCATTATAATACAGCATGACGTCCTTCACCTGACTATAAAATAAATATCAATTAATTTTCTTTTTTTTTAGTAAGTTATCTTCCTTTTATGTTCATCTGTGTTAGAAATTAGCAGTGGCGTCAGCAAGAGAGTTCAATCATCATTATATCGAAACACAATTACATGTACCGAATTACGTAACCAGGCTCGGTAGACCCCGACCAAAAAGAGTAAATCTATATCTTTCTGGTTCGCTCTGAACGGATTTGTTAAGAGCTTCATACATTAATCCCGACAGTGCATTTACCCCGATTTACTTTGTACGGCAATGTAAATATTGATTTTTGAGTACATATAACTTTGTTTATTCACTTTTAGTCAAATGTTTGGAATGAAATTTATGTTATTTTTTAAATTGTGTTAACGATGTTATTGTTCTGTCTCAAGTGTCTCGTGTAACTGGTTGGCCTCTAATGGTATTATTATTGTCAATGTTTTATAAACGGTATAGCAGTTTGTAGCGCTTTGCTTTTTAACGACATATTAATATCATTCTCTTTCAAAATAGTTGTTGTTTTTAAATAAATACTGTAAAAGAGTGAAGAATGAATATTTAATTTAAAAACAAGTTAATGCAATTTTTTAAACAATCAAGCTTCGATATTTGTGTATTATACCAGGAATGTTTTGAAGCAAGTTCGAATATTAAAAAAATATATTATGAATCCATTTTTGTTCCAACCATCCAAATGATTTGCTTTTTTTTATTAAATCTATTGATAGACAGATTTCCTGTCGAGCATTGGGTCACCTATTTTTCACTTTCATCAAGTTGTAATGAATCCCCATATTCTCTTCCACGTTTTCATGATTTCATAGCTTTCTTTAACTTCAAACGTACAACTTGCCTTTGAATTCATATAAATGATTTATTGCTTAGCACAAGACTAATTAGCAGAAAAGAGAAATTCGCGAATAGGTTAGATTTGATGATCATGACTGGTACAAAGTTGTATAATGGGTACTATCACCCCGCATTAAATTATCATCTACTGCTCGTGAATATTTGTACCTTTAAATTCTCTTTGTTCGCTTCAATATATATATATATATAACAATGTTCTATTCTGAGTAAACATCTGTTAGGGTTACAAACAAACTGACACATGATATTATTAGTTAAGTTTTTTAAAACGATTTTATTTTAAACTGATGAAAAAAAAGTTTTATGCTATGAAATGTAAATGGTGTATTATTTCTAAAGTTAAATTTTATTAGAGGCAAATATTTAATGAAACACTGCCAAACTTCGAACGGTGCTTGTACCAAGGACTTCTACCAACTTACCAGTAGTTAATAAGAACTATGCAGACATTAAATTTACATTAATAAACAAGGTAATTTAGTTTGGACGTCAGAAACTCTGATATTCTAAGACACTGTTCGTAATTTATTCATTGTTTGTTAAGAACAAGCAATTTTAATCGCATTTAGCTTAGAATTGGCTATAAGACTATGATGGGTTATGTAATTTACACAACTTCTTTCTTTTGGTAGATTATTGACTGTGCGTCGACCCTTATGTAGAATTTAGATTTTCGAACCAACGAATTCTTCAAAAATGTGAAGGTGGTCTGGTCTGAAGGATATGTAGCTATAAATAAAACTGTCCAAGACTGATGTTTGTTACAGATAGATATTATGTAAGATTCCTACTCGCTCAACGGTTTCTTTCTTCGCTTTTTAAAGGTTTTACAGAATACCACTTTTACAAAAGGCTATCTCCGCTATTATGAAAATGAAACCACTGGGTGATATTTCGTTCATTTCACCGTCGTATCATTGTTAGAAAACCATAAATCCTTAAAAATTAAAGTAATTTTTAAAAATAAAATGGAAATATTAAAGTCTTTGTCATTATTTCGGGCTTGATTTCAATAACGTAAAGTTTTATGATATTTATTAACAATACATTTTAATTTAGTAATAAAACAATGATGCGAACAAAGAGAATTTAAAGGTACAAATATTCACGAGCAGTAGATGATAATATATACATATATATAGCTATATAAACTCGGAGGAGCTGCGGCCTACTAGCGAAAGCTATAAAATTAATTAAGGTGATTACCAAAAAACAGTGAAAGTCACTGTATTTTATACTTTTTAATAGTCGGAAATAGCCAGACTTATTTGTAATCACCTTAAAATACTTTGTAGAATTCGTTTCATGTGTTACCTACGCAATAAACGAATTCTACAAAGTGTCTAACAATACACAATACCTGATATAGTCAGATATAGTCTCACAAAGCTGAATAGATTCAATACAGAGTCTCCGACAGTGAATACGTTAGCTGTTTCAGATTTCGTCTTTGAGCTAGCTTAGGGAAGCCTAAGCCGAAGTTCAATCGAACGCCTACTAACTGGAAAAGCCAATCACAGTTAATGAAAAGTAACTTCTTTTAGAAACTTGGATAGCACACTCGTACTTACAATATTACTATTAATGGCAGTAATAGGAACTAAACACATCTTTTATAGCTTTTATTAACTTTTTAGGCGTAGTTATAACAAGACTTTACGGTGGGAGAGCCATGCTTTGGCTCGAATGGGCTAGCTCGAGGAGTGATACCACGGCCTCACAGAAAATCGAATCCTCCCCTCCCGCTGACTCGAGCGAAAGGGATTCCAAGGGCGGCAACGCACTTGTGACTTTTGAGTTGCAGGTGTCCATGGGCGGCGGTAGTTGCTTCACTGCATCAGGTGACCCGTCTGCTCGTTTGCCCTTTTATACCATAACAAAAAAAAAAGATTTACTAAAGAAAAGTGACACTACAGGTAAAATAGGTACATAGGTGTATGGATACTTTTTTAGGCTTCAATAATCCTAAGAAAAAAACCTTTAGGGCGCGTTTTGATGTTGTTTTCATTTATGTCAAATTTCAACTCTATTGTCATATCGCCAGGCGGACTGATGGTCGCTGGAGCGGACATGTGAGTGGAGACCGCGATTAGACAAACGTGGTGTAGGGCGTTCATTCAACAGTGGATGCCAATAGGCTGATGATAATGAAGTATGTAAATGACTGTAAAAACAGCGTTACTTATTGCCAGAAGATGTAGAATTTTATGAATTTTGTTGCTGGAGACTGTACATGATATGATGTCGTAACATAAGTCTCGCTTTCAATACAGTCTCGCGATGCACTCTCACTTGAAATTAATCTGCAAGAAGCTATTGCGGTGACTATTTACAAAGCGTCCCCGAAGCGTATTTCCCCTTGGCTCTTCATTTTGCTTGCAATATGCCAGGGTTGGCGGTTGTGAATATTTTAGTTGTGCATTATTCACATTCTTGATATCTGAATCTAAAATTATAAAAAGTTGTTAAGCCTAATTTTTGCAAAAATGTACGAGGAAACTATAAAGTTTGTTTTGCATAACTTGTGCTAGTTATTTACTTTTAAACAATTGAAGAGGACCCAAGAATAAAGTTTGACAGCATTCACTAGCCTATAAAATAAACTTATGGGCCAAAGTTTTGGTATATTTTTAGACAGATTTTCCTACACTGGGATGCACACGTACCCCGCAGCGCTTGTACAGGTGATCACACGATGTGGCTATCATTGCAGCGCTTACGAATAGCGAGCAGTCAACACCAAACTAAAATACTCACGAATCTGTGGGTAATAAACTGAGATATTTAGCAAACAAATATGTCTGGGGTGCCCCATGTAGGGTTTTAGGGTTAAAAAATACACGATAATAAGATTGACAATCTATTAGTTGATGATTTCAGCCTTTAATTACCGAGTGTTTATTTTATAAGTTGTCAAAATTTGAGAATGATTTTGTGTGGCATCTACGAACTAAAAATAACATAAGTGCGAACAGATTAGTGGACAGATATATAATCTTCCATCGTGGTTCTGATTCAAAAAAGAATTACGAAGATTGTTTATAATTTAAACAAAATTGTTAAAAAAAGAATACAAGCGAGGTGTGTTAACCCTACATACATTTTCAACGAGGCCCGTAGACATGAGTAAATAATTTTCCTGATTACCGTGCAACGTCTTCGTCGTGCAAAGCGAGAGTTGTCGTCTCGACCTCGACAAAAATATTAAAGTCCTCCTTCTTCTCAGCGTCTACTTGTACAATTTCTCGCAATTGGAACCGTCTAGTCATTACTTGACAAATAAATTGATTTCTCGTTACGTATTTCGAGAAATGCAGTTTAATGTGAATTCAGGTAAATTTACTTGGTTCCTTCGGCAGATAGATTGATCTGTATTGAAAAACTATGGTTTACAATATTTGACAGGAATTGTATTATTGATTGCTTACATAGCTTTCGTAGTAAATGTTGATTCAGTAGATTGCTTTAGAGACTAGTTCGTGTACTAACATTCTATATTGATTGAACTATCGCAGGGTATACTATGTAGTGTCTGTACGCTTTGTGCAATAGACATAAAAACGTCTTAAAGGGTCTATGGACCCCAGTTGGAACTAAGTTCCTTTCGCTTTTTGGTAGACGTTGATAAGACTACAGGACGTCTTTCTTTGTACGCAATACTTTTACAATTTATCTAGTTTAAATAAAGTGTTTTGTTTATTGTATGCTTAGATCTTTTAAATTAAGCAACGGATTTTAATGCGGTTTCCACCAATAGAGAAAGTGATTCAAGAGGAAGGTTTATAAGTATAAAGCATGCAAATTTTAGCAGAGAAAATGCGAGAATTTCAAAGATTTGTCATAAAAAACATGTTTTTGTGCGCACATTGCAAACGCGGACTATTCCTTACCATGAAATTGTATATCTTAAAAAGGTCTATAAAAAAAGTCCTTTTTGGTATAAGTCTATCTCCTAAGGATAAATTACAGTAACCATTTTTATCTTTTAAATATTACTAAAAATATTGGTTTATTTACAGAGCCATTTTAAAGAATACTTTATTATTCCTTATCCAATTAAATATACTAGATCCGTTGTGCATTTATTGTAAAATAAAATTGCTCTTAACAGCATATCATTAAAATGAATATTTGGTCATTATTTTGGTCTATCTCGTAAGGTTTAGCCAGCCATTGCAATGTGAGCACACAAAATCATTTTTTACGACAATATGCATGTTTTATACATATAAACCATCCTTTTGTATCATTCTCTCTCTATCGGTGAAAACCGCATTAAAATCCGTTATCTAGTTTAAAAGTTCTAAGCGTACTATAGCGAGAAGTATCGGAAAAAAGTCTTGTTACACATTTTTGCGTGAGCGTGTAACGCGCGATAAGGAACTTCGTTCCAAAAATGGTAGTACCTATTTCTGTGGTTCATGACTAAACTATATGTGTAAACAATACAAGGGAGGGGTACCACACATCCGCCAAATCAAGGTGTATCAATACAAGTTTGGGAGTGTGCCGAGGTCACGTACGGGTATTTGATGCAATGTATCGGGACTGCATCGAAAAATCAGCTTTATACTGTAAGTATGTTCGTATCTCTAACATGTTCAGGCACCATTCAGTCTAATGTCATTGTGGTTATGGATGAAGTAAGTAGGAAGTAGTAAAAGCTTGTGAGTGTTAATATTCAACTGAAAATGGGTGAAGTCTAATTACATTTTTCTAAAAAACGTTTATATTTAATTGAATGATTTTAACGTCTAGTGTACAAATATTGATCACGTTCGTGATAATATATAAATCAAATTCTCTACCACGAGTGTTAGGCACGTGGAAGATATCCCCTGAGAAATGGGTAAATAACGATCGCAATTATAGTATCGACTGCATATTTCAAGTAGCAGTCTTTGAGACTGCCACTTGAAATATGCAGTCCTAACCAGCAGATATCACAAATATTGTTTCGACGTACTGGATACAGACTCCGATAACTGTCCTATATTACTTCAAAATACAGTAAGATGTTTTAAAATCTTCGTTGAAATTTCGTAGGAAGTTAAAGTGTGGATACAAGTCAATAAATTATGTTATCATTAAACTTCACACACTTGAGAACTATAAGCCCATTTATGATTGTTAATGACTACTTTCCAGAAACTGAGCATGCATTGGGCTTGGCACCTACTTCAAACAGGCTAGAAGGTTCTTATTGCGATTATAATGTTACCTGTTATATATATATTAGTTTTTTCACTTAGATTTGTAATTATTTTCTAATTAAAATTAATATTTTATTAGACATTAGAAGTTTAAAAATTTAAGTTGCTTTGTGGACGCTTTAAACACTCGAAAAGTTTTGCACCGATTGAGTTCTAATTTTGACATGATATACAATGAGTTCTACAATTTTAAATACTTGTCGGAAGCTATCATTCTATTACGTTTTTAGTTTTTAAATGAGATTGGTTACATTTATTATCTACATGTTTTTTAATTCAAAGTATATAACATTTGTGCTATGAAAATTTCTATCGGTTTTAAAAATAAATATAAAATAGAAATATATAGTAGATAATATAAATTAACTATCGTATCCACTTCATTCAATACAAATTTGATCTAAAATTATACAGTAAAAAGTCTAATTGTATTAAAAAACAGAAACCGATCGTTAGTCTGAGAAAACATGTATTTAAATCCTGACAAAGCCTGTGTCTAATTTCATTCCATTCCAACGAGGGAATTTTACTCGTATTCAAGGTACTTGAATGTTATTTGACTGCACGGATGGCGTAGTGGTTTAAGCGGTCGCCACGCCGCTTCCTACTACGCCGAGTGTTGTGGGTTCAAACCCCACATGGGACGACACTTTGTGTGATCCACAAATTGTTGTTCTGAGTCTGGCTGTTCTTTGTGTCCGTTTCATGTATGTTTGTAAAGTCCCCCGCGACACAGGATTTATTCCTAATGCGGGAGTTGTCTTTAAAAAAAAAAAGCCGTGAGGTGTCGTGGGACACCCAATAGGAACGAAGTTGTGACGATCGAGTAAAACTGATTTGACAGGATTTTAATTACAACGCCATCTATGAAAGCGGCTATTACCTACATATTAAAAACAATTAAAACAATTTATACATTGGTAAAATCTCCTTGCGAAATGATTTCCTATCTATTCGATAGATGGCGCTGAATGTCTGACAAGTACTCATCCAAGTACTAACCACGCCCGATGTTGCTTAACTTCGGTGATCGGACGAGACACGGTGTATTCAACATGGTATGGACGTTGGCGAACGTTAAAGCAAATTTAATGTATGGTATCCACAGGCTAAGGAGAGGCTTATTTCCAGCAGTGGACTATTAAAGGCTGTTGATGATGATGATGATGATCCACAGTTAGACGTCAATTTATATTAATAAAAAAATGTCGTTCCAAATTTTCGTACGATTTTTTTCCGTCTAGCCCCCTTTCACAGCGCGCGATAAGGAACTTCGTTCCAAAAGAAAAAGAAAGAATTCTATTCTATTCTATTTGATAACTGCCTAGGTAAAGTTGATGTTATAATATTAAAAGAAACAACTGATCATTTATATAACAATTAGCTCGCGGCGAGGTCTATACAGTTGTCATATGATATTCAATCCGAAGGCTTAAGTATTGTAATTATAAGTAGTATAGAAATTGACACCACGTATTTATTTAGACTATTATAGTGTACAGACGACATTGCGAGGGCAGTAGGAGATCAATGGATTCGGCTGGCACAAAACCGCAAGGACTGGCGTGATAGAGAAGAGGCCTTTACCCAGCAGTGGGTGCAACAGGTTGCTTAGACAGATAGTGAGCTACTCGTATTAGACTATAAGAATACTGACTGTTACCACCCCTATTCATCACCAACCTGTATGGCCAGCGTAGTATAATAGGCCAGAACCTCCTTTCTAAGGAGAGGCCTGTGTCTAGCTGTGTCTATTAAAGGTCGTTAATGATGCAAGAATGATGAAGAATGAATGAATGATGAAGGTCGTTAAGATTGCAAAAAATTAAACAATAAAAAAATCTATTATTATTATAGGTGGTGGTGGTGTTCGTGACACACACACACACGTACACACAACATTCAGCATCAACGACATAGATACGTTTATGAAACTAGTAGGGGAAGACACTGAACCCTGAAATTCAATTTATACTACTTCAGGGTTCAGAGAAATCTCAATTATGTAAAAAACTATGTCGATAAACATTTTCTTAATTTTTTTTAAATTTGTATATTATTGTTGACCCATACTTATTAAAAATAATTGTTTTGTCGTAAATTTATAAGTAATACACGCCAACATACGCCAATAAATAAAAAAAGATTTGTTCAACTATTCCAAAATAACAGAATGACTGAATAAACAAACCGAATAATCACAAAGGTAAAATGCATAACAGGAATATTCTCATCAGTTAAAATGAATGTTGGTTTAAAGAAATAACTCTAAGGATTAAAGGATACTTGTCTACTAAAAGATAAGCCACTTAATTGTATTCAAAAGCTATGCTTAAATATTGCTCTTGTAAAGCAGCTATTTCTGTGTATAAGTATTTATCTTTTTGTTTGTTATTAAAAGTATGATTAATTTAAATGCCTAGATGGAATTTAGAACCTACGAAAACACTGAAACAAACAAGCCCACATTTTTATGGTTGTAAGTGTGCCAATCAAACGTTTATAGTGACAGCAACATTACAGCTAACATATACAGCGACAGTGGACAGGAACTTAGTGGCCAATAGTTGAACAAAAGTTTTTTGGACGCTTTCAAAGCTTTGATGTCTATCTCGAAATTTAAATGATCTACACACAGCTATTTGTAATGTTCGTACACATGTAATAAAAAAATATAAAAATGTATTGTTACATGTAGTTTCAAGACAAAACTAGATACGTTAACAGTAGAAAAATTAGGAAATACTATTCGTAATATTTTAATGTAATGAGTCTATTTATTTGACGGTGACGGTGATGCATCCGTGTGGTGACGGATACAGTATACGGAGAGCCGACTAAGGGAACAAACTACGCAGAACAATAGCACTGCAAAGAGAAGGAAAACTTGACACAAAGCCTAAACCAACTGGTTAGCGCCGTATAGTAGGCCAAATCCTCTTTTCTAAGGAGTGGCCTATGTCCAGCAGTGGACTATTAAATGCTGTTGATGTGTGATGATGTGCTAATTTTTTTGACTATCTTTCCGATATAAATGTTTTGAATGTAACATCTAACTGCGATTCAGAATTTACTCAATAATAGATTAAAACTGTATAACCTAGTAAGATATTTTACTAGCAATTTTTTATGGATATTGTATGTATCGCTAAGTTATCAATGTACCTCAAGCTTTAAAGAATCGGAGCGTATGTGGAGAGCACAATTAAATTTTGCAGGTACGGGGTTCTGTCCGAGGAAATGTAATAAGCGAGTCGCCTCCGACCAAATATTTAGCCTTCGGTCTGCGGCCGCATCGCTGGGACAATAAAACTGTTTATTTGAGTTGACATCAGCGTAATAGGTGCACGACATCTTTTAATGTACGTCTATTTATTGAGGTAAATTTGATTAAATATTTTGAGAAATATTGGGACACAAGTATAATATTTAGGATCGAAATGTTGTCTGTATCGCGATATGAATAATTCTCTCGCTGATTAACAGCCTGGTTCCCCTTACGGGCTTATCAGCGTCTAGGCACAGCACACTGAACCTACAGTCCACGTAAGAAAAGCATATCTCACCCGTCTACGCGCAGCCAGCCACTAGGCAGCAACCGCCCCGACTCACTGGGGACTTCACCGCAGGATCGCACACTGGCACGCTCCACAACAGGGCATAGACAGTTGACTCATCAAGATATCGACTTCAGGTTTTGGAGGGGAGTGATGTGGCGACTCCCACATACAAAGAAACAGAAACATACTACAGCGCCATCTAACGAAGACACTCTGAACTACGGAGTAACTCCTGAATGAGAATTGCCAATTCTGTATCTATTTCTTTTTAAATTATTAAGACTTACTTAAATTTAAAATTTTATCTTCCTACGTCAACATTAAACCGTGCCGACAGAACTCTGAAGTTTTAACCATTTCCGTTATGTAGCTTAATTAATTGAAAAGTTTAAATTTTATAAAATATTTATTAATATAATATAAAATTACAGATCAGCCAGGATATTTTCATTTAAGGGTCTCTTTTTTACAGTCTGTATACAGATTTCTATGCTCCTGAACACAGCGTAGCAAAAATTGCTTTTGCTCTTCCTTTGCAGTGATCAAATCATGAAAATCTTGCATAAGCCTAACAGCTCTACGAAGGAAGAATAAACAATACTTGAATTTTGTGAAGGACTTGAAGTGAAAGCTTGTCATATTAGAGAACACACCTAAAAATAATAAAAACAAAAAAAGAAGCCTTTCAAACTCGCCGGAAAATGCCCCAAACAATTTTGCCCAGCAATTACCTCATGTAAATAAAAAGAACAAAACTGTACCTGCCCTTACAACGCAAAAGTCTTCGAGTCTGCCACAACATTGTCTGAACATTGTAAAACCGGGGATATTAAACTACGTGACTATCAAGAACAATAATAACAACACAAACAAATAATACAATGTCACCAAATCATAGCAACGAGCACTTCAACCCCTCCCGAAAAACCCGAAAAACCCGAAAAACCACAATGAAGAACATACAACAACACACAAAACACATCTCCCAATCCGGCCGGTCACCGTGGAAGGAAAAGACCGAAACCCTCCAGAGACAAACACCTCAAATAAGTTGGAACCTACATATAATAACCTACTCTATATTGCAACATTCTATGTAAATACATTATCTTTTACCCGAAAAAGAGGAAGACCTATAACCAGATGGGTGGACGATATCACACAAGTAGCAGGCAAAGATTGGCTAACAGAAGCCAATGACCGAGACCACTGGAGTTCTCTGGAGGAGGCCTTCACCCTCACAACTTGCATATTTTTATTAGAAACTTTTCTTTAATTTAAAACAATTTCAATTATTAAAACAAGGAAATTTTTTTTTTTAATTTTACGCATCTTTAATAATTAACATTATTATTATAAGAGCAATCAAAATAAATTTATTTATTTAAATTTAATCAATTCTATATATTGTTTTCATGACTTTAACTGGTATAATGCAAAAACAAAAAAATAAAAATAAAATTGTTAATATCGGATATTTAATGCATGAAATAAAAGGCTTTTTATTTTTATTTTATTTTATTTTATTTTACAGATAGAGCAATGAAACGCAAAAAGGTTCGATACAGGACGAAGCAAGGAAAATCGTTTGACTCCACCTCGGCTTGGGAAAACTGACGGAGTTGTGGGAAAAATGTAATTACAAGTCTAAAAAGCTAACGTTATGATGAAATGTATACTTATGTTCTTGATCATGAGATTGATTACTATTGTTTTCATTTGAAATCTCATCAAATCAGTGCTTTAAGCTTTCGGCATTATTAAATGGATCTCAAGACACTCCTTTTTGTAAATTACAAAAGAAACGTCTGTTGAACTCATCCAGCTTTAATAACTGCCGGTTCTACATATGTCTGAACTCTACTTTTTAGTAGTTAGGTTAACGGTTTTCTAATTGAGCTTACAATAAGAGGCTTCTGCGTGGTCAATCAGGAGTAGTATTCCCTGCCTCTTTGCTTTTTCTATCTGGCTATCTGCCCAAACAACTATCAATTTTCCTTCCTTTCTTAATAGCGACGTAATACGAAGAATTTAGTTTTGTAACTTTAGGTCAGTATAGCAAATATGAATTGGTTCCCGATAATGTCTTTTCTTAATGTTTCGTAGAAGTCAGTCTATAATTTTTAAGGACTACGTTTAAATGTAAGCTGTGTCTGTCACAGGGACTCTCGCGTTTTTCTACTTAAATATTTTCCACAAAACTTTTATTCCAACTTATTTTTTTATAAATAATTATATTTATATGTCAGTGTAAATCCTTTCAAGCCCACCTGTTTAGCAGGTTAGAAAGAAAAAAAAATATATATATTTTTGATTTCTTGGTGGTTTTTATGTGTTACACAGCGCTATTTGGAATAAAATACCTTGTGACGTCTTAGATAAATTATTTACCAACACATATAAATAAGTCCCATCAATGTTTCCTCTTTTCCAACAGTGGACTATTAAAGGCTGTTGATGTGATGATGATGATGATGATGATGAATGCTTAAGAACTGTAAAAATGATCGCCGAGGTTGCTGTTCAAAATAGACTGAACTTACGCTAATGCTTAACGCAACTTAACGCTAGAAAATTAATTTATCTAGTATATTCTCTAGAATCGAGAGGTCTTTAAATGTGAACAACTTCGAGCGACAATCTACTTTCGATCATATGCTTGCAATAAAACTCATTGTTCCTTGCTGCCCTGCGTCATTTTATAATTTTACGCGGTTAATGATTTTTTTAAGACACCATCTTTAAGATTCATGATAGTTCGTGACAGTATGAAACTATTTAAAAGAAGTAACTTTCTTACTTCTTTTGTTGTTGTTGTTTATGTTATATGTTTTACTCTGCATTAAATTACGAACTCGAGACAACCGCCAAACCATATCTAAAAAAAAAGAGAGATTTAAGTACCTCAGCACTATAAGGCGCGAAATACACACAAACGGCGTAAAGCATAAGGCGCGGCGCAGGCGTGGAACGGATACGGCACGGACGCGATTGAAATTATAGAATAGAAGAGGCGAAGCGACGTCACGATGCGTCATTATATAGGCTGATTTCTTTGCGTTAGCATGTCTTCCTCTTCAGATGACGAAGATGCGCTTGCTTTGCTGCAACTCATTAATGTGCAGAGGCACAGAAGATATTGGATCCACCCCGTGTGGAAATTATCAGAAGAACATAGATATTTTAAAATAATGGAAAGTCTACATGAATATCCTGATCGTTTTCGCACAGTGTATAAAATGTCACAAGAATGTTTCCATATTATATTGTCAAAAGTGAAACACGGTCTTCAGAAACAGCATACACATTGGAGAGAACCAGTCTGTGCTGAAGAAAGACTATTGATAACATTAAGGTTGTTGCGCCGACTTTTAATCCTATTTCACTCCATAATTTATCTTGTACATTGCTATTACTGTACTCCGGCTTGCTAAAGTCGTAAAGAGCCGGATATTGTTCGACAATTTCGCAGAACTGTATATTATATTGCATATTACATATAACAAAAATGCGCATTTTTGTTGCTGATAAATAATAGTCGTCCCATATAGCAAGCGACGTGCTCCTTGCGTAACGCTTCAGTTGTGACTGCTAGCGGCGCGGCGCAGGCGTGCCTGTGCCGCGCCGCTTGAGTGTAATTCACAATACGTCTCCTTAATACATTTTGTATGCAAAAGTTTTGAAGCGGCGTCATGCCTGCGCCTATTTAGCGCCTTAGGCGACGAAATGATGACGAAAAATGAAGAATAATTGAGGAACTGAAACGAAAGTAGAAAGATATTGACATCTATCACCAGTTTTAGATCTATTATTTACATCTATCTTCTGATGTTAAGAGACGAATTAATATTTTCTGACAAAATATCCCAAGAGCGTTTAGTCTGTATGTTATCTATATGGTAAAAAAAATATTACAAAATTCAATACAAATAAAATAATTTCAGTCTGTAACAGTCGCTATAAATGTTCAAACAGGAAAAATGTTATTCCAATTTGTTTTTAACATACTCGAGAACGACGAGAACCCTGTTTGATGTTTTAATAAACGAAGCGAGTTTACAAATAACAATAAAAACAAAAACTGAACTAGATTGAAAGAATTGTTGTATTAATGGCGAGCCTGTAGGCTAGTGGAAAATTTGTAAACGTCGTTGCAGGCTACACAGAGTGACTTTAAAGGATTTTTTAATGTTACATAGTTTTTGTGCTGGTTTTAAAATCATCCTTTTACTGAAGTTTTTGTACAACTGCATTCCGTTTGATTGCAATTAATTTTGAAGAAGAAAAACTTTTACAAGTACTAAGGGTAAAAAATTTAGGAATGTAGAATATATTCTATTTAATTATGATGTACCTACCTATAAAAATCTCGATATTTTTTAAAAGCTTATTTTTGATCTGAGGAAGAATTATTGAATTGAATCATTTAAAAGTGGTTATATTTCGCGAATAGGTTAGATTTGATGATCATGACTAGTACAAAGTTGTATAATGGGTACTATCACCCAGCATTAAATTATCATCTACTGCTGGGTGAATATTTGTACTTTTAAATTCTCTTTGTTCGCTTCATTATTTTAGTACTAAATTAAAATTCATTTCCTCCTTTCTAAAGAGAGGCTTATGTCCAGCAGTGGAGTATTAAAGGCTGTTGATGAATATTTCGCGTAAAATACACTTGTACTTTTTTAATAAACATAGTGCAACGTGCACTAAGAATGTAGATAGTTCGTGATTATAAAATTATTGCACAAAAGCTTTTTTTTAACAGTGCTCATACATGTTTGTTTCTAGAAAGGTCTGTATTGCACTAAGATTACCTAGTCATATAATTACTGGTTTTACTAAGCAACCAGCGCTTGCGCAGTCGAAGAACCGTGCGAGGTGGAGCCGTGACACCAGCGAACGTCTTTGGAGGTCCTAATACAAGTGAGTTTTTAATAGGGGCGCACATCACGCACCAGGGACTTCCTTTCTAGGGTATACCTGGTTCCTCGGCTATTAGTACCCAAGACGGCGTGCGGTTTTAGTCGGTTCGAGTCCGACATGCCACCGACAGGTGGTATCCGAGGGGATTTCCGCACGGAAAAAAAAAAAAAAAAAAAAGGGCGCACATCACGAATGTATTTCAATATTTCTCACTAAAATAACAATAATTTAGTTCATACACAGAATTCAATCAAACAAATAACACTGTAATAATACGATTTATCATAGTGAAATTTATTAGTAACATTCAATTATTATTAAGTCATTACATCCATGTCCAGTACTTATATATATTAGGTAATAATATGAAAACAAACAGTACTAAATTATACCATATCAAAATTGTTATTATCACCGCGTAACGATACATAAACGTTTTGAGTTCATATCTCACATATCGGCATAGAGATCTCGATATACCCTTATATGAGGGTCATTATCGATTTGGCGTTCGAATGCTTTTAGTGATAGTGAAGCGATTACAATATAAACCATAAGTGAAAGCAGGTTAAGTAGTTTATTTTTTAATTAAAAACTGCAGTACATAGGGACTGTTGTTGTTATGATAATAAATAGATGAATCTCGTAATTGCATTTCAGAAATTTTATGTTTTGTAAGTCTCAGAGTGTCTGTCGGTTGGCACTGGTAATAAGTTTCAAATAGTTTACTTCCTCTAATGGCGTACTCGTCATCCGATGATTAAATATCATGCAGCAAGTGAGAATCTGAGACAACCGTCTCCAACCACCCCTTCAAGTCCAGTACAACCTAAAGAAGTTATTATTACGTTATAAACACGTTATTGAATTCTTTAAAAACACTTCAATAATCCGTGTCTTGTTTTTGTTCGTGATTAACATAACTAGAGCATCTGGAAAATAGGATCATCAAATGTCGATTGACATCTGGTGTCAAACGTACTCAGTTTGTAAGGATATTTAGTTAGGGTTTAATGTTTCCTAAATAGTTAGAAAACAACAGTACTTGCCTATCCTACTTGTGCGAGGTTCCACATATCCTACTTGTGTGAACTCAACTACGTACTCGTAACACTTGTAATTTGTTCAGGTGTGAAAATTTACACATTTAAATGTACTTATTTTGTATCAAAAATACATATTGCCTTGGGCAAATATCAACTTTTAGGTCGTCTAATAATATTATGATCGCATTGACGCATGTAATTTCGAACTATTTTCTATAATTATTATTTAAAGGAAGAAAGAGAGCGGCTAAATTTATTTTAGTATAGTTTAAATTAAATAAATCTTATATACTTGTAAAATCTTAGTCCTTTTTTGACGTGTTTAAATACTCGGAAGATAGTGAGTGCATAATATATGTTATTGCAGCTGTATCCCGCTTGTGTTTGTTGACTTTAGCCACAGCAATGTAAAGGTTTGGCAACGTTGTTTGTCAGCAAATACTCATGTGCATTGCGGGATGCTGAAAATCAATGAGCATTTCACGAAGAAAATAAACATGCTCACAATGTAAACTTAATGAATAAATGAGAATATGTCTGTTTAATTTCCATTGTCCTTCTTGCACTCATGGTTTTACGAGGCCTTTGTTAGTATGGAAAGTAATTTTTTATCATTAACTGACCGAAAGTCACTGACTGGTTTTAGAGTGTATGTGAGGCAATTTCTTTAGATCAGTCATATATCTTCTTGCAATAGTTACAAGATGTAAATTCTATGCATGGACGTGAACATAAATGCGATCAAGAAGTAAGGTCTGAGCATCACTGTCTAATGGATCTACTAACTGTAAAGACAGTACTTCATGTTAGGAAATTAAGCTTGGTGCTTTTTACTAAAGTTTTCAGTTCAAAACTTAAAAGAGATGTTAAATGTAGCAGTGACGAGTATATGCTAACGGACGAGATGCGCCGGATGCGCTAGATGAAATGACCATTGTACTGGCGTCTGCGCCAGTACAATGGTATATTAAATAACTTCGGAAGCACTTTGGACTTGGTTTTGTGTAATGGTTGTGTGTCGGTAAGGGAATGTCCTGCACCCTTGGTAGCTGTCCATAAATATCACACTGCTCTTTTAATTGATTTGAATTCCGTAGAGAACACACATTTGATTGCTACTAAATGATAAATAGGGAATTATCGGCTGGGGATAACGTATTTATGAATTTGACGCTCGACGGATGTGTGACCTTTTTTTATAATACAATAACTGATATTCAAATATTCCTCTTCAATTTTTTTTAATGTTAGGCGGGTCACCTGTTGGAAAGTGACGTCTGCAACTCAGGAGTCACAAACGCGTTACCGGCCTTTTAGGCCTATAAACGTCTAATAAAAGAAAAATCGAAATACCTACGTAGATTTAATATATACGGCAGACTTTCTGACCAAACTTTAGGCTTTTAGGCTTTTACGTGACAGGGTGATGAAGCTTGAGGACGATTGTTACTCTAATTACCTAGCCGCCACTGAAGAATCTATTGAAAAGAATCCTAATTATTTTTAGAGTTTTGTAAACCAACGCTCTAATTCCAATTTAATACCTAGTTACTTTAATTATGGTGGCGTATCAATTGCATCTGCTGATGAAATATTTCCTCGATCCAGTTAGTGATGCCTCTACGAATACCTGTACTACAAGTAGATCATACACATCTTGTAATATTAATTCAATTGAAATTAATTTGGAGTATCTTACTAAAATTCTGAGTAGCCTTGACCCATTGAAGGCAGCCGGCCCTGATTACCTATCACCTAAATTTATAATAAAATTTGCTAAAACGCTATTTGTACGTTACTCCCGTACACAAGAAAGGGCCAAAAACTGTCATTGTCAATTATAGACCCATTTCCAAATTATGGCAAAAGCCGTTGAAAATATTATTTACTATCAAATGTACGCGTCGTTTAAAAATACTTTTAATCCATCACAACCCGGTTTTTTAAGAGGACGTTCAACAGTTTCAAACTTGGTACTACTGAATGATTAAGTGGCGCAGGTCATGGATGATGAAAAGCTTTCGATAAAATAGATCACAACATGCTAAAAATAAAATTATATAGCAGTGGCATAACTTACTTACTTTGGTGGTTTTATTTCATATCCAGTCACTTGTAAATTGAAGTCGATTGGCTGATGGTGCCTTTCTTTTGAAAATTATTGCTAATGAGATTGACTATCCTGGCCTTCTGCAAAACTTAAAATTGAATGTCCCCCATAAGTCGATTAGATTTAATCCTTCTATTTCTATTCCATTTTCTTCATCCAACTATAGAAATAACTAAAATATTGGTCGAGCGAGCAGCGATTTCAATAAATTGTGCAAGGAGTAGTCTTTTGATCCCTTTAATAACAAAAGCAACGTTGCGCGCAGTAGCGCAATTACAGGGAAAAATTTCAAGTTTAGCATACTTGCTAAACCTTAAATTTTTCCAGTCGCATAACAATAAACAAATGTGTAAAATAATAAAAAAGAACAAACGTAAGAAAGATCTTCTATAAAGAGAAAAAATCTTTTGTATACATTGTTCGAATAAAGTTACAAACCCACACAGATATTAATGTAGTCTGATCGTTCATATAGTATATTTTTAGTTAAAAGAATTAAAACACATGTTAACAGACTATCATGTAACATTGTACATACATAATCGGCCTAAAGAGGCCGAGATTATCAAAAGAAAATATATAAGATTCCCTACTCCTAACAAGTAAAATAAGCGCATTAATATAAAAGAGACTCGAGCAACTCGACTAGAAACACGGAAGGTGTATCCAAACACATGGTTGCGCACATGTCTCTATTTCTCAATGATTTCGAGACGCGAGGATGTGTTAAAGGAAATCCGACTCTCCACAATTCTGTTACCATACCAAGAACGGATCGAAGCCATACATTTTACATCAGCAAACGAAACGAATCCTCATTTTGAAGATATGTGAATATTTTCTTGTATTAAAGAATTACTTTCAATTTTAGGTTGTTAAGCCTTTGTAAGATTTAATTTAAGTTTGTCAAGTGAAGAACTTGAGAAAGTTTTTATTATTAGTATGTGATGGAGTAACACAAAAATACAATACTCAAATGAAATGTGTACCTTTGACGCGTGGGTGCTTGGGGTATCAGTTTTGTATTTTGCATAATAAACACTGCAAGTTGCTGAGCAATGTATTTTGTATTTGCATTAGTTTCCTGCCAACTATTTTATAAAAATCAATGTACTCGTTTATACTAGTATGTACAGTTAATTCTTAAACTAATATTGATAAAATGTTAATATAGATTTGTTTTGGGTTTATAACTAATGGATAAAGAATAATTTACACAAGTGCGACTGTCAATATAACACATTCTAACAAGTAAATTACTTGTCTACGGCCTCATTGCAAAACTAGTTTAAGATAGAATCTTTAATTATTTTCTAACAGGATTAAACTTTCCATTTTATTAGTACTGTTAAATAGTATCTGGCAGTAACAGGCAACAGTGTGGCATTACTTATTCTGTGAAACTAGGTACTAACATTAAAAAAGTATTTTAACTATTAGTGGCAACTAAAAAATGCCAATTTTTCATATATTCTTTAATCAGTGTTGCTCTTTAAGGAAATAGTAAATTCTAAATGGTTCAAGGGAAATTTGATAATATGAAAAATTTTGCGCACTTTTAAGTAACAGCAGTGAACTTAAAGTCCTCATCAGTAATTAAAAACGGAGCTTAGCATAAAGTATGGCAATTGCTCAATGTCGACTACTCGACTCCTGAAAATTTATTTCACTCCTAAAAACTTCTCACTACTTAATTACGTGCTATGAATTTTATTCTCTTCGGCAAGTATTCACTAATACATATAATTTAAGTGATTCCATTAACCATTGTAATGTTAATACCATTATAGTCGAAAATAAGTATACCTCATTCCTTGTGGTTAGCAGTAACCGTAACCTAAGTATTAGCGATGCGAAGCGAATGCGAAATGTCAATGAGCTGAAAAGTTGGAGATATCATTTCAGTTTAAATATTTATACATTACACACCCAGTTCATTTAACTCAGTGATTTAATTTAAACAATTGGGTGCTCAAATAATTCTAATGCTCATGTAGCTCATAGCAAGACAAGTTTAAAGTTATTAATACTAAACATTCCTTCTTTAATTAGCGTAAATTTAGTTTTAAGGTTCAGGTTTAGTCGGAAGATATATTTAGTAAAACATTTTAAATTGTTTTATATGTAAATCTAAAAGGATTATTAAAGTTAGAAATAAAATATTTACCTACCCAAGTATTGCATATAAAATCACAACCACTAAATTGGCGTGTACAAAAATCAATTTTTTTACGTCATATAACATTATTTCTTCACCAGATAAAAACAATGCAGTTTATTCGCAAATACCCAAGAAATTATTTACTGTAAAGTGGAACAAATAATATATACAAATAATGTATGTATGACAACTCCATGACATTTAAGCGAAATCAATGTGAACTAAACAGTCATTTATCATGATTGATCCAGTTCATGATTGAGACAACGGTTGAGCAGATGAACTTGAGTTTAAGTTACTGACATAGACAGAATTAGTGTGAATGATACATTTTATGTGTGATATAGGTATAAAATCATCTTGTAGATCATTCAGGTGCTACATTACTAGACTACACCTGTTTACTGCAACTGTGACGTCTCTCAGCGGGGACACCCAGACATCCAAATACTACGAAATATTTTATTCCGAATTTCAATGTTCCGCTTTTGAAAATTCCGAGTTTCATAATACCTGAGAATCATGACGTCTGTTATTAAAATTCACAAAAAAGTTGTCGGTTCGAAAGATGATATAACGATTTTCAGTACTTCCAATAAACTGCTAAAATTAGGATTCTGATTTAGTTAGTACAATATTCAGTAACGCATAGATTTAAAATCTTTAATATACGTAAAGTATAATATAATTTAAAAACGTCTACTTTGTTATTAATATTTGTGTTATAATATTTTTTTGTGTTATCTTCTCCTTTTATGCCTGCGTCGGTTACCATTGGTATTCTTTGGGTTAGGTTAGGTTAGAACTTTGACCAGTGAAAGATGTTTCGAATTATCATGAAGTTTGACATTTTGTTATTCGATATACTAAAACTCGGTATATCGAGCATAGTAATATAAACGTTACACTGCACGGATGGCGTAGTGGTTTAAGCGGTCGCCACGCCGCTTACTACTACTTTATGTTTGTAAAGTTCCCCGCGACACAGGATTTATTCTAGCGATGTGCCGAGTATGGCTTGACTCGAGTCAGACTCGATTCCTGCTTTAGACTCGCTTATTCGAATACCAATTTATTTTGATTCGAGTACGCCGGACTCGACTCCGGCACTCGAGTCAGGAAGAATCGAATTTGTACTCGCTGACTCCATTCTGTTTACCGATTCCATGTGACTCGAATCTAGCATACGAGTTAGGTTGACTCGCTCGTACTTGATATCTGTTTACATAAGGAATGATGTGACGCCCTTTTTTTTGTTGGGGTGGAAAATCCCTTCGGATCTCCTACTCCTCGGGGACTATGAGCCAGGAGTATGTGGTGATTCAACTAAAAACCACCCCGACGGCCGGCCTCAGGTGTCCTACTCTGGGGAGGACCCGGACCATGTTATTTCAGGTCCTCCCCGAATTGACACCATGCCTAATCAGGCCCTATCCCAGGGGAGAAGAGTTCTGGACCCGAATTTCTAAACTCAAGTTCTAGATCGAATTTCCAGACTAGAGTTCTGGACTCGAATTTTTAGACTCGAGTCTTCTCGAGTCCTGGACTAGAGTTACCATTCGAATACCAAGCATAGAACTCGATTACTGGGCTCGAATCGCGGCATCGAGTCATGATTGGAATACCGTATAAACCGACTCGAGTCGATTTGATCCACCAAAACAGCGACTCGGCACATCACTAATTTATTCCTAGTGCGGGAGTTGTCTTTTTAAAAAACTAAAAACTAAATCAAATATTGAAATTTATACATTATAAATATATGATGAATGATAAATCGGAGTTGTAATATTAGGAATTTTGAAACATTCAGAATTATAGAAATCGGTATTTTAATATTCGTATTTGTGACTGACGCAATTAAGTTTTTAGTAAAATTTTTTAAAGAAGTTTTTCGTATTTATGTAGTGTACCTCTCTCAGCTATTAGAATTTCTGTAGAAAACTTTTAACGCTCTGTTCATAGAACGCCATACAGCATTCTCTCATGTGATAATTTTTTGACAAAAGTAGCTCTAATATAAACGTACATTCAGTTGGGTTACTTTGATTAATAGGATCTCGAGAACAAAGAGGTACATAGTTAATATCTTTGTGACGATGCAGTTGATTGCAGTTTGATATAACATCAAAAACATCTAGTGAGTCTTAGACAAAATTAAATCGTCTGTGATGACGACCATTTTTTTAAAATAAATGAAGCACCGGAGCTGAAATGTTAAATTCACAAACAATGCGGAAATGTGAAATTCGTCAGTGGTAGTCACTTACTTAGTATGTATGGTCTCTCTCTCTCTCATTTCACCAGCGAATTTAACTGTTTAAAGATTCTTTAAAAACTTAATTTTAGACAATAAATCTCGTGTATTTTAAGCAGTGAATGATTGTTTTACTCATACTCGGTAAAAAAAAAAACAGAAACGTATTAATGTTCGTTTCTTATAATTATCGTTGCCTATAAAGTGTCTGAACAGCAACGACGAACTAGATTGAGTTCTACGAGCATATTAAAGACCCCCTTAAATCAAATTAATAATTTACGTATGACACTCGTATACAACGCTTGTTTAAATAACAACGTTCTAATGTTGATAATATACGCAATCATGAGTTTCGGATATCTGCGATATTCGCGGTTCGCAGCGAGACGCCCTGCGGAGCGTGACAAGAATATTCTGGAACGTTCAAACGTTCTACGATAACGCCTGTCGAATCAGATTTGAATATGAATGGAATATTAATGACAACTTGTTCCCGACTATCAAGATGTTGGACCTTTATTCTTCTGTCTGTTACTTATTTGTTAGAGCTGGTACATGTATGGGATATCAGTTGTTATATACAATATGCTCATTTTTGTAAATCTGTACAGTTTGAAAGAGCAGGTTGAACCAGGCCTATATGATCGTTGTAGTGCTTAGATGCGATTTGCCGGATAAGTATCCCTACCGCACCGTGTCGACCGTGGGATTTGGAGGTGGAAATCCTATTGCCGCCGTGGAGGCGCTCCAGCCGGTCATCGTCGAATGGGCAGGGTGGCAGCACGGGACCCTTTCCTTCCGACTGACGCAGGTTCTTTCTGGGCACGACTCCTTCGCACACGCTGGCAATTTGCCGGGTCCTCATTGAAGTCATACGCTCCATGGCTGGTAGTGACAGATGTTTCACCGCGGTCGCATCCTTCTGCGAGATGACGTCTTCGCAGAAGGATACGACCGGCGGAGAGGGCCCGGGAGGACAACCTCCACTCGGACCTCGAACCGGGCGGCGGAGGCGCGCTTACCACCGCTCCATGCCGCCCTGAGTGTGGCCTCGGGTGGACGGCATGTGTTTTCTCCTCCACCCCTATTTGGGCTACGTCCGCGTGTGCCGGACGTCGCCTAAATAGAGAATGTACCCGAAGGTGGTGCCCACGCCGTTGCGGGTAGGCGCTAGAAGGGGTCGGATGTCTTAATAAAAGCAGTTCCCGGATCCCTCCGATTACAGGCGCAGATTGGCACACCGTGTGGTTTATTCTGTTCGATTCCGACACACCACCATAGGGGGTTTCCAAACTTAAAAAAAAAAGCCTAAGTGACAAGTGATTTTCTTAGGGGGTTTACTTTTACAGAATAAAGTTATCAGATATTCCACCAGTTTGGCAATATGAACCTATTTAATAACTTACGAAATGTTTTCCTATCCAAACAGTAGTTCACATAGGTAGTAACGTAACATAGGTAGTAACGTTAACATTACAAACAAGGTAACGGTCCTATTTTATTAATAAGTATGTCTCATGTTGAATGACATAGCTTTGATATTTTCTTTTAGCGGGTGTAAAATTCTTATTATCCGTAGGCAATGGCGCAAGTTGAGAAATTCCTATGTTTCAGCAGTGGACTACATAACAATACTGAGGATGCTCTGATGGTATTGATAGACCTTAAGGATACAACGAAAATGGTTACTGTCAGGAAAAGGCGAAAAGAAATCATTGTACAATGGATGTTAAGTATAATGTCTCCTGTAAGAGGTACGAGAACTCACCAAACTCATGAAAGGAACACATCAAACGATTACGTTAAATGTAATATTCTATAGTGCTCTCAAAATCGTAGCTTGCCAATCTAATTCAGGTATATTTAGTGTCATAGTCATACTTTTCCTTGGGATCCAAGCTAAAGTGGAATAAACGTAGTATCTCTTATAGATAAGAGTAAAGCCAACGAAAATAGATTTTGTAGCGAAAAGGGAATGGGGTGGATTATCTTATCGCGTGGTTGTGCCTACAAATTTGTTACGTAATGTTAATTTACGTTACTGAAACTTAAATAAGCTATGAGATATTGTATTACGCACGGATAGCAATATTTCGTTTCAAGATTTAGGTGGTAATTAAACTATACAAAAACATTCTCTTATAATCAGTTGATTACAATTTTTTTCTATGTAAGTATAGTTTAATGATTGATTACTCTATGATTTTATTGAAATTTGTCTTTGACACATAATAGGTCTAAGTCGCGTTAATACTTTTGGTTATTACTTTTTATTACCTTGATATCTAAGTGATGACATATAACTATTATGATTCCTTTGTTTTTTTTTAAAGACTACTCTCGAATTAGGAATATATCCTGTGTCGCGGGGGACTTTACAAACATACATGAAACGAACACAAAGAACACCCAGACTCAGAACAACAATTCGTGGATCACTCAAAGTGACGTCTCATGTGGGGATTAGACCAACAACACTCGGCGGCGTAGTAGTAAGCGGCGTGGCGTCCGCTTAAACCACTACGCCATCCGTGCAGTCTGTATAATAGTATATATAATAGTATAATGGATGGAGATGGAGAAATAATGAGGAGAATATGACTACTAATATCATCGTAAAATCAACTTTTGCTAGCTTTGTGCTAACGTTGTGAAAATGATATCTTCTGCTTAGCTCAGGAATAATTTCGCTGGTTTATTTTTTTGTAAATTTTTATGGTCCTAAACGTATGTGAAGAAAATTAAATCAACAAGCACATCATTTTATGAATTTTCAACTGCTAAAATTAAAGTCTCTACATTTTAGATAAGGTTACTGTTTTTCTATATATACTCGTATATAGAAATCTCTCCAAAGAGAGCGAAATCACTGTTTTAATAGACAATTTTGCTGACGTTACAGATCTAATTACGCAATCCACGGTGAAGGGGAATGAATGACTGAGTAACTGGATAGCTTAATGCAGAGTCATTACTCGAAGATATTCTCCAGGTATTGGTTGAATTCGAACGCTGTAAACCGTTTATGTTTCATGTTTATTCAAGTAAAGCCTCAGAGGCTCGTTTCAGTCGTAAAGCGCTGTCTCTGTTTGCTGACTTTGTGTTTATTATATAGCTTAATAAACGTCAACTACTCATCTGCGCGCAGGGATTAAGAGTATTATGAGAAGTCGCTGTTCTCATAGCATTGTGGTACAGTAGTCTTACACTTTAAGTAAAGTTGTACAAATAAAGGACATCTTGAAATTAACTTGAAACATTTACAGTTGGTGTAACATATGTTTAGAAGACAATAGGCTGAACTGAGATAAAACACATCGCACCAAAAATTACCGCCGCCAGACTATTTCTAAAATTTAAATGCGTCCTTTTGTGCCTGTGCTTATGCCAGATCTTGTATAGGAAACCATCTGTATACATTATATACTTTGCTGTGCTCATGTTTTTGGCCATGTGATAAAACAGATGCAATAAATACAAATATACATAAAACACACTTTTACAATTGTAATAATATTGTAATAATATTGTAATATTGTATCACATTCACACAACGCCATCTAGTCCCAAACTAAGCAGAGCTTGTACTATGGGTACTAGACAACTGATATAAATACATAAATACTTTTTTTTTTGTAAATACATACTTATTATACATAGAAACACCCAGACCAAATCAAACATTAAATGTTCACGCACACAAATGTTTGACTTGAGCGGGAATCGAACCCGCGACCTTTGGAATAGCAGTCCGTTACACAAACCACTTCGCCATTCGGTCGTCAAAATAAATCCAAAAACAATAATAATTAAATCCATAAACTAAGTATCATTTTCGAATTACTATTAAACTGATTTCAAGCAAATGTAACAAAGTTAATAAGGAGCTAAAGCTCATTCAGAAATGTTCTGCCGTTGAAATCTCAAATGTGAACTGCACAGTATAAACAACTGACCGAATCTATGAAAAACAAGTGAAAATATAAAATAGGACATATTAAATGAATGTCAGTGAAAGTATTGGAAAAGCGTATTTGCACTTTAGTACTTAGGTGTTTGGCTTCCGTAAGAGCAGTTCATTTTGTGCTTTTGATAAAAAGGGACAGTATATCTCTTGTTTATATTTTTTTTTTTCAATGAAAACATGAACCCTTGTCTCACCTCTGCATCGTAACCTGCACGAATACCATGTACCCCACTTTCGTATGCTCCAATCAAGACCGAAATCTTCGGTAAACAAGCAACATGCTTCTTCTATGCCCCCTTACACCTCTAGCTTCATCAATTCCTCATTCTACATGCAGTCAGTTCTTCTCTGAAATACGAAATCAGGATGTCCAAAACCAGCCTTACATTCAAGACAAAATTGAAAAAGATTATGTATTGAAATTCGTAAAGTATTTTAAGTACGTTTTAAGTGACCAATTACTTATAAATATAAAGGATAAGTGTTAATTCCACCAGACTGTAGTTATCTCAGTGAAATAGCTATAAGAAGTGAGAAAAACTTTACATAAAAAACGGTGCCAATGTTTACATTTTGATACAGAGATAGATACCTAAAACTCCAATAAAACTTTTCTAACTGCAATTTTAACTATCTTAAATTAATTTAATTTAATAAAGTTGAATATAGTGTATATTTCTAGACTTCTGTGTTATAGTAGTATGAATAATTACCATCTTCAGACGTAAAGGTTTCAAAAACAAAAGGTCAGAAGACTACGGCAAAGTAAATTATTTACGATTGAGGGTTTAGATGAATTAGAAAAATAGACAATCAAATAAAACTCTATCTATGTGTTTCTAGCAACAACAATTAGTTCTTTATATTTATTTCATTTGAATTTATTCTCTATGCTACACAGAGTTATCTAAAAGCATGACAGATATTAAAAAATAGGAGTTAAAAGATGCTTATACAAAAAATCTTGGAAACCAGTAGAATTGCTGTTACGTTGCCGTTTCTGATTTTGTATTTTCGGTTTAACATTATGCTTTATACTGTCTCTCTCCACCTCACTCTGTAGGTGACTGGTTTCGAGGCACTACTGTCTGATACCAGGAGTATTTGCAAAGCCGACCAAACATGGTAATAATTCTATCTAAAATCGACAAGGCTCCTTCAACAGCTGATTTCTTTCGAATACCACTTGATCAAGGTATGAAAAGTTCTGACGTTTAAAAATAATTTCTTAAAGTAAGGTAAGTTTTCATAAATGATGGATGGAGGATCTACCAAATTATATTAAGTACTGAAAGTAGTTGTCGAAATCTTTTGTGAAATTAAAGCTTCAAGTATAATCTACGTGAAATTTACAACGTCGTAAACACCTCATCTTAATTAACTCAATAAATGTTTATATTTTACTTGGGATACCTCTGCAGTTAGCGGTTGTAATTGGCAAGGGAGTACGTCTGAATGGCACAGGGGAGATAACACCGTAAAATATTTTACAGCCTTCTTAAATCGAACATTATCGAAAAATGGAACTCCCATGGGTTCTACGGCGCTTTCTCATAATATTTTCCATTAAGTATTTAGAACGTTCAGTTAAGTATGAGGTTAGATTATAGGTCTCGGAGCATTATTTGCACTACTGTAGTTTTTGTGGTTTTATTATCTTATAAAGATTCAATGGCACTATGGACCGACGACTTGAGGAAAATGACTGGCAGCGGATGGATGCGGACTGCCCGAGACCAGAATAATTGGCGCTCTTTCGGGCCTTCGTTCAGCAGTAGACAGCAATTAATAGGCTGAAGTATAAAATATTCAAAGCACATTTAAAATATGCCCGATTCAGAAGGGAGCTTCTGTTCTTCCCTCACAATGCTTTCATGGCCTATGTCACAGTAGCACATTTGACATCTATGTCAGAACTCGCAGGTTCGATTCCCACCTAATGGATGTATTTATATACACCAATGTTTTTGTACTGTATCCTGAATACCTCATTTTATTTACAACTGTACCGATTAATTTTACTCCAACGTCCAGATATTTAAGAACTTATGGCATCAAAATACATATTAAAAGGAATGGAGGAAGACCAGATCCTTGTCGAACCTTATTTATAGTAGCTACTTGCTTCTCATTTTGGATACGGTCGGTTCTCTTAATTTTTGGGTAAGTCAAGCTAGTCATTTGGAAGGACTGGTATCCTTCCAAATGACTAGATTGGCTTGCCCAAATATTTGGTAAATCTTATCTTGCTCGCTTATTAAGCTCGTAGTACCTCATATTTAAAAAAGAAAGTTATTTCTACGTGTGCGTGTGTACACGTAGAACACGTACACATGCACACGTAGAAATAAAAAAAATCGTAAAGTAAGACACAACACCCACTTTACTATTTTTGTACTTAAAAACAGTTCTAAAGATTTGGTAGCTAATTAATTTAGTTAAACTAAACAAAAACACTTAAAGAAAAATTAACAGCGCAAACCATACAATAATTAAGTCACATAAATAACACAAATAGTACTTTGGAGAGCGGTTTGCTGAATGAATGACCTCAATTTTAGCTATTTAAGTAAATAAAATATTTTCTTATACGACATTATTAATTCTTTAATTTATTTTCTTTCTTATCAGACTAGCGATAAATTTATCTGAATTTAACTTATATTAAAATATACTTATTTGACTGAACAGATAATTATAATAATATTCAAGCACGATATTTGGGTAGTTCAAACAAAGCATTAAAACTAACCTTGTATTTGCCACACTCACGCTTAGCAACCGATATTTCACCAAGACAAACAGACTTTAATTCAAACATATGTACGACACAATGAAAACATTTATTTAACTTATTCGTCAAGACCCGTTTTGGCGTATTCAGGCTAACAATCTGAAATCAGCTTCTGCAAAACACCACAGGAAGCTGGGACGTTAAACATGAAATATATGCGGCAATATATTTGTATGCGTGTCGTAGAGCCTAAGCGCTCGTTTATCAATATGCCCTTCGGCGGATCTCAGCTAACGGCATACGAAAACATATGAGAAATTACATTGTTATGTTCGTAGGAAACAATATAAAGTCGGTGTGTGGTAAGGAATGATTTGAGAAAAGTTACCAGTAATTTTGTTGATTTTCTCTTGTAATTTTGTTTTGAGAGGAGCGTCAATTAAACTGGCACAGAGAATTAATTTGAATGCAAAAAGGCCCTCGCCAATCATTTGTCAATGCTTTGCAACATCAAATTAGTCCTTATGTTATTACTAAGTGCAGGAGCATAAAACACAACTTAACGGGGAACTTTTAGATGAATCAAAACGAGAATACAAAATATGTTGAGTAGATAATTTTGATTTTAGAAAGAAACGAGCTTATTTTATAGGGTTCTAATAACCTAAAGGGTGCCATCAGTGTTCCTGTTACTAAGCCTTTGCTGTTCGATATGTTAGCGGATTGTTTTTCACAGTTGAAGTTTACGAGTTCCGTTTACGTTGCGTATTTTTTTTGAGGCTAAAACAACAAAGAGGAACAAAATACTTAAATTTAAGAAATCTTTTATTCGGTCGTTTAATTTCGTCAGTGACGTGTGTTAAATTCTGTACGATGGAACACTTTGCATGTAAGTCCAACTCGCATTTGTGCACTTTTTATAAACATTCATTGTGTCGAAATGCTAATGGCTTCATATTCAACTTGAGGAGAAAATTTTTAGTAGGCCTCAAGCGGCTTGTAAACATTGTTTGCTCATTGCCTTGTCACTTGTAGCGCTTACGCACTGCAGGTCATGCTCTCTGTAACAAGCTTCTCTTGTTTTTCTTAAATTGTGAAAGAAATGTTTTTGAATGCAAAAAAATATGTTTATTTTACACAAATGAATACATTTTCAATCTTTTCTAGCTTAGCTAGAAGGATTGGGACAGAGACCGTGTCAAAAGCTTTAGAAAGATCTAAAAATCACAACATGCTTGCTTACTGTATTTGTAGGATCGAGTAGAGCGTCTTCGGTTGAGAGGACTAATTGAAAACCATACTGATTTTAGCCAAAAAGTTGAAATTTTTCAGATATTTGTTTAGGACGTTGTTCAATATCTTTTCAAGCACCTTAGACAAGGCTGACAGTATGGGAATAGGTCTGTAATTACTGAAACAGCCTCTGTTCCCACTCTTATAGATTGGTTAGATAATAGCCTTTTTGAATGCTACAGGGAATACATCAGTAGTTAGTGCTAGATTGCATATACGAGTATGTGAATGGGGGATTAACACTTTCCTGCTTTCTTTCAGGATTCGAGACGAGATCCCATCCCATCCCGTGGCACATTCGAGACGAAGTTGCAGGATGATACTCTCGATTTTCAACTCCGAAACCTCGTAAATATTATTGAATTCGGTGGGCTATACATAGTAGGGGTTATAGTGGATGGTAATGTTGCGGGTTGAGTAGCGGCAGAGAGTATTTTATTGGCTAAGTTTGTACCTACATTGCTGAAAAAGTTACAGACCTGCTTTATTGATGTTTGGGGGATTGTAGTTATCTGTAATAATTCTAATGGGCCAATATTGGCTTTATCTGTGTTTGTTATTGTTTTAATTGTCTTCCATAGTGCTTTGTTATCAATACCGGCTTTATAAATGAGGTTTTTCGTATTCTAGTTTCAACTTGCGCAAAAGTCCATAGCAAAAATTCTAAATTAGTATAAGTTGTCTTAAGGGTAATATTATCTGGAGATTTGTTTGATTTCATTTGTAACCTATCACGGTTTCTAATGCATCGCAGTAAGCCTGCAAACATCCAGGACTTTAAGGTTTTGTTTTTCTTTTTTTGCTTAATTGTGCAACTATGGTTGGTTATAGTGGACGATATCATCAACACGAGTTTTTCCGCAGCCAAGACTGCGTCATTTATCATTAGTATATTAAAAAAGTCTAAGTTTTCCAACTCGTCTAAAATTCCTGCACTAAAACCGTTGATTTAGTGCTGTAGTATTGGCGAGTGGATATAGCAGTATTAATAATAATAAATATGTACTGATAAAAGATTTCTTAAATAAAATCTAGACTAAAAAAATAAATCTAAAGTTTGAAAAAATTTTTGAACCTCTTAATTATTTAATTCAATATATTTATTGCAAAGAGAGTAGCAGACACGGAATATTTGGGCATCAGTATAATTTTAAAACGATCAAATTACCGATTTAGATAACTTGGAAGTGATGTATAATTGTAGTAAACAAAACAAAATTTACTTTTTAACACTTGAAATATTCTCATAAAAAAAAAAGAAAGGGAATCCCAGAATTCGGCATTTAAATATGGAACTGGCACATAAGAACTAGAAATATGTCATGCGGTACAGAAAACCGGTGTAGGGCAATCTTTTCGTTACTTTTCACCAAGTCAGTGAAGTGGCAGTCCAAAATTCTTCTTAATTTAGAGCAGGGGCTTTCAAAGGCTGTGACAAAGACAAACAGATTATAGAGGAATATTAACATAAACAAAAGTATTGTTAATCCAGCTCTAAAAAATAGTCAAAATGTCGCCATTCCGCGTCTTAAACACAACTAATAAAACAATAGCATTGTGAAAAGGAACAAAGATGTAATTCATTTCTATCGCTCTTAAATATTTTAATATGAATACTTAAGAGATCTAAGAGATTTTTTAAAGTATACGGAATGTTAAAAAACATTTAAAAAATCGTGAAATGATAAAAAGGTACCCAAAAATAATACAGAACTGACCCGCTTTAACTACAAATTGTTTTCAGCACTAAAGAATATGTCTTCCTCAAAATTCGACTATGACATCGAGTCTCTCAAGTAATCTTTCGAATGGGTAGTGGCTAAATTTCCCATGGTGACAGTGCGTAAATCTGCCATGAATTTGTTAGAGATTTTTAAGATTTATGTTATTGTGCTGAAATATCACTTTTCTATAGGATTGTTCACTTTTACTGTTTGTTGATAGTAATGGGATAGAAGAATAAAACCATTTTCAACATACTTATATTTTTCGAGTTTACAAAGTAGTGACGTCATTACCGACAGCAGATAATTTACAATGTCGTCCCAGTTTATAATGGGCTATAAACTACGATGACTTGAATTTTATGATAATATCATTTGTTCGTAGTTCGTTTTATTTCAGTCACAGTTATTTGGCGTAGTTTCGATATTAAAATTGTTATATACCCAACACTCATACTTCGCCATAATTCGTTTTATGTTAAATTAATTTCGTTCATATCAGTTTTATTACTAAATATAGTAAACTAGTACTTGCAATCTAGTTGGAATACTTTAGATTTATTTATAAATATATAAGAAGTGTTTAGTAGTTTATATATTTATAAGAAGTATAAAAAAATGTTATAGAATATTTTTATCTGGCTTTACGTCACGTCGCGTTAGTTCTATCTAAAAGTGGTAGTATATATATTTTGATCAGTTATGGGATGGAAGGTTTACATCTTTAGGAACAGCAGTTTAGCTCATATGTCAATGAAATAAAAGAAAAAATTCAATTAATTTAAATTTAAATTTTTGGCTGAAATTCGGCTACTAGGTGGTCTTTAGTACAAATTAGTTGCCCAATCTCTACACTACGTAGGTCACTATATAAATTTTGAGACACGCAAAAAGTAAAAAACATATATGGGGTCTACCAATAAGAACGTCCTGGTTTAAACATTGAATAAAACACACATTTTTTTATGAAAAATGCATCCGATTGATTAAATTGATAGATAATTTTATGCAATTTATGTTTTAAATAATATATCGGCCAAATGACCACGCTCACGCCAATTTTCGATGACGCGGTGCACCATTTCGGCCGGTATATCGGCTATGGCTCGTCTAATGTTGGTTTTTAGGTCGCGAATTGTAGCTGGATTATTGCTGTACACTTCAGATTTAACGTAACCCCTAAGAAAATAGTCTAGAGGTGTTAAATCACAAGATCTTGGTGGCCAACTGATCGGTCCGTTTCTTGAAATTAACCACTCCCCAAACTTTCCACGTTCAATAATTCCATGTTCACTCGAGTAATGTGAGGTGATGCACCGTCTTGTTGAAAATAAAGGTCGTCTGCATCAATATCATCAAATTCTGGAAAGAAATATTCGGTTAACATCGAGTTATAGCGCTCGCCATTCAAAGTAACAGGGTTTACTTCGTCACTTTCAAAGAAGTACGGACCAATGATTCCACCGTACCATAAACCGCACCAAACTGTTATTTTTTGCGGATGCAATGGTGATTTATGAACCACACGTGGATTTGACTCACTACAATAGCGATAATTTTGTTTATTAACAAATCCATTGAGCCAGAAGTGGGCCTCATCTGAGAAGATGATTTTACGATGAAAATCGTCATCGGCTTCCATCATTTCCAGTGCATAATCGGCAAATTCACGACGGATACAATGGTCGGATGGCTTCAATTCTTGTGCCAAAACAATTTTGTATGGGTGTAGGCCCAAATCAGACCGCAAAATACGTCAGGTGGTCATTGGAGAGAGCCCCAACTCTTGTGAACGGCGTTGAACTGATCGATTTGAATTCGCATCAACACTGGCTTGAACGGCTGCGATATTCTATTCACTACGGGTATTATTTTGTCTTACAGGCACAGCAGTATCGTGGAGAGTGAATTTTGTTATTATGCGATTTATAGCGTGCACAGAAGGAGCACTATGACGACCGTTTTTTGCGCGAAGCGCTCTTACTCTAGCGGTAGGAGGGTAGCGGAATTTTGGACAATTTCCAATCGTAAAGTGAAACGTGACATGATGAACCGGCAAATCTTACTGAACACAAATGTCAAGAGACGTCAAAGATCCATCATCAAACATGGCCCCTATGAGCTGTCAAAACCAGGTCATATTATACTTTTTAAAATACTCTTTATCACTCTCTATACAAATTTCCATCCGCCTAAACCAGTCTTGGAAACACTTATTCCAGTCTTCCACCGACAGGTCAAACATCGATAATTCGTAGGCAGAGCCCGCTTTTTGGGCACTTGAAAAAAACTCGTCTTTTATCTTTTCTTTTATGGTGGAGAATAAAAAGAAGTCACAAGGAACTAAGTCAGGTCTGTGAGGTAGGGTTTCAATATACGATTCTTGAATAAACGCCTTTGTTCTGAGGGGAGAGTATGAAGACGCATAGTCGTGGTGCAGCATCATACGCTAGAGCCCGGTCTTTGGTCGTCTCTCCTGCACATTTTTGAAAACTTTTGACATTACAATTTTATACATAAAAATTAAAATGTACAATTTTGTTACAATTCTCTAGCATTGATGTTGCACGATGTCCACTCAGTGAAAAAAAACTAGCCACGATTTTTTTTGCCAATGTTCCGTGGTCTTTACTATTTTGTTGGCAAATGACCATCTGGAAACACCTATACCGAGGAACGCTTCTTGCTTGCCGTATCATATTGATATATCTTTGTTTCGTCGCCAGTAATTAAAACGTAGACGCACCTCACGGCATTATTTCACACGGGGTTCTTTTTCCGTTTCGGAGAGCAAACGGTAAAAGATGGATACCAACGACAAAGGAGCTTCCTCATTCTAAGATGTTCATGTAATATGGTGTGAACACTAAACTCAACTGATGAACCTAAGATTTTCTCTATATCCCTGTATGTAGTTCCTGGGTCATCTCGCACAAGCATTTCAGTAGTCCACACATTTTCAGTAGTAACTGCTGTTGACAGCCGTCCACTTCTGCCATCATCTTCAAGGCTAGTTTCCTCGTTTTAAAACCATCTAAAAATGTTTCCCCGAGAAGGAGCAGACTCACCTAAAGCTGATTTTAAACGTTCTAAGCTTAAACCTTCAGATAAACTACATTTAAAGTAATAATGTATCCCACAAGTAGCACGCAAATGTTCACGTTTAAGCTCCATTGTAGTAGACGAAAAAGCAGGTAATGATGACAGTATAAAACTTTAATTAAAAAAAAACAAATACTGTGTAAATGGCCTTTTGTGTTCAATCTCAAGATTTATCTAGTGACACTAAATATAACGTACTTATCTGTGCTTATTAATGCACGTACTCTCAATATCCGTTACCGTTATACTAAATGGTCCGTAAACATAAACGTCCTCTACACCTTTATAATATAAACTTTCATTCGATTTTTTTTTTTTCACTTTTCCCTATTCACTTGGTACTAAATGGGTTAAGCTGTTTTGTAGACGTCATACATGTCAAGAGTATCTTTACTGGGTTTCATTTCTCAGTTAGGGTCATATAGCAAATGTCACAACGAATGTTATTTACGAGTAATATTTCCAAGTCAAATCCTAAATAACAAAGATTTCCTTACAACTTTATCGTAGTTGTTAAACAACATTTTGCTACGGTGTACAAAATCAGTCAACACACACTCTAAATTGTTGAGATGTGTGAATCTTAGACCCTCGTCGCTCACCTGATTGCGGGATGCAAATCGTTCCCATGGGACCTTAGGCCTAATATACAGGAGAAATAGAGGTTTTTATCGTTCGCAACAGTGGCACCGAAAGGCAGACAAACCGGAACAGACACGTGAGTAGCTGAAATGGTTTTGAATAGTTTATAGTGCTTTATTTTGCTGGTGTTTTATTATTTAAGAGCACTCGGTCCGTTGCCATTGTCTGCATTTTTCTTAATTCTCTAAAATATTCTAGTTTATGTAGAATTTGGAAAAGAGCTTTAAGACTTGTATTTTAATTTTGTGCTTTGCGAATCTCATCCACGTTTTTAAACTTCACGTGTTAAAAATCCCGGGTCATATGACTCAATGAAGTTTGCGTATTGACTGCTTTAAATTCACTGAATTTCTGAATTTTATCCAAAAATTGACAAGTAGTTTAGGGTATTTATGTAATCTAAATTAGTGTATTTTAGGAGACAAGTACTCTACTAAGAGACAAGACTAAGCTCCGTCCAAGAAAAAAATAAGGAAAATTTTATAAACGGATAAATCGATTAGAATTGGAACAAGTACTTATCACTAGCCCAAAGATTTATTGTTAATAAATCTAGGTGTATAAAACTCTTGGCCTTTCCATCCAAGAAGTGTTGGGCAGAAAATGTTAAGAACTTAATTTGGCTATATAAGAGCCAATGCACTGCTTTCTGTAGAATACATTTAATATAAAAGTAATCATCTACATACATCTTATATTTATAGAACTAAAAATGATATTAAATCTTTAGAGTTAATTTTTTTAATAAGAAGAAATGCTTTCTTGACTGTAATGACTAAGTGACTCAAATTTAAATTCATTTTAAAACAGTTAGACGTTAGTAGTTTCGTGTGGTTTTGTATTTCAACAGAGTATATTCTAAGGGGAAATCTAAAATAGTTGTTTTGAATTTGAGTGAATGTACTACAACTTTTGTTTGTTTGTTTGTTAGTTTTAAAGTCACCAACAAAGTAATGAATATTGTGAGATCTAACATTTTTTTTTGTTTATGGCAAACTGTGCCGATGTCGACAATTCTGCCAAACTCTTGTGTGTGATGAAGGTGCGTGTGTTTGTAGAGCCGTAGAGGGACAAAACATAACCTCTGAAGGACATCACTGCACTGAAACATATTTTTTATAAAGATAATCTTGCATATATGACATATTTATTAGGTTTACGCAAAAATGTATAAATTCCAAATGTAAGTGACATTTATATGCATTATTCTACATTTGGTTCGATATGATATTAAGACTGTTTAGTCAAATTAGTTCCTCTTTCTTAAACGTCAAACAGCACCTACTGTAAAAAAATACATGAAAGAATAGTCTATGATGACATATCTAACTGCTGCGGACTGCCAAATCATTAACTTTAATTATTATTTAGTTTAACAATGAATAAATATCTAGTCTGCTTAACCAGAGGTTCTGGATTCGATTCCCACCCAAAAAATTTACTAAGATGATAAACCTAGTGATTTTTCCTGTAATATAATTATAACAAAAACATTTATATTTAGTAATACTGATATATAAGTCTACTTAGCATACGACATAGTTTGGGATCGGACTTTGTGTGTAAGATTTTTTTTTAAGACAACTTCCGTACTAGGAATATATCCAATGTCGCGGGGGACTTTACAAACATACATTAAATGGATACTAAGAACACTCAGACTCAGAACAACAATTTGTGAATCACACAAAGTGTTGGCCCATGTGGAGGTCGAACCCACAACACTCAGCGTAGTAGGAAGCGGTGAGTTGACCGCTACGCCATCCGTGCAGTTGTGTAATTTACTGTTTAATTTGCGTGTTTTTATCAATAATAAGTTTGATAACTAATTGAAATAGTTAATCACAGTCTTATGTCATACTTAATGTCATGAGGGATGTACAATAATACTCATTGGGTTGAATTTTAGGATATCTATTACCCCATTCTGCGAAGCACACTTAATCACCTACAGTTGAAGGGACCCTTTCGGTGATAGGATCATTTTGTGAACTTCTTTATGAATAAACTATTTACAAAATTATATGAGATTATTTTTTATTTGATCTGTAATTTTCAAATGGCAATATGAAATTAATGTGACCTAATAATTGTTATACTTTATTTATAAATTTTATTTAATTTTAAATTTGCATAAAAATGAACTCATAGGACATGACATTGACACGTATATTGAGATATGCCTATGTCCAGCAGTGGATCGCAATATACTGTTTAATTGATTAATAAACTTTACCTTAAATATATATATATATAGGATGTTATTTACTTATTAGGATAGTGAGTAAGTAAGTAAGTTAGAAGCTAGTAGAATCCTAATTCGTCTGGGAATTATTCTGATTATATATTCAACAAACAACTTAACAAACTTCAATTCACGAAGGTACTCTTCATTTTAATTTCAAAGAAACATGTACCCGCCAGAGGCAGCCCGTAGTTAGTATAATAAAGAATACTGGTAGTTATCAAGATTTATTCAAACAGTGATTTAGGGTTATTGGAATGCAGTTAATTTACTAACTGACAATTGTTATCCTGATTCTGATGGTGTATTTTCATGTCAAAAATTTCGCCTGTAAAGTTGTAAATTGATAATAGGGAAACAGCATAGAATTTATTAGGTTAATTCACGGGATTTACGTCACGGTTGTGTGATATGTCAAACACATTTTCGATGCATCTAATCTAACTTGGATATGATAGTGCATAGGCTTTATAAAGCTGGCTAATAAATTACTGCACCATACTCACACTGTAATAAAATCGAATACTGACGGTCGCAATCCCGTCAGATTAGACCTGTTAGATGGTTCACATTGCAAATATTTCTGTATTTTACCTTAATTTTTATGTATTATTTATATTGTGATTAAATTGATCATGTTTGGAATTTATTTGTACAGACAAATAACAAGTACAGTAAACACAACACCTCTCCTAAGCCGGGTAATAAGCTTTTGAGTTAAGAGCCGCCGTAATTTCAGCGTGGGCCTTACCAGCTGTGGCCTAAAAGGTACCTAGATAAGCTGATAATGTAAGAGAGGTGCTTCAAAATAACAATTTAAATTCACATTTCACGAGGTCGAAACAAAGTCACGACACTTTGAAGGGTACACCTATTTTATTACAGTATACACTGAATACTATTTAGATAATTGCAATATTAAAGACTCATACATATAGAGACATATAGAGTAGATTCAAAGGTTTTAGGTGCGGCTCTGATCGAGTAATTGTGAGGCACCAGCCAGGGATGTAAATATTTGTTATCTAGAATAGTCCCGTATCATATACATATTATAGTACATAATAGATGTGCTCCCAACAAACGCTGTTAGAATTCTTCACTAAAACGATTATGATGGCCTTTTGAATATGGGGTTAGTATTTTTATCGATTATATTACTGTAGCTATTAACAAACTTGCATACGGTGAGTTGGCTCCTAAGACTATCCTTCTGAGTGGTGGACAAAGAGGTAATAGCACTACATGGTACTCCGTGGTATTCTGGTCGTGGCATGACAATCAATAATGAAATCTCTTTAGATAATAGGTTATAATATATGAAATGAAAAAAGCGCTTTTGTACACGCTCCAACGGAATTAGTGTAATGTATAATTTAGTCGCTAGACTACCATATTCTAAATGAATTTCAATTTACTAATACCGATTGAATATTTTTTTGGAAATCACGACTTTTACACGTCACATGTTAATAAAATCTAACATGAATACATCGCTTGATTGGATTACCGACACTCGCCGTCTCGACTGAAGTTTCGAAACCCTCATGTGGAATCAAAAGAATTTACCGAAATAATCCACTTGATACAGCTTTGAAACAAGAGAACTGAGCAATGTGACTGAGACAGGTTGTTTCGCTTTGTAAAAAAAAACCAACTGAGTCTTTTCAATGAAACGGTTCGCTACAGTGTAATTTAACTTGTTACGTTTGTCCTACTTGAGTTGTACTTTGTAATAAAATGCTTGGACGTCATTGAAGAATAATATGATAAGATAATTTAACATAATCAAGTTTTTTGCTGGGACACTAACAAACTACACAGTTGAATTTACTTTTAATATGTGATGGAAACACGTTTTGTGTTTTACTTGATGCAATAAAACGATTATCCGTGTGGTAACGGATTAAGAATACGAAGTATCATCAACCCTATTCATCCCGCGGTTGTCATAAGAGCTGACTATGGGAGCAAACTACGCAAGACAACAGCACTGCATAGAGAACGAAAACTTGTAACAAAACCTATACCAACCCCTCTGTTCTGCGTGGTATAGTAAGCTAAAACCTCATTTCTAACCAGAGGCCCATGTCCAGTAGTGAAATATCAAAGGCTGCTGATAAATAATGAATAAAACTCCGATTGAACTTGACTCCGGCCGATTACGACCTTTGGATAAAATGGTTCACATCAACAGCCTTTGACGGTCCACTGCTGGACATTGGCCTCTCCTCAGAATGGTTAACAGCATAAAATTATTAGCATGAAATTTATTACACAGACTAGCTATCCTTTGTGTTACAAAGGATAGTTAGTCTGTGTATTAAATTAGACTCGGCTGGAGTGTTACCACGACCTCACAGAAAACCGATATTAAGTATTTTCTGCGTTACTTTTCACCGAGTGAGTTAAATCATCAGAGACTTAAACTCCTCTCCGCTAGTTCTTGGGTTCAAAGAGATGCAACACAGTTGTAACTCTTGAGTCGTAGATATTCATGAGCGACGTTAGTCACTTTCCATCAGATAACTCTGATGACTAGGTACTTCATTGATTTTTTTTCAATAGGTGCTCAAATAAACAGACGGGTCACATATAAGGGTTACGGACGGGTCACGTGTAAGGATAAGCATAGGCATTTCATTTTATTTATTCTTATATTTTTTTTTCATACGAGTCTCTTAACATAGAATCGTAGATAATAATCTATGACTACTTCAGTTTTATGACGGACGATTTTGGATTGTCTATATTACTCTCGTAATAACTCAAGCGGATAGCATGTGCCTGTTACGAATGCCATTGTATATTGAGATTGGCCTTCGTTACCTCCACGTGCCAGCCGTTCACGTTTTCGTATTGTTACACGATTAGCACTGAATTTCACAAAAGAGATATTCATAGAAGAAAAATTATGTAAATCATATTATAATCCAGTCGCCTATTGTATCATCTACGAGTATATATGTATGTAACATAATTTGATAGCTTTTTTTACTTTAGAAAGACAACGCCCCCTCTAGGGATATATCCTGTGTCGCGGGGAACTTTACAAACACTAATGGAACGGGCTCAGAACAACAATATGTGGATCACAAAAAGTGTCGTCCTATGTGTTGATCAAACCCACGACGCTGCGAGAATTTCAAAATCCGTTTCTCTCAAATAAAATCAATAAAAAAACAAATTGATTAATTTGAATTTAAATAATCCTTTATACAACACTCAAGTTAAAAAAGGTATGTCTAATTCATGTATAGCTTTAATAAAAGCAAAGCCGACGTTAAGCCTAATTGGATTATTGAATTGTCATAGAATTAGACTGAGGGCACAGTCAGTGCATTTCAACTCGTCTGTTACGCTGCAAACATTTTGTGAACGTACCTTTACAACCTATAGATTTTCAAGCGTATTTTTCATTTTACATGGGTATTTTATATTTTATTGATTGATTGTCGATCTAGCCTTCAATTAGGTATATTTTATTTATGTATAATCATATCCTTGAAAATTGAAAAGATTTGCGTATGCACACTTCTATAAGAAAGAATCGGGAAAGGATCTAATGTATCTTGTTTATGTTGAATAAACAAAACATGATTTGTCTGAAATGTCTGAAATCAATAGAGCCAATTGGTCTTTAAAGCTCCCTAAATACGTCTAGACATGAGAAGATCAACTATCTGTACGTGGGCGTCGGTATTATTAATGAAATTTAAACCATTAATTGGTCTGGTAACAAAGGTTCAGGAACAGTAAATAAGTCATTAATATAAAATGTATCCATAGGTACTAATAATTAATTATTTATAAGTTTTATACAGTGTTACGAGGGGCCTATTGGTCGAGTGGTTAGTGAGCCTGACTGGTAAGCCGGAGGTCGTGGATCCGATTCCCACACGCGACAAATACATATTTAGAAATATATAAGTATGTTTATCAGCAGTCCGGTTATCATCGTACAGGCTCTGCCTATTTTGGGATCAGAATGCCGTGTGTGAGATGTGTAAGATCATGATTATTGTTAGTATAAAAACAAAAAACTCTGAAGTCGTCTTGAATGTCCAATGGTACTTAGGGCATACTGAAAGTTGCTGGATTCTGAGAAATCAGACTAGATATGAGACTTACGATACATTTATTGTTTTTCAAAGTATATTCCCTCGCAATTAATGCATTCGCTGAAACCACTGTATTACGGTATCCATCGAGTGCAAAGCTTCCGAACATTCAGATGCACCTGTAAAATGTTTGCACTTGGCTCATACCAATGCCTAGCAAAACACGAATTTGCTGGCAAGTATTTTTTTGTCAGTTGCAATAAGTTATATTTATTATATGTATATTTCCAAAAGTCCTTTACGTACGTGACTCGTCATGGAGATGATTATGTACACGTTTAAATTTTTCATACCACGAATACACAGAGCTGAGACATGGTGCTTTATCACCAAAAGCCGATTGAAGTGTCTGGCAACTCTCTTGTTGACTTAAGCCACATCGAAAATCATGAAAAACTATGAGTTAACTCGTGAACATTCATTTTGATAGCGACACACAATTTAGAAAGGAAGTCACAATGAAAAAACAGTCACAGTATAAACAAAAAGTAAAAACAGTCAAAGATTTTCGAATTCCATAACAGTTTTTTTATTCTTTTATTGTAAGTGCCCACATCCAAAAACTTTCAGTGTGGCCCATGTATTAAATTTTAATTTATATTAATACTAGCTTTACTATTTTTTATTATTAGAAGCAGTTAGATTACAGATAGTTTGAGATACAAATATAGACATCTCATCTCATCTAGTTCTTCATCTCTGTCAGTCTAGCACCAATATCCTCCTTGTACTTTTAACCGAAGGTAGGCAGGTCCTTATCAAAATAGGACAAATTTTTGCATATTTATTTCAGTGATCGCTTGAAGGCAAGTTATACTCATTAGGAAAATTTAAATGAACACCCTCTTTCACTGTACGTGTGTGAATATTTTTACCCATTAAGCGCCAAAATGAAACTAGAAACATTTTAAACTTAAAACGTTATTTCTTTTATTATTACTGACATAATTAAATACAATAGAACGAAAAAGAAGGATTTGGAATGGTGTACTCGTATGAGTACAGCGGCCACTTAGCGGTGAAAAACTTCAAAGCAGACTGACTTTCTATGCACAGTGTTTTCGAGCGGGTTTTACATTGCCACCACACTGTCGCATGACAAACTGAATAACGCAATTTTTTCAAGTTTTAGAGGATAGTGGCCTAAGCCACTGCTCGGAAAACCTAGCACTGTTGAACCTGTTCTTGTCGCAAACAGTACCTTGCAAGATTGCGCCTAAACGGCAACTGGTCCATATGATCATCGTGGCTAAGAATATATAAACGCCAGGCATTAGCTACAGCCATGTCTGTCATATAGGTGAACAAAACCCAGCACCACATGCTGTAGAGAGATATGGATTGGTCAAGTTCATCTACTCCATCCATTCCTTTATTAATTCTGGAATAAAAGACGAATACCTATAAAGACTCCTTCGCGCCACCACGCCTAGTGGTTCAAACTTAATTTGTTACCCTCGTACAAACGCTGTTATCTTTCTATCTAACTACTAATAAGTCATTTGTTCTGTCGAATCTATAGTTGTAGGCAGCTTGTTTTTTTTTTCTTTACCTAAATCTTTTGTACTCTTCAAAGGACATTTCTTTGTTCTGTTTTCACGAATGGTGCCACTGGAACAATGTTCAAGTTTTCGCAAATCATCGTGATACCTAGACATTATCAAAATACCTATAAACTTTTTGGTTCAATTGCGTCTAACTGAAATGATTGTTGTTTGATATTTATATATAATAAGTTCAATAACTTTTTATCAAATACTTTTAGGAATATCTGGGTATGATTCAAATCTTTAAGTCCTTCTTCGACAGCTTCTTTTCTTCGATTTACCTTGGAAGTTGGTTCACACTTACGCCAAGATGGGATTTGTTCCTGTTGATCACTGGGAAGTCGCTTATTGACCAACAGTTCATCGTCACATGTCGTCATCATCGGAATTATTATTATGTATTAACACTTTAACATTCCCGGGAACATCTCGAAGCAGTGAAGCAGTTACTAAGTCTTTCAGGTCCTTCTTCTTCATCCGTCACCGTGCTCGGAGGTGGAGGTACAATGGCTGCATCATAGCCGGGGTCATCGCCACTATTCTCAATAATAGCTTGAACAGCTTCTTCTTACCCCTTGTAGTTGTCAACAGTCGTAAAACGTTTGGAAGCCATTGTTAGTAAGCGGAAACTAAAACAAAGGTTTTTTTATAGGCATCTTGCCGCTCACCAGGGACTTCCTTTCTAGGGTATACCTGGTTCCCCGGCTATTAGTACCCGGCGAAGGCGTGCGGTTTTAGTCGGTTCGAGTCCGACATGCCACCGACAGGTGGTATCCGAGGGGATTTCCGCACGGAAAAAAAAAAAAAAAAAAAAAAAAAGGCATCTTGCCGCTGTACTTGATAGAGTACAGCAATGTCCTGAGAAGTTTGCTCCCTTCTCGGCTTTTACGATACCCACAGGGTAAATAGGGGTGGTAACACTAAATACATACATATTTTAGATAAATTACACGTGTCCTTGTGGTGACGGATTAGGAATACGGAATGTCACCACCCCTATTCATCCCGTGGGTGTCGTAAGAGCCGACTAAGGGAGCAAACTACGCAAAAAAAACAAAACTGCCAGTCTGGCCAGCGTGGTATAGTAGGCCAAAAACTCCTTTCTAAGGAGAGGCCTATGTCCAGCAGTGGACTGTTATAGGCTGTTGATGATGATGACACCCAGACACAGAATAAATAAGAAGGCATTTGATGAAGTGGCTATTTAAATGTCAGTACCTATCTGGAAACTAACGGGATGGGTATATATCTCAAGTAAAATTAGTGTATATTGTGACATCACGCTTTAATATTATGAGTCGTTTACTTTTATGTTAATTTTAATGTCTAAACATCACTATACATCATTAGGCAAACGATACTAATATCGTTTAGTATGTCATAAATTGATTATAGGATATTCATAAGTGCGATTATAGTTCCCACAACATTGTAAAAAGAAAAGATAGATCTATAATTTAAAATGGTTTTTGCCAATTTTTTTTCACTATTTTTCTAGTTACGACACGTTCCCGTTCATCCACATTACTTACTTTGTATGTACGTCTCAAAAGCCATTTCTGTAAATTTTCCGCTCGATATGATCCAAGATAATTAGAAGGCCAAATAAGTAAAATTCTAACATGTGCGATCGCACTCGCCCACCGAGGGTTCCGTACAAATTTGTAGGTACACATACTCGTATTATAAATAGTTCAGAAATCAAGACTAGCAGTGTTTTTTCGAGCTTTTCCCGAAATTAACTTTACAAAACCTATATTTACTTATATTATTGTGTTTTATAAGTGAAATTGTGTGTGTGACTTTTACACAACAGTTTTACAGTTTAACAAGCATATTCGATACATGTATATGTATATACGAGTATATAATTATATCCTCACCTACTTACCTTGCACCGTACTTCCGTTTCATGTCGTCTAATCACGACAGAAACCAGAAGTTTTAAGATTGAACGCGATTGAAGTCAGGATGTCCACTAACCGTTCCGTATTTAAAAAGAAGGTACACGACCTCCTTCTCAATGAGATGGCAGAATCATCCAATCGATAGTATACCTATCAATTTACTTACATTCACAGTGTACGAATATAATGTAGATATGTATGTTTTTGTACATGAAAATATATATAGGTGTATAATATTTATAGTATATATATGTATAAATATAAGGGTTGTGTATATATTTGTATATATATCTACTCGTAAGTATGTAGTGATGTGTATTGTATATTTTAGTTGAATAGCTATGCAACCTAATGGCGCCCACTATTAACTATTTCTACACCACCCAAAAGTTGACTGGAATAGAATGCTCTGGGCATTAAGTCCGCCGTTGTACAATAGTACATAAAGTGGTGTAAATAAATAAATAAATTGTACCTCGATGATTAATTACGTACTTTAAATAAGAACTATTTTTTTTTATGAATTAATTACAAATATAGAGTGTCTAGATTTTTCCCTATACTTGTTGTATAGGACGATATTACTTGCCAAATTTCATAGTTCTAGGTCAACGGGTAGGTACGTCAATATACGTTTTTGCGGCATAAGCGGCCGTAGAGGAAAGTCACCAAATATGGAATACCATTTTATTTTTGGGATATAAAAAAAAACTTCATATAAATTAAATCAGTTTAATGTTTTTACTAATCCGTCATACATTTATATGTAGTAATTCACAGCCTTTAATCAAATATATTAGTTATCAAATTAAAATCTAACACAATAAACAACATCACAAATGAGTAACCAAATATGAAATAGGTACCCATATATGGAATATAAGCATAAATCAACATAACAATAACAAAAATGGACATTAATATCTTTGAGATCAATTAAATGAATATAACATATTGTGATCCATGAAACAAGTTACATAATTACTTGCAAAAGTCACAGATCCAAGTATCAAACTCTGGACCAGCACAATCATAATGTGCCCAGAGCCCACACATCAAGCATTTAATCCAGCTTTCTCCACTTTTATCCACGGAAAAAAGTCTTGAACAGAACATACATTCTGCATCAGCAAAGTCAGGAGGTACTTGGTCCATCAACTCATCATGTTCACTACCTTCATCAAACTGGATAACGTCTAGTTCCTCAGAGTCTTCTTCTTTACTATCATCCTTATTTTTCTTCGTTTGTTTGTTTCTCTTCGCAGTTTTCTTCTTATTCTTTGTCTTGACTAGTTTACTTTCTTTTTCTTGTCTCTTCATATTTTTGTTTTTTAAATTATTTTTGTGGGGAGAAGATGTTATGACTACTGCTACAGCAGCTTTTCTTCCTCTGCTAGATACTTTTCTTCGTTTCTCTGGCACTGGACTTATGGCATGCGGAGACACCAGATCCAAACTGCTGCGATTAAGCCCAGAAGTCGAAGGTGCAGGTATTTCTACCAGAACTTGACCTAATTATGGAATATTCCATAATTAGACACCGACGACTGTCCATATTTGGATTTTTATACTAGTTCATACTCTTCTAAATATTTTTTCAAGTCACAATATTTTAATGACAAAAGATCACAAAATGGTGAAATAAACATAATACCGATATACTAAATAGTATAACACTTATGTATATAAACATAACAGCTGGTAATACTCATTTATTACTTACCTTTAAAATTTTCTGCACGACAACAAAACAAAACACGCCTGCCACACGTGAAGGGTTCGCGCAACTGACTCGATAATGTGAGTGCGATAGTTAGTAGACCGAATGAAACAGAAGATGGTCGAGTGTTGCGTTTCATACTTATAGTCTTAGAGAAATGAAGGAATTCCATATTAGGATACTATTTCATATTTGGTGACTTTCCTCTACATATGAACTTACATATGAAATTACTAGTAGTTAGTATATGGATAAGAAATAAAGTATCGTCTGATGGAATAATCATAATATCGCCATAACTATTACCAAAACGTGACCTCATCATCTTAATAAACTCGAATCGACTTTCTCGATTCGAGTTTTTGAGTTAATGTCTATTGAATATATTTCTAACCAAATTGTCGTCAAATACATCTTTTCATGTTTGTTATTATTTGACTCAAATAAATTTTGCTTATTCGTCCGAAATAATTATCAAGTGTAGAATGTTTATTTTACTACAAGAAATCGCTTTGATGTAAAGATCTTTAATGTCGCGAAAATAAATATTTACCAGATCAACCTCACAAGCTTCGTCTGCGTTACTTCAGAAATGTTCTTAATGAAGATGTCAATGTAAAAGTTCCTTGGTTATTTTTTTAACAAACCTCTTTATTAGGGTTCCGTACCTCAAGAGGAAAAAACGAAACCCTTGTCTTCCGTCTGTCTGTCTGTCTGTCAAGAACCTTTATCTAGGAAACGTGTCTAGGTATTAAGTTGAAATTAAAACCATATACTTAGGTTTACAGTCCCTTAGCTGAAAGCTAGAAAGTCCAGAAACTATGAATAAAGCAAATTTCTAAGTTAACATAAAAAAAGATAGAGGAAAGTCACCAAATATGAAATAGTATCCTAATATGGAATTCCTTCATTTCTCTAAGACTATAAGTATGAAACGCAACACTCGACCATCTTCTGTTTCATTCGGTCTACTAACTATCGCACTCACATTATCGAGTCAGTTGCGCGAACCCTTCACGTGTGGCAGGCGTGTTTTGTTTTGTTGTCGTGCAGAAAATTTTAAAGGTAAGTAATAAATGAGTATTACCAGCTGTTATGTTTATATACATAAGTGTTATACTATTTAGTATATCGGTATTATGTTTATTTCACCATTTTGTGATCTTTTGTCATTAAAATATTGTGACTTGAAAAAATATTTAGAAGAGTATGAACTAGTATAAAAATCCAAATATGGACAGTCGTCGGTGTCTAATTATGGAATATTCCATAATTAGGTCAAGTTCTGGTAGAAATACCTGCACCTTCGACTTCTGGGCTTAATCGCAGCAGTTTGGATCTGGTGTCTCCGCATGCCATAAGTCCAGTGCCAGAGAAACGAAGAAAAGTATCTAGCAGAGGAAGAAAAGCTGCTGTAGCAGTAGTCATAACATCTTCTCCCCACAAAAATAATTTAAAAAACAAAAATATGAAGAGACAAGAAAAAGAAAGTAAACTAGTCAAGACAAAGAATAAGAAGAAAACTGCGAAGAGAAACAAACAAACGAAGAAAAATAAGGATGATAGTAAAGAAGAAGACTCTGAGGAACTAGACGTTATCCAGTTTGATGAAGGTAGTGAACATGATGAGTTGATGGACCAAGTACCTCCTGACTTTGCTGATGCAGAATGTATGTTCTGTTCAAGACTTTTTTCCGTGGATAAAAGTGGAGAAAGCTGGATTAAATGCTTGATGTGTGGGCTCTGGGCACATTATGATTGTGCTGGTCCAGAGTTTGATACTTGGATCTGTGACTTTTGCAAGTAATTATGTAACTTGTTTCATGGATCACAATATGTTATATTCATTTAATTGATCTCAAAGATATTAATGTCCATTTTTGTTATTGTTATGTTGATTTATGCTTATATTCCATATATGGGTACCTATTTCATATTTGGTTACTCATTTGTGATGTTGTTTATTGTGTTAGATTTTAATTTGATAACTAATATATTTGATTAAAGGCTGTGAATTACTACATATAAATGTATGACGGATTAGTAAAAACATTAAACTGATTTAATTTATATGAAGTTTTTTTTTATATCCCAAAAACAAAATGGTATTCCATATTTGGTGACTTTCCTCTATATAATATTAAATCAAGTAAATAGTTTGTATATTTTGAACGAGTAACTAATTTCCCACAAAGAACCTTTGTCCCAATACACTTAGTTTCTAGTTATAATATTAATATGTTCAACTAAATAATTTATATCTATCATTTTCTCCGAAAACTTCAATTGTTTCGGGATTGTTCAGCTTACGCATTGATCCATCATGTCTGAAAACTGGGCTAAGGTGAACATAGATTACGAGTTTCTTAGAAATGTTATTGCTCCGCTACTTAGAAGTCGAGCTGAGAAGGCTTAGCATAAATATGTCGTTTTAAGTAATTGATTGGTTAATTTTTAAGTGTGGTGACGGATTAGGAATACAAATTGTCACCACCCCAATTCATCCCGTGGGTGTCGTAAGAGCCGACTAAGCAGGACAACAGCACTGCAAAGAGAAGGAAAACTTGAAACAAACCCTTTTTTTTTTAACTTGTGGAAATCCCCTCGGACCGTCACCCCACCGGGGTTTGCGGCGGGGTGGTGTGTCGGACTCGGACCGACTAAAACCACACGGTGTGCCACTCTGCGCCTGTAATAGGAGGGATCCGGGAACAGCTGTTATTAAGACATCCAGACCCCTCCTAGCGCCGGCCCGCTCCTGTTGCGGGCTCCGTCTCAAAATTTTCCTCTCTTTAGGCGACGTCCGGCACACGCGGACGCCGCCCCCTCGCGGCTGGCCAAACTAATGCGGGTGGAGGGGAAACCCACCCCGTCCACCCGCGGCCACACTCAGGGCGGCATGAGGCGGTGATAAGCGCGCCTTCGCGCCGGATCGGGTCCGAGTGGAGGTCGTCCTCCCGGGCCTTCTCCGCCGCCTCCTTCTGCGAGATTAATTGAAACAAACCCTATACCAACCCGTCTGGCCAGCGTGGTATAGTAGGCCAAAACCTCCTTTCTAAGGAGATGCCTATGTCCAGCAGTGGACAAGTATAGGCTGTGGATGATGATGATGATGTAATTTTTAAGAGATTAAAGTTTGAGTGAGCCTTCTTTTCTAGAAAAACCTTCTTGGAAATATCAAAATCAAAATCAAAATCAAAATCATTTATTATTTGCATAAAACAGGTATAAAGGTGGTAGAAGAACATCATATAATACATAGGTACGCTGTAATATAACCTCTTAAAGGTGTGCAAATATTTAGTCATAGATATTTAAAAGATTATTATTTAGACGCTCAACATTACAAATACAATTTGAAGAATATATTCATATCATAAATTTATTCAGAGAATTAATAATGTCAAGAGTATTATGAATGCTATTAAGTCAGATCAATATAATAAAACCAAAAAATAGTAATAAAAAAAAACAACAATAATAATCAAATAGTAAAAATAATAAAAATAAAAAAAAATGTCACATTGTCATGTTCAACATAAATTAAGTAACAATGAACGAAATTAATTTGATTTACAATTTGTCTTGCAGAAAATCATTTACATTATAATAGCATTTTTGGCTCAGAATTTTTTTTAATGTCTGTTTAAAGATAGTCGGATTTGACTCCTTTATATTCCTAGGCAATTTATTATATATTTTTGGAGCCATGGCGAAAACACTGTTATGCATTGGAGCAGTGTTTGATTTACACAGGCATAGCCGGGATTTATCTCTTTGCATTCGGCCATACTATATAATATATATATATAATATTAAAAATGTTTTCATATTTAAATCAGATCACAATGTTTAAATAACATTTGTATCATACACATAATTCACAAAACTCAATAATTTTAAAATCTGTTTTGTAATTATGTTTTTCCCAAATTGAATCATATTCCAAAAGCTGGCATCAGAGGTGAAATTTATTTTCGGTTCAAAACACCGGGTAATATTATAGTCATTGCAAATGCAATATGGATGATTGGCTCACATGATCTATATTTCATTTAGAATGCAACTAAAAAGTAACTGTGATTTTATATCATTATTTTTTCAGTACTTTTTGTACGACTACTTTAACTTTTCTTCATCTAATTCCGATAGTCATCCGATCATCCATTCCGATTCATCTAATAGTCAGGACGAATTAGCTTTTTGGTCCGAAAATTTACCGCCGAAATATGCTCCAGTTTTTAAAAAACTGGTTTTTCGCTTCTGACTGACTGTCTGAAACTAGAGCTCCTACGAAAAAAAAACAAAGAGAATGAACTCCCGGAGAGCAAAATCGGACCATCAGATTGCCCAGAATTTGCAAAACAACACGTTTCCTTTGCCAAACAATACGCTTCCTTTGCCAAACGGAAAGTGGTAGAGAGCTGAACTTTGAATATGTTGTCAGTGTTGTAGTCCTGCGACTCTGCTGGGTATGATGAAAAATAGGTGGTATGAAAGTATGAAGTGGTATCCGTGTGGTGACGGATTAAGAATATGGATGAATATGGTGGGTGTCGTAATAGCCGACTAAGGGAGCTAACGCAGGACAACAATACTGCAAAGAGAAGGAATATTGGAAACACACCCTATACCAACCCGTCTGGCTAGCGGTGTATAGTAAGCTAAATCCCTCCAACCAAGGAGAGGCTTATGTTCAGCAGTAGACTATTAAAAGCTGATGATGTGATTTGAAGTGGTCAGTCGTTATCTCTTTAAAATGAAACAAATATTTATCAAATTAATTCCTGCAGTCGGGTCTAACATACAATAAATATTGAATGGTTGACGAGACTGGTTTCCATCCTACTTTCCAGCTAAATGCTTCAGATTAGGTTATTTGTAAAAATTAAAGTATAAGAAGACTGTGAGAATGTCATAAACAAGAATTATTTACACGAAATAACAAGAACAAAAGGATAATATGTGGAACAATGATTAAAGTTTTTGCGTACTTGCTCTTTATATTACTCATTGAAACAGTCCATCACATTTTCATCTTCTACGAGGCTGTTAACCTATTTTTTTCCGTATGGTTGAGGAGATAATTTCCCTTCTTATATCTTAACTTGTGATTATATTCTTTGCGAGTTTCTACACAGTTCAAACTTAACAGAGAAGCGCCCGAGTGTGGCTAATGCTTTTGATCGTCATGTGTACGCGGTTAGCAGCATTGGAACGTCAAAAGACTTTTATGGAATCTAATCTATGAAATGGAACGAAAAACAAAAAATAACATTCACGTAAATTTTTTGTAGCTAAGATAAAATCACCATCAACCGTAATAGAATAAAGGTTTGTTTTTCATTTGTCTCACAATAAATCTAAGCAAAGGAAAATCCCTTTTATTCCAAATACAGAGCGTTCATTAAACTAATTATCCTCATCTAAGTTCTTCGAAGTTACTAGAGATGTTATCTATTTAGGGGCGTTCGTCCCGTATCCAGTCCAATTTCATTATACGAACAGTTTTTCGGAAAAACAATAGTGAATGTTTTGTGTCCCAATGTGCAGCCATGAGCCTTTATTGCTGTTGTGTGGATCAAGTGTTTCTAATTACGTAATTGTTGGACTGTCCCATAACATATACATTAATTTGTAAAATATAAATTTTATTCGCAGAGTTAATGAAAATATGAGGCACAGTATAATTACAAGAACAAAAAGAAGAGAAGGACCAAGCAATGGACAGGTTTTCGAGACTTTTAAATCTGAACATCTACCAGTGTGTATATCAAAGTGTGATGTTTTCCTATTCTTTTTATTTTATAATAAAACAGAACGTAAAAAGAAAATATACATATATTTGGACAGATTTTTCAGTTTTAAATCTTGGTATGCTACGTTGTATTCTTAGTAACATCCATTTTAGTATAAAACACGAGAACCAACCTTTTTAATGGTGAGGGGGCAAAAAGAGTAGACGGTTCATCTAATGGTCCACGAAAACTTGCAATGAAGAGTTAGAAGTGCGTTGCCAGCCTTTGAGTACTGCCCCTTAGGCTCATGGCGGGGTTAGGCTCCAGTAACCTCAGTCACTCGATGAATAGCTACGGAAGAACTGCTTAACACCAGTTTTCTATGAGGCCGTGGTGTTACTCCGGTCAAGCTGCACTATCCGTAGCTGTAGCATGGCTCTCCCACGGCAAAACTTTTAGTCCTCGACGGCTAGCAATTTTTAATATATATAAGATTGATAAAATGTTATACAGACTTCAAATATGGCGCAAAGTGAAGAAATCGAACAACGTATTTTCTACAAACGCTATTTTAAAAACTATTCTTGAAGTATTTCATCAAATAATTGATTTTATAGCGACAGCATATTCGGAATATCCAGAATTATTTTTTTAACTACACCATTGTAGTGGTGTGCCCAATATTGTTTACATGATATATGGTTACAGTACACCTGTGAAGGGTATCAGTTTGTAAAGAAAAAACTCGGTTAAAATAAACTTTCACATAATTATGATAATATAGTTATATCAAATGAGAATAAAAAATAAATTGTATGTTAAATTGGAACCTACTAAGGCAGCAAACTACGCAGAACAACAATACTGCAAAGAGAAGGAAAACTTGACACAAACCATACGAACCCGTCTGGCCAGCGTGGTATGGTAGGCCAAAAACTCCTTTCTAAGGAGAGGCCTATGTTCAACAGTGGACTGTTGGAGGCTGTTGATGATGTAAAATTTACCAAATTTAATCTTTTTCAAGTATTTATTTAAACCGATTCGTTTATGCTTTTTCCAATGTTGTAGTTCTGTTCTCATAAATGATTAGTAGATTAAAGTAACAAAATTTGCAACATAATATTGCAGAAGTACTTTAAACAACTCCTAAATACTATCTTCCCGAGATATCCACTACGAATAATACCGAAAACACAATTCGGAGATCCAGTACGATATTTGAGCAAAGTCAACGTCGACGCGACACGGACGGTGCGAGATTTGTGTTCGGAAATGGATTGAAGTCAGCCATTGTTGTCAAAGCCGTTGACTAGAAACTAAAACCGAATACTGGTGTATGTGGAGCCAGTGGTGATTGCACTAAATGCTTTTCACGCCAACCTCACATCAATAACGAACCAATCGATCTGGTTTTACGAGATTTTTGTCTTTGGCATTAAACTCTGATAGAAATATTAGCTTCATAAAATCCTTTTCTGTTACATGAAAGTAATAATAGTCTATGTAACTTTTATAATCGGTTCATTACGTGTAACTACGATGATATCGATAGACTAAAAGCATTCTACTCCGCCTGAGGTTTAATGCTCTCACTTTGCAAATTTTATATGCATAACACTTGCAGTAGCAAGATCTACTGGTTAATGATCTTGACTTCTAAATCAAAGGTTATGAGTCCGATTCCTATCCAGGACAAATAAATGAGTGAGTAATTTATATATACTACGTATATATTAAGAAATATATAAATATATTTATCAGCAGTTCGCTCTGCCTAGTTTGGGATCAGATGGCGGTATTTGAGATGTGTCAAGTTATTATTAATGTGTCAGAGTGTGTAAATACACTCAAAAGCTTAACTGTTGCACTATATACAATGCAATAGCTCTGATTCATTAAAATCTAGACTAATTTAAACTGTGGAAAATATATCCCAGTATATTATTATGATCAGAAAATCCATAATTTCAAAAAACTCCTAAGAACCTTCTTTTAGTAAATCAGATTAAAAGGTATTATCAACTAGAAAATAGAATGGCTAAGCGATAAACTCGCATAGTCAAAGAATTTTAGATGCATTTCAGCACAATATGGCTTAAGCGGATCAAAATACCTCTGTAGCTAGCAGAAAAAGGATGATCTCTCTAATGGAATTGGTTTTCTCTAACTCCTTGCATATTAGAAAAGATGAATGAATGCGATTGTACGAACAACACATAACTTCAAATTTATTTGGAGTAACCGTAGATAATTTTTATGAAGATGTCCCTTTAGGTTTAAGTTTGTATGTTAAGAACGTTGTTTTTGTTTTGCATTCTCAATGTTTATACAGGAAATAAATTTGATGGTTTATACGCCGGTTTTCGTTGTCACCTACACGTTTTTACGGTGTCTTCTAGTAAGGGGTTGGTCCCCTTCATGTTTATAGACATATGTTTAGAAGGCGACACATAAAATTACAGAGTATATTTGGTATATTTCACTGCTTTATTTTTCACCATATTTTGTAACCTAACAAATTGACTTAACAATGTTTAAATTTTTAAACAACCAAACATCACGTGTTTGGTTGTTTAAATGAATAGTTGTATGTACAGTTATGTTAAGGATGTTGTTTTTAAAATAATGAGCATAGCATTAGTATTGTTAATACTAATATTAGTTTTATACATCTCATACTCTCTCATATTTGGGATCAAACGGTTATCCTTTTGATCCAAATTAGGTAGAGGCTGTGCTCAGCTATTCCCGGTTCCCACCTATTTTAGGCGCAGAGTGGCATACTGAGTGGTTTTAGTCGGTTCGATTCCGACGAACCACCCTACCGCAAACCCCGGTGGGGTGAGGGCGGAGGGAGTTTCCACACATAAAAAAGGTAAAGAGAATGCTGATAAACATACTCAAGTACTTTTGATGATATGTATATAGTGTACACGTTACAGTGTAAGGTTGATAGCAAGTCTTAACCTAAGAGCTTTGAATTTTATTTGCTCTTTCACCCACTCCGCAACAGATGCAAATGGCTAGCAGCAACAGGCAACCAGGCAACTTCTGTACCTACTTCACTTTACACACGTCACTTCACCAAACTAGGCACCCAATTAAATTACCAATGAAAAAACTGTACACCCAATATACTCACGGATGGCGTAGCGGTTTAAGCGGTCGCCACCCCGCTTACTACTACGCTGAGTGTTGTGGGTCCGATCCTGACATAAAACGACACTTTGTGTGATCAACATATTGTTGTTGTGAGTCTAGGTGTTCTTTGTGTGAATTTCGTGTATATTTGTGAAGTCCCCCGCGACACAGGATATGTTTATAATGCGGGAGTTGTCCTTAAAAAAATATAAATATTGGTCGTGATAAAATTACAGAATCGGTTATTTAAAAGTGTCTTACTTTAGTAGAGGCATTTCAAATGTGTTATCTATAAGGATATCGAATTCAATTTAGACTTCATCAAGACTGTTGACTATTTATTCAAATTGTTGACTTTATCGTTGTTGAGACGACGTCTGATTTTAATTCAACATTTCTTGTATTTGGACCATTTTAGGCACTCGAGATATAAAATCAAATACTAATAAATTACCAATCTAGAACTAAGTTAAGGAACTTATCCAATTTCAATTAGGTCAAACTAAAACAGCTTGTTAGCTGAAACATAAATTATAATTAGAAGTTTAGTCACGAAAATACCGTTCAACATTTTGGTTTTCGAATAAAACTAAAACGTATGCAGAATAATCATAATTACACTTCACACAAGGTTTCATCATCATCATCATCAACAGTCTCCAACAGTCCACTGCTGGACATAGGCCTCACTTGAAAAAGGAGGTTTTGGCCTACTACACCACGCTGGCCAGACGGGTTGGTATAGGGTTTGTGTCAAGTTTTCCTTCTCTCTGCAGTGTCGTTGTCCTGCGTAGTTTGCTCCCTTAGTCGCCTTTTACGACACCCACGGGATGAATAGGGGTGGTGACACTCTGTATTCTTAATCCGTCACCACACGGACAATGTTTATGCTACTTAAGTTTTTATATAATAACGTAGTGGTACTCTGTAATGTTAAATAAATAAATACTGCTGCCAATTCTATAATTTAACATCAAGATCGCCTCTAGGATTGAAATGTTAATCTTCTTAATAGATATTTATATGACATTTTATTATTTATAATAACTACAATAACAATTTAAAAGTTATAAAATAACTTTTGGAATATGTAACCCAATACTCAATCATTTAATTGCAATCCACAATGTGTACGTAGGTGGTAGGTTTAACATTTATGTGCAATTAGTTATCATGGACTCTGTCGGGCATAGCAAAATACATCTATGCAATAAAATAAAATTGAAGTGTCTGTTTTAAAATTTCAAAATAACAGGCTGTTTTGCAAAACCAGTTTATATATTTTTGTCTTGCTATCTGTCTATTTGTTCTAGATAATCTTCAAGATGGCTGGACCAAATTTGATAATATTTTACTACCAGGTAGCTGTCTATATAAGGAGTAACTTAGGTATAGCTTCTCAAAAAAAACACCTATTTTTTTTTTACATTATTTTGCCCGAGGCCTCATGGACTGCAGTCGCGTACCGTACACCACTAAGGCAGCGGCTTAAATTTAACAAACATTATCAGCTAGATAAAAAAAAGTCAACAATTTGAATAAAAAAATAAAAATAATTGCACCAAAATTAGAAGAGAGGAGTATTTCCATCTTTGTTGTTAATATTTTATGGTAGAATTAGGCCTAATTTATGTAGATAATTGATAGTTGTTTATCATAATTATTATAATTGAAGGCGAAGGAGGCAAATTAAACAACAAGGACTTTTATGTGCCTAAAGCATAATAAATTGCGAAAACTTGTCTTCTCATCATCATTTAATTTTCTACTTTTAGAGATGATACATTTATCAAATTCAATATTAACTCGAGGACCAACCGCCAGTATAATCAATTAAATTATTGAAAGGATTAATAAATAACACCCAAAATGCAAAATCTATTAAAAATTACAATTTCTCTTCATCAATAGATCTCTTAAGTCAAACACATTAAAACATAAACCAAACATAAGACGTGGGTGACTCTAAACGCTTTAAAGTCTTCATCAATTCCAGTTAGATTTCAATAAACCAGTTTCTTATTCAGCGAGTTTCGTTAAATAACAACGTCTATTAATTATGTTATCAAAAGCAGTGGCACTGAAGTTGAATGTTGAAAGGCAGCGCCCGAATTGATTTATCACGTCGAGAGCAACCGATGTTTATTGTACAGAGTATCGTTCAGATATTGAGTAAATATTGTTGACAGTCAAAATGAATATATATTTTGAAAACAAGTAAAGTCGGTTCATCCATTTCTCTTGAAATATTAATGTTTTAATTGGAAGTACCAAAGAAATATTAAATCACTCATGAATTTCTTTTTAAAATAGCATAATAATAATATTAGAAATTATCTATATTTTCCATATATACACCGTGAAATTGTAAATCAATGAATCGAAATTTTTTTTAGGCACTAGACATTATTTAGAACCCCATGTTTGCAAAAAAATGGAAGGTCAAATTTTCAACATAAAATATATCATCCCGAAGAAAATATTTCACAGCGTGGTCACTAATTCAAACGTACAAAATAGTTTTATGCTAGTTACGTAAACAGTGCGAGAAAGAATGCATCGGGGGACGTGGTGTGGTGAGGCGTGTGCGAAACCCGGCCGCCGGCAGGTACAACAATTAAATAATTAAAAGGTCAGTCAGTCGCGTTAGTGTATCCTTTGTTTTTACTGCTTGCTGTCAACAGCGCAAACGATGCTTTCTAATCGCAAGTGTTACGAAATGGTGCATTGTCACATTCGTAGTGGTGAAAGCCCAAATGGTGCACAGCGCTTATACGAGTCCGAAAGTATACCACGACTCCGAAGACAAGGTATACTAAATACATCGGTGTCTAACCGCCAAACGATTTTATCTGCAAATCAGAGTCTACGGACAGTTTAGAACCCCGTCACACGCAAGGGGCCAAGACTTGTAATAGAGGTCGAAGAATAAATCTTCGACTTCTTTGAACGGGATCCTCAAACAAGCACACGGGCCCGCAGCGCAACGCTTCAAAAGCCAATATGCAGTATGGAAGCTGATAAACACCGCTGGCTTGCACCCTTACCGTTATCAAAAAGTCCAAGACTTACAAGAAACAGACGCCTTACCTCGTCGACAATTCTGTGAGTGGCTTATCGCACACCCAGGTGCCGATATTATGTGGACAGACGAGGCATTTTTTACTCGTGTGGGTTTGTACAACCAACATAACGAACATTGGTGGCCATATCACTACCCACACACACACGTTCTAGACTACATTTTGAATCCAGATATCTAGAAGACTACATTTTGAACATTAACACACAAAAAAATAGTAGTGGTAAGTAAAATAGTAGTGGTAAGTTACCCTCGAATGGCTTTTTTTAAATTATTGTACATATCACTAAAGATTTATGTATTTTTTACTTATTTCAAACGTGCCCTTTAATTAAGTGAATCATTAGTATTTGGATGTTATGTTAGGTACTTTATTTATCAATGAAATGTAGCGAAGTATGCTATACCGATGGAGTGGTCATTGGCACCTGCGCGCCTACCGAGTGCAATGAGTCTACAAATTGCGAGTTGTTGAGACAACTTTGTGATGCTAATTACTCAATATTTTTGTAACATGGTGTATATATATGTACCATAATGTACATATGCACCTTATCTTATATTTATATTGTTATACCATGACAACAAATGAAGTTTTAAAAGCAACTGCAAATTCCTATACAATTTCATTCTAAAATATTTTGATTTTTTTATTTAAGTAAAACATATTAATTTTTAGACTATGAATTCCATGCCGATATAATGAGGGTTTTCTGAAATGTTCCACGTGAGATGGCAGCACTGTAGCGTCAGGTCCAACCGCCTGTCAAAACACACACATGATTTGTATTTTTATATCATTTTTTTGGTTTATTCATTCTTAAAAACGTTACAAAAGGAATATTGTTTTCTAAAATGCCACAGTGTTGTGCAGTGCCTCTGTATGCAAATAAAACTTTCAAACTCAATCTTCAGTTCGGCAACCTTTCTCTGGCCGTAATCCATAATAAACTCAATAACACTTCTAAATACATAGAATTTCACTAAAAAATTATACGTTCGGTAAGAATCTGTGTTATCTGACAGCTGTTTGGACCTGACGCATTCGAAGCGCCGTCTGGTGGCTGAAAAAGTATCGAAAACCCTCATTATAAAAGATTTTTCAACAGATTCCTAAAATTATACTTAAAAAAATAATCTAATATAATCGAGACTTGTTAGTATATTTCAGAGATAATGGCAAGATAGAATTTTCATAGAGTATGATAAAAAGTCAAAGAAAAATACCAATCTTCGACAGTCAGTTGTTTATATAGCTTTGTGTGTAGTGCTATTGTCATCTTTCCAATAGATTTGCACTAACAAGACAAATAAATACGGTTGGCACAGCCGCCCGTCCTCCGGTTGATCATATTTCGTTTCACTGTCTCCTGATAAACAGGAAATTGCACAAGAAAACCATTGTACATCCGTTATTTTTCATTTACAGAAAAGACACGAGGTATTTTATTTATGAGTAGTGAACCTTTACATTATGTGGATGTACTATCTATCTAATTTGGGAATGTTTTTTTCGCACTCGTGACTAATATATTAAATTATTTTATTAGTTTACATGGTGCTTTCAACCCTCAGAACACTAAATCCCTATTTCTTTATGCTGCTGATTAATTTCATAGAAGACAATTGTACGTGGTAGAACCATGCTTCGGCACAAATGAGCTGGTTCTACCAGAGTGCTACCACAGCCTCAAAGAAAAGCACTTGAGTTATACGATTAGGTGTCGATGGACGGAGGTACTTAGTTAATCTGCTCGTTTCTCTTCCTAGAGCATAAAAAAGCCAATATTTTTGTTGAAACACCCGACTTATAAAACTATTTCTGCTGCAACACCAGTTTAGAGATACCAACTGTGTGGCAAATAAGTTTTTCTAAACATCAGTAGCCCCTTATCTTTGTGTCTAACCCCGCTTTGTGTCTGTTTACCAACGTAGTAAATAACAAACCACTAAGGTTAGACAGCAGTGTCATAAATATTTGTAATCACTTATGCATTAAAAAGTATTGATTCTTTTAAAAAGTTCTAAATGGAAGTTAGCTGAGCGAAAAATGTACATTGTATCACAGGCGACAGTAACAGAAGGAATGTTCGTGACATTTCAATTATGGTTTATCTTTAAAGTTGGTTCTATCGCGAGGGGTCTCGGATGAACGCCAAGACTAACTAGAGTATGGAAAGCTGTCCCGATAAAGATGTCTTAAGGAAACAAAATCTTAAAGATTTAGACTTGTAGTAATCATTTAACTGATATTTTGATTATTTTTGGAACGAAGTTCCTTATCGCGCGTTGTGAAAGGGGGCTAGACGGAAAAAATTCGTACTAAAATTTGGAACGACACTTTTTTATTAATATAAATTGACGTCTAACTGTGGATACCATACATTAAATTTGCTTTAACGTTCGCCAACGTCCATACCATGTTGAATACAGCGGTTCTCGTCCGATCACCGAAGTTAAGCAACATCAGGCGTGGTTAGTACTTGGATGGGTGACCGCCTGGGAATACCACGTGATGTTGGCTTTTTGCTCTTTATTTTCGTGTCATCTTGTCAGACATTCAGCGCCATCTATCGAATAGATAAGAAATCATTTCGCAAGGAGATTTTACCAATGTATAAATTGTTTTAATTGTTTTTAATATGTAGGTAATAGCCGCTTTCATAGATGGCGTTGTAATTAAAATCGTGTCAAATCAGTTTTACTCGATCGTCACAACTTCGTTCCTATCGGGTGTCCCACGACACCACACGGCTTTTTTTATTTTATAAAATATCAATAAAAGTTCTGTGAATTATTAAATCTAGATTTCTATTCTACTACTTTGTCCGCGTGGTAGTCGACATCAGACACCGTTGAGGGTACAATGAATCAAGAAGGTGTATGTATAAAAGATGATACAATCTTAAGAAGTATTAACTGTGAGTTTGAAAATTTAAAAAAATAAATTTCCAATGCCATCCATCCTCCCATCCTTAGGGATGGAATGTTTCAAAATATCTTTCTTAGTGCACACCTACGTCACCTAAGTAACATTTGTGCAACATTTGATGCTTCTAGACAGCGGTTGCAGCAGCGGTTGATCGATCAATCATTGAACCATTCTGTCAGTTTCTTCTTTTATAGATATAGATAAAACATTTACATATTGAATTTAAAAATAATTCTAGTAAAAGTTGGTTTCTTGTCTGCGCGACAATAATTTCTTATTAATTTTTTAATGAGCGTAGCAAGTGTTTATTGTTAGAGTTTTCAATCGAGAATTTTTTACCTACCCAATAGTCTATAACTAACTCCCAAAAGTTATCGTTATTCATTTTGCATGAAAACTTCATGAATCCGGTTAAAAAATAGGTAGTGGAATTGGTGCATGGGAGATTTGGTTATTCGAGATCGCATGGCTACGGGGTTAATTTTTCTGGTAGAGTGCACTCGGTATTAAGTGTCTCATATTAGTTATCTTACTAACACTATGGGCATCAATACTTTAATTTAACTTAACTTCTACACTGTCTCATCTTTTAACAAGGTTAAAGTTTGACATATATACTTAAGCCTACCTTATGCAGGTATAAACATTTTACTCATGCCCTAAGTTCGTTGATTGAAGCCCCTAGGTATTGTTTATGCATGAACTTTGAAATTTGGGCGTCAATCCGCATTAGGTATGGGTTCTTGAACGAACAGGTGTTTGTGGTTCCTTTTGAGTGCCTTATATCCCTTCTAAAGATTATTGTGTGTTTCGAATAATCTTGTTAACATACATTATGCTACAAATTGAGGATATTACTAAAACTATAAAATCAAAGTTGGTATTTGTATTCTTAGTTATTTTATTTCTGTAACAGTCAATTACATATTAGTATATATATACAAACAAACTTCAGCTAAAAGTGTTATATTTCCACAAGCCGTTCACCGCTGTTGATGGTTACTGTTCTGCTTCTCATGGCCAAAGCATGATGTTACATAAATTTATCTAGTCTTTCCCCGATTCTGCTTTTCTAACTGTCAGATAGGATATACATCTTAATCAGAGAAAAGGAATATATACAAAATTTAACATTGTTTATCTGTTTTTACATAATAATTTTCGCAGGTTGTAGCTAACGTATAAAGGTACAGATCTAAATCTATAAATACCCTATTTGTGAATAGTATTAATCAGCTTAGCATAGACATTCACATTTATTCTCCTTTGATTATGCAGTTTGTGAGCAAATCCAACGCCATAAGATGGAAAGCCATCGTTTGGAATACTATGATTATTGGATTACGGTCCCGCATAATACGGTTGCTCTGAATTCACGTAACATAAGCCGATATCTACAAATATATTTTGGTACGAGGTATAACATTTATTACTGTGCTTCTATTAGACGAAACTAATTGACAATGAAATAACATATTATCTAACACAACAGTAGTTTTTATAGCAATACGACATTTATACCGGTAAAGTATACAATAAATATTATACATAAAGTAAAGAAGCAGATTTAAGAATCTCATTGATTTAGATTCTAGATCTTTTAATATGGAAGTCATTCAATGCCCCTTTATAAGCTATAGCTATACTATATATTTTTTGTCCTCGTACAAAAAATATTTTAAAAGAGTGCGGAAACTCGGAGTAGTAAGCAGTGGTTTTGACAAACGCGTCAAATATACATATATACCTAATACATACATCATTGCCTAATATGAATATTACTGAAATCAGATCACATTCGGAACAAATATTTCAATAGGTGGTGGCTCGCCACCTAAAACAAATTTATTTCGATTAGATTTCGTATCTGAAGAGTGACATTTAGTATTTGATCAAACCCCAAATTAACAAATCCCAAAGTAGTAGCTTATGACAGTCAAAGGTTATCGAATTTAAAAACCAAACATATTCGTTTTACAAAAACGCATAACATTTCAGATACAGCTATATAAAACAGTCAGGATTTTGTGAGCTGTAGCATTTTATATTGAAAACAGTGAATAGCGACCGCAATTTTGTATTATGAAATTTCATGATGGAAATATATTATTATCCTCGGGCAATACAACATCGATCCCTTGCCCACAAAGCCGTGACCACGACCCTTATCTTCAAAACAATTAAAAAATAAAATCAAACGGACCCTAAAAAAACTCATGATGATCAAACCCAAAATAATACGTTTATGCCTGTAGATAAAATACAAATTGCTAGTTAAAGGAACACATAGGGTCAAAGAATAAAAAAACTGTATTACACACACAAGAAGCACAATGAAGGATTTCATTTGTTTTTGTATATTCGTTATCTGAATCCACCTCTTTGTACCGGGATTCCAGTAAGAGCCGCAAGGCAAATTTTGTTTGCTTTAACAAGCTTCTGTGTGGTCCGGCAAGGTAGTAGTTGGTTCTGTAATAATATTGTGTTCAAACCCCACAAAGAAGAATTGTTGTTTTTTTTTGTGATTTACAGATAGCTAAATTGTTACGCAGACGACTCACGCTTAACAATATCCTTTTTTTGAATAAATATATATTTTTTAACTGGCTGCAGTATATAAGTATTAAGGGTAATAATAGCTTAATAATAGAAGTTAAAGTATGAAATTGCCGTTGTATAGTAATAGTTACTTGAATTGACATAAAACCTTCATGGTGTAAGTTTTTCATGTGAAACTTTTTTCACTTGATGCCTGTGGTTCTTCTTTTTAAAAATGTGTAATGTACGATTTTGGACAATCAATTTTGTTTTCTATTCCGCTATTTTTTAATACGAGTGAATTGCAGAAACGGCTCGCAATATCAACACTGCGTTTGAGAGGAGACTACTAATGAACGCACCATGCGTTTTAGGTTTAAACGCTTTCGTGATGGAAACTTCGACTTGAAGAACGAACCACGTGGAAGACCGCCCACACAGGTGAATAACGCTGAATTGAAGGTGAATGATGGAATAAGCGGCAGCGGTTTAACGTTATCGTCCAAGAGATAGATAACGAAATTACCGTTCTGGCAGCGATCACGTGGTTGTGTCATCATCACTTAAATTTAAAAAAAAATAAAAAAAAATGTTTGTAACCTACTCCCACTACTGAAATTTTAATATGTTGTAATTTAAATATATTTAAGTATAAAAAAAATTACAATTCATTTTGAAGGTTGTAATGGTGTGCTAGATTATAGCAAAGTGTTAAAAGAGATGATAATTGATAACCTGCTCCCACAAATCTCACATTTGAATGAAATATTTTTTCAATAGCTTAAAAAGTATACGTGAACAGCCAACCTATTCTCGCAGTTGCAACATCCTGCCAGATGAGTAATACTCATCTTTATGTTTACATACTCGTAGTATATATTGAAGCAGATTTTTAAGCTATTGCATAGCTTCTATCGAGGGCCTTGAACGCGGGGACCGAATCCAGAAATTCCGTAACGAAAAAAAACCTCACCCTCAAAGCAAAACAAAAAACAGTACCAGTACAGTAGTAGTATTAAAAAAAAAAAATGGTTTTCTTATCGGTCACCACGCTCAAAAAGTGTAACTTGAATTAATATCAAAGAAAAAGAAATACTGCATAAATAAAATAAATAAATAATTATAATTGCATAAGTTGATACAAAATGCTATGCAATAGCTTTACCGCGGCAGTCCCCGAGTGCCACACGTCTTTTTTTTTTCTTTTACGCCTTGATCCTTTGAACTAAGCAACGGATTTTAATGCGGTTTTCAACAATAGTGAGAGTGATTCATGAGAAAGGTTTGTTATTTAAAATACATGCATATTATAGTATAGAAAATACGAGAACTTCAAAGATTTATATATTAATAGATCAATTGTATAACTTAAAAATTTCTTAAAAAAGTCAGTGATGGTATATGTCTATATTTTAATTATAACCCACAGTAAACATCTTTCACATATTGCAAAAAAATAATGGGTTATTTACGAGGCTATTTTGAACAATACAATACAATAAAATTAGATATGTTGTTTATTTAATATAGGTCATATACATTGCTCATTACAGCATATCATACATACTCGTATAGAGTTATCAGAGATTTAAAATGTGGGGAAAAGTGGCCGTCGAACTGTTAACGAAACCAGATATAATAATTTCGTAATTACATATAAACCAAAAAACAATGAACCAGTTATATGAACATTTTCTAGCAGAATATACATATAGCGAGTAAATGGAGTAATGCCAAACATTAACACCAGAGGATAACGGGTATATTTTAGAAAAAAAATACATATATATATATATCCACTATCTATTTATGATCTAATCGGTCTACTGACATTGAGAGAAGTAAATATTGTCTCTTCTTTCTTTTGAGCCTGAGTGTGGCTGCGGGTGAACTTGACGGGTTTTCCTCTCCACCCGCCATCACAGCTAGCCGCGAGGAGGCGACGTCCGCGTATGCCGGATGTTGCCTAACAAGAAGATGGTGCCCGCACCGTTGCGGGCAGGTGCTACGAGGGGTTCGGATGTCTTAATAACAGTTGTTCCCGGATCCCTCCTATTACAGGCGCAGAGTGGCACACCGTGTGGTTTTATTCGGTCCGATTCCGACACAGCACAAATCCCGATGGGGTGACGGCCCGAGGGGGTTTCCACACGTAAAATAAAATTATTGCCGTCCGTTTGTCTGCACGTCTGGTATTTGTACGTTAAAAAAATCTTTCCTTTATTTCATTTTATTAAAAAAAAACATGTAGTAACACGTTTCAATTACAAATAAGTGTTTTATGTCGATATAAAACTTTGTTTATTTTTAACTTCACTCATTGTTCCTTATACGAGTATCTTTACAATATAATTTACTCATCGCGGTAACAAGTATCTTAGCCTCGTGGGAGTAGGTTCACAGGACAGATAATAAAATTTCATTAAAAAAAAACAACTTTGTGGAAAACGGATTAGTCGAATCTTTTAATAGTTCGCCTACTATTACTCTTCCTACAATTCCCTCATTTGCATCAAATCAATAAGATAAAAAAATATCAAAACTGGGTGCCTCACGATTTGACTGATCTGCAAAAAGAAATGCGTGTTGAAACTTGTGTTGCCTTGTTGAATCAGTACAGAAATTAAGGAATATTGGATCAAATTATGACATATGACGAAAAGTAGATTGTTTACGATAACTGTAAGCGAAAAATGCATTGGCTGACCCCAGGTCAAAAAAAAGGTAAACAAATAAAAGGTACTGGTAACTGTTTGGTGGTCTCTTCATGGTGTTAATTACGATAGCTTTCTCAGGTCTGGGCAGGCAATAACAGCAGATGTTTACTGTGCCGAACTTCGACCAAAGTTGGAGAAACTGGTAGTGTAACAGCCCTGACTCGTAAATTGATCGTCACCATTACTGCTCCATGATAACGCAAGACCTCACACTGCCCGAGAAACCGTTGTAACTCAACAGGAGCTTCAGTTAGAAACCATATGTCATCCTCCGTACTAGCCAGACCTTGTCCAACTAGAATCTAGATCACCAGAGTTCCATCGTGAAGGCATAAATGAACTTCTGTTCCGTTCAAATTTTTGATTAAATAAATATGTTAAATCTTGGAAAAAACGAGTTTCAATTTTTCATTTCAAATCGGCAATTTTATAGTTTAACCCCTAAAATGTATGTATGTATTTAATTCTAATATTTATGACGTTTACATGCGTCGCATACAATAAGTTTGCATGCTTATACCGCTCTCTCAAATGATGCTTCAGTGCAAAAAGTATTCAACTATCAGTAAAAAAAATACTATGTATAGTTAGTTATATAAGTACTTATATATATATTACTATGTTACACACACAAAAAAACAGTCGTATTTCACAGTATATATAATTTTTTAACTTGCAACCACGTTCAAAACTGTAACTCAAGCCAAAAGAGGATTTTAAATAAAATCCTTTTATTTTTTGTCCTGGTGAGATTGCACCCGTATTCGCAAACATATAAATTGAAAGCAATTCAAACAAACAAATAACTTACCATGGTTATTATGACGTAGAAGTACAGCCCGTATCTGTATTATTATACATATTATACGATCATGATTTTATACATAAGAGATATTTCGCTTATGTATAAAATAAGTTACGGGTTTGTTCATTCATTGGTGATAGAAGATTTATATGATAGTGGTGTTTATAGACAGGAGAGGATATAGTAATAATATTGATGGTTATATTTCAATGGTTGATGAAATAAAGCTCACGTTTTAAGAAATCAAAATGCTCAACAGAGCAACGCAAAACTTCATTGCTGAGAATAAGATGATTATTAATTAGTCTTAGCTACAATATCACACTAGAAATTGAGCTCTAGAATACAAATTGCCTCCATATCAATTTAATATTATAAACAACATTTACGATTTTAAAGAAAACTTTCTTTACAGGTTTTGTGAAAAAATTAAAACTACACTAATAGTTTTTGTCTTATAAATGTTCTTGGCAATCGTGTTGTTCATATCCGAACTAAAGAGTAGAAAATAATTGTCTATAAGTACAAAAAGAAAAATCCTTTTATCGTAAAAATATAAATTTAAAACTTTAAATAAAACTATACCTATGAATTAAAAAAAAATCAAAATCAATACAATACATATTTGTCTTCAACCTTCAATAAATCCTTGGTACATTTTGGAGGTAGCAGTTCTTGATAGATGTCTTCCCCAAATCCATTCGTCCATGAAATTAGAACTTGCGATCACAATATTTTATGTCTGTAGTGTTTGATTGGTGATTCAATCACTCGGCGAATACCATTAACATTTATTGCTTTCAATCGTAATATTAAACTACCTAGTTTATTATATTTTACAGAGTTTAATACTAAGAACTATTTGTAATAATGTTTTTTTTTTAAAGTATTAGAACTATAAAAAAATATGTGCATCACTTGATGCTGCGTCACTACAACAGTTAGTGAACACATAAGTCCGCAAGTCAAGATACATTAGTATGTTGCTGACTCTTGAGGCGAAGAACAAACAAAAGAATAACAACTATACACACCTCGCTTGTGTATCTAGAGGTAAGTGATCACGACTGCCAAGTAAGAAGTCATGGGTTCAATTCCCTCGCAGGACAAACAATTTTGTAATAAGTTTCATCATTTGTTCTGTCTCGGAGTTATTTATCTATAATATGAATGTCTGTAGAACAAATTGTTAAACAATTTTTGTAGAACAAATGATTGTACTCATCACACAGTATTTGTTCTAGTGAGAATCTAACCTCTGTGCTCCTCGGCTCTAGACTGTTTCGCCACCTCAGCAAGTTAAAGAAAAGACTTTTACTTTCATAATCTAGTAGACTTCAACATCAGTTTTCTACTGAATATTTTATACTTAAATTACAATCACACTTTACATTTATGTTATATTAAACCCTGATTTGAAAAGGAGCATTTAACTCACCGTTCATAAAATCAAAATATCGCGACATATATTTTTCATTGAAATTTCACACGCAACTTCCTTGTAATGCCTCCAGACCTCATATATCGACCACAGGCGGGTCCAAATGTCCAATATATTTCTCTCAGTAATTTCATTAATGGCCACAAATAACATTCAATGTTAAAATTTATGGGGCGTAAATGTTTTACGTACATTTTTTATAGTACCTTTCAAGAAAATAACAGACATTTGAAGATAAAGCGTTTTTCCTACTTTCTCCCCAATACGGTGAATGTATTCTCTAGACCCCGTAAATGGGATGGGTGTAAAAAGCCTTTCCAATCTGAGCATCTAAAAAGAAAAGAATAAACAATAGTAGGTACCTTAGAGAATGCTTTCTTATTATTTAAGAGAACCGGAATGTTTAATGCATGAACAGAGCTTTATACGAACGCCGGAATAATGTGCGGTATAATTTGGATGATTGCTTTGATGCACTAGACTTGTCTAAATCCAATTCATACTGCACGAACCGTTTATTTGAAATCTGATTAGCTATTTAGAACTCCCCGCATAGCGCACTACTGTGGTTACCCGTAAACTGGATGCACTAATGTACATCACAAAGGATTCATTTAACTGTACATTAGACATAATATTATATAACTTTTTCGTATAACACATGTATTTAATAGTGATACGTGTACAATACACGTATCAATATTAAAATCATTTAAAGAAAGCTAAGCTATCGGTAATTTGGGGCTGGTAGGCCACTAGACTTTTATTTCTTTGAAGGGACTAGAAAGTTAAATATTAATTGTTTTTGCTGAAATTTCTCAACTTTAGGATCAAAATTCAATAATATTTGATTGTTCAAGCATAGAAGTTGATCGGTTTTTAATAAAGTATCAATACAGTATTTCAAGCTATTATGTGCCCTATATGTCTTAAGTACTAATGTAAATGCTTGTAAATTTTCTTGCACCTAACGCATCATTTTTCTACATCACCTGAAGGACTGGTGGAAAATGACCTGGACTTTAAGTCCGCCGCGCTTTTGTACAACTTATGCATTACGTCATGTAAAAAATAAATGCAACCTCAAGTTAAAAAATAAATAAAAAAAATCAGTTTTAATTTTAAAATTGTGCCTGAGTTAGTATTAAAATGCTTTATTAGTTTACTTACCTACATGAAGAGGTTGGCAGACGTATTTTGCAATCCCATTTAATAAAAGTAATTAAAAGTATTGATAAACGTACAATATCATAATATTTTGGTAGCAGGTCACAACCACTGATTAAATACAAAAGTCAGGGAAAAATTGATGGCCACGCGCACTCGTAAACATTTCAGCTTTGTATTTATGAGTCCGCAGTCCTAACGCATCAACTTGTTTTCACAACCTCTTAAGGTAAAAATAAAGCTATAAAGAAACACAATAAATAAGGCTCGTTATAACAGTAACAATGCGTGGGTCAAGCGCTAAAAGTCACCAGCCGACAATATATCACAGACCGCTTCATAGGACTGCCCACTCAGATTTATGTGGTGATTTCTAATTCATAGAAATTGTATATGTAATGTGACTTAATTTAATGTATTTTTGATTTTTAGAAGTGTATGTAAAAAAGTATGTTTATATTTTGTGTTTTTATCTAATATTTTGCTTATTCAGGTTTGAACTAATAAAAGTATACTACAGGGCTGATTGTTTCTAGGCTTACGCGAATACAATGCAATATGTGCATCGGTGATCCATCATGGATCTTTTCAATAGATTTTAGTGCACAGAGGGGTGGTTGAAATTAAAATTAGTATGTGCTTTGGATAATGAGTGACAAATTCAAATTATCTCTTGCTGCTTAGTTTATTTCTAGTTAAGCAACGTACTCGTATTTATCATTCGTCAATGATAAAATTCATATTAAGAACGTTGAGATGGAAAATACCTAGGTATATATAAATAGGGCTTTATGGCAGTACAGTTTGACATTATGTGCTCAACTCTAAACCCTACCGCAATCAATCTTAAGTTTTTTGAATTTTAAGACTTTTGAAAGAAATAAACTTCAATCTCTAACATTTAAGTTAATGTTCTCCTTATATATATATATATTGGCGGCACATGAACACACATTCACATAGCCTCCATATATATACACACTCATAATAGCCATAATACCCGTAATTTCTGTGATCTTCTTAAGTGTCTAAACTAGGTATAACAAAGATCCTCATTCCCAGAGCACTAATCCACAGAAACAACATCATCTTACTAATTGTTGGTAAGCTAGGTTGGCTGATTCCAATTTTAGCAATTTTGGAAAGCTATATTAGGCTCGAAGACAAATTTCCGTTCCATAAATAGATAAAATATGAAAGTTTCTCGAAACCATATTAGTGAAGGTTTTCATACGAGTCATGGCTTTCAAGGTTTTCATACAACACATTTCGTTTTGATTGGATATTTTGATTGTAAACGTAAATGCTATATCTTGATACAAAATCTATCCTTTTTAATTTTCTTCTAAAATTAAACGCTTCGCTACAATACCAATACGGTCACTGCCTATCTTGGTTTACTGCCACTAATTTCCACATCATACATTTTTGTTAGAATTTTTCTCTTTCATTTCCTTTATTTATATCTAATTGCATTATTCAGTTGGACTGATAACCTACATATTTCCATTTCTCCCTAGCTATCCAAAGGTTCTTTTTGCGCATGTATAAAAATATTTTACTTATGTGCTATCCAGATTTGGATCTGAGCACGGCCCTAGAATAGTTCGTAAGCTTCTTAAAGTGATTTGAAATATTAAGATAGGAATGGAGTACCCTTTCATCACAATCCTATTGGCTTGGTTGACTTGTCAAACGTCATTTATATCATGTTGCTCTCTTGGAACCTGGGTATTTATCTCTTCATAGACAGTTGGGAATTCGATGAGTTTAACTACTTATCTAGATATTGGCATAGCCATTATGCCTATCTGTATGGTAAAACTTTACTGTTAGGTTACTAAACACTTATTTTCTTTCATAATTAGTAGTAATCTTTATAACTGTTGTAATGTGTTTATATCTACGAAAAACATGTAAAAATTAAAACAAATCTTTGTTTTTCACTAAAGTTATTACAAATTTTATTTAAATCGTGAGACGTTTGTGTTCACGATCAAACACTTTTACTACGGACGATACAACACACGGATCCAAAGCAATTAGGCCACGGGCGACTGTACTTAGCAGACTTGTATTTTTAATGAGTCTAAGACGATTTTGAAGTTAAAGTGGACTGAAGCCCACGACCAAGGTCACGTCGTTTATAATACATGAGAGATAATGTAACTTAAGTATAGTAAAGCCCAAGGGAATACTCAAGTGCTTGTCGTTAGTGTAACCTATTATATATATTGTATACTATTATAATTACACAGTAAACTGTTTTAAAACCAAAATATTAGTAGATTTTTGCCAAAAAGTATACTTTTATAAAACATTGTTTATTACACTATTATTAATTTGAATCGCAAGCCTCTTCTGAAGAGCATCTCAAATTCTTAATCCCTTAGACGATAACTTTTGAACCTATAGAAGAATAATTTAGTATTTGCATTTTTGTTAAATTACATAAATAAATACAAAATTATGGCTTCCTATTGATATTATAAGTTTGTGAGTATGCATGACATATGCCAGCTAAGCTAAGTAAGCTAAGCTACTATTAAAAGAGCTAGTAAATAATAAATACCCGAACCCTATTTATTATACGTCTCTAATGACAGATCTGTGTAAAAGAAAAAGTCTAGATAGTACATTGAAAAAGATTTTGTCTTTTTAGCGAAAAATTTTCAAGCGAGATCATTTTCGGTATAAAAACCAACTGATGTTCCTTTTTATCGTAACAATGTTGCTAACCGATCGTCTATGAGGTGGTTTTTCAAAGTACTTGTATGTATTATTCCCAATCACATATTTCTCAAGCAACATTTTTATAGAGGCTATTAAGGTAAACGTCCGCGAGTACAGACTACTCGATGTCGACTATATAAAAGTTAACAACTTCATAAATTTTGATAACGTGCTATCAATAAGAACACGTAGAGGATAAATATTTTATGTGTGATTTTTATTACTCACACGAGCCGTGTATTGAAGGCAGTGGCATAAAGATAGGCAGGTGGGCCATTAGCTACAATGTATTTACTATCCTAAACATGATCGGATAAATGTTTTGAAGTGCTTTGATTCAGGCTTTGGAATCAGAGGAGTTTAAAAACGCTAATAACGATAGTGTAAAATTTTGCTTTCATGTATTAAATAAGATAGTTCAGAGATTCTGAAAAATTGTACTGATTTTTGTAGTTACTAGTCGTAAGTAATAAAAAGTAATTTAGCGAAATTCCCCAGGTTTCACCTATTTTGTCTCAACACTTATCTTGTCTTTTTTGTCACAAAATAATGAAGTGCTTTATTTGATAATGACATTAAATTTCAAGTAGCTCAGTTGCCACAACACATGTATGTTGTGACAACCGTTTTAATTATTAACGAAAGTAAACAGTGTTTTATTCTAAAAATACACCTTCAAATGCTTGAAAGTTTGGTTAAACAGGCCTTTGTAACCCAACTATCTTATCCAACTTCTAGGATTTCGTGATGAAATAACGTACGAAATAAATTTGAAAGCTTCAATTTACAAAATTAGAACTATTATGATTTTTATCACATGTTGAAAATTATTTATTCTAAAGTTCAATTTATATAATCAGTTATTTAGAAGTTAAATAAGTTAAGTTGCTAAATGATAACATATTTATAAATAATAATGTTTAGTTAATAAAACGAATGAAAAACTCACTTATTGAAAACTCAGTTTTTGAAAACGTCTTTGATTACAACGATCATATAAATTAAGCGGGGCTCACTTTTATCGTGTTGTTTAATTCTGAATTATATACACATATTTTATTCATGTTATAATGTTGCATATCTTCAACACAAAGTGGAAATCAACAAATACGGTGTATTTTATCGCTGTCGCTAACATTCGAGGCCATGGCCTTAAAGTTGTAGTTTCACGTGAGTGGGGTATCCTGCGATTCTAATCTCAACGCCTGAATAGGGACAAGTTGAAAGGGAAAAATTATGGGATCAATTTCAACGAAACTGAAATGAACAAATTACGTTTAACACGTGACAGCCTTTACCTTCTACAATTAACTTATTTTTGGTGATAAAATGTTGGAATAAATTACTTTGACTAAATATTATTATTGTGATGATAAGATATGAATTCTTATTTATGAGTCGGTTTTCCATTTGAATAAATTAACATTAATTCATTATAAAATAATTAAGAACCTAAGTTTAACATACTATTTTTATTATGTGTCTTATATAGTATTAATTATACAGTGTTAGGTGTTTTAACCAAGCAGTGACACGCAAATTTATACATACTAACATTATGATAATATTGGCAGAAAATCGAAACATTGAACATTTTCACAAAGGGCTAACAAACAATGCAGTCATCGCATAGATGCAGCAGCTAAGGACTGTGATTGAGATTATATATCAAGTAACAGCAGATTCCTGTTCAAATTTTATCATTTTATAATAGTTGTCGTATGTATATTAATACATACGAATTTGAAAATAAATTAAACAAAACATTCGACTTATACAAGTAGCCGGAGGGAACGTACCAAACGAGGAAAGAGGCAAGCTTGATAAAGGTTCCTTTGAAATACAATAACTACCTTAATTAGATTGAATTGTGTAATATCGCCTTTAGCCTTACTTGGTATTGGTTTATGTTTATATAATTCAGAGTTTTATTTAGAAAATGTGGTCGCGATGTTTTTGTTTCTCTTTGGATAAGTCGACGATAAGTCGACGATAAGTCGACGACAAGTCGTAATTAATTTTTAGTATAAAGGCTCAATTGTAAAACGTCTAGTGTTCACAACACTCTCACCTATAATAACAGGTCTATTCGTGAACATTGAGATTAGACAGATACAAGCTTTCGTATTGATAGACATTGTGGAGGTACGGGTGTCATGTCCATCTAAAAAAGGGACTGACTAGGCAAGGTGATCATGACTGGCGGCCCGCGGCCCTACGGTTGATGTTAGGAAGTTGTATATATTTTAATTGGCGTGACAATAGTTAATATCGCGATACAGTATTAGCAGTTACTTTGTAGTTCGGTGTGTCTTCAATAGATGATGCTGTAGTATGTTTATTTGTTTCATGTGGAAATCGCCACAACTTTTTTTTTAATGGAATACGCGGGCAAACGAGCAGACAATTTATCTGATGGAAATGAACATCTGCAATTTAAGAGTCACAAGTGTTTTGCAACTCTTTCAATCCTCCCTCCCAGAATCAAGGGGTTTGGGCTTCGGTAACCTCAGTCACTCACAAAATCCATAATTATATTATAAATGCAAAAGTGTGTCTGTCTGTAACCTCTTCACGCCTTAACCGCTGAATCGATTTACATGAAATTTCGAATGGAGATACTTTAATCCTTGACCTTTTACCGCGATAACCGACATTCAGGCGAACCGCGGGCAATAGCTAGTATTCTATAAAGCATATTCCATTAGACACTATTGAAGTTTTGTAATAATGATACAATTTAAGTCTTAATGTTTAAGTTCAACTTAACATTCAACCAGAAATTGAAAAAAAAACTTTATTTATACTTCCTATAAATACATAAGGCGAAATGAATGCCACAGACATTTTCTTACAGTCAATCTTTAGGTGCTGTAAGGACGTGTATGGGAGGTGATAAAACGGACAGAAAAGAAGAAGATTAGAACACAAATACTTGAAATTGGATGTTTAAATATTTGCATTAAAAAACTGCATTGCAACAAAACAGAGAATTTGGCTCTAATCCTACTTATTCTTTTCGAGAAGATATCACTTTAAAAAGAGCAAAAGCCAAGCAAAAAAGTACTAAAAAGGATATTTAGATTCCTGTTGTCTACATAATCATCATCAATCAATCACAAAAAAACGGCGCCCTTCAAAAACCAGAAGGAAATAAAAAGCTATTAAATGTTCCAAACTTGTTCCCTACCGCACCATTATTAGAAACAGTTACTGAAAATATCAATTCTGAATACAAACACAAAAACAATGTACCTTACATTGTTTAAAAAATTGACTTTCTGTAATCATTGAATCGAAAAAGTCTTTAGGACGCGTTGAAACAACGTAACGACATCTTTAACGAGGGTGTCGTGAGAAAAAAAAATATTTTCCACCGATTGGATGGGTATAGTTATAAAATATTTGTTCGAGTAGATACGCAGTACCTTTTTCAATGACGTTTATTGTTTTTACGGGGCATTATGTTGATAGTTATATTCTTTTAAGTTTTTTTTTCTGTTATAAGTTGTACTCGTATCACAGGAAGAATATTACATGAATCTAGGTAATACCTTTACGTTTTAATTTTGGACTACGATTTTAAAATATTTTTTTTCTATCAATTAAAAAATGGTCTTTAAAATCAAGGTTTAAATTTTTTTATTCCCCTTAGTGATAATACACGAATTAAAAACATACAGAGTTCACACAGGTTGTATGAATTAAAGCGATTACGTGAATGAAGAAACCTTTGAATTTCTTGACATTTCGACCAAGTTCCATGTTCCATGGTCTCAGTTTAACTGGCTTAGTATTGCACGCGCGCTGTTGTCGAAACATTTAGATAGATTTTTTATCGAACAGCATATTTAAGATATTTTTTAAAATTTTAAATTCGAGCCTGATTATTACAATTTAAGGAGAGGCCTATGTCCAGCAGTGGACTATTATAGGCTGTTGATGATGATGATGATGAAAAAGGCATTTATTAAGTGACTACATTAATTCTCACATTTACGAGTTTACTTAAATTATATATAGTGGATCGTTTTTTTTTTTCCTTTATCAAACTTTCAAATTTCAGAAGCCTGTCTTGTTTTGTGGACTTGCCCATCATTACTCATGTCAAGTGATTTAGTGCTATCGTGTCTATATAATATAAGTTCTTATTAAGGGTGTAACACATTGTGTAACACCGGGTCATCTAAATCAAGGCACAACACACGTGCGGGCACATAATTTTATTAAGTTAAATAATAATTAAAAGGCTCACGCTATTTAATATACGTGTTTACGGCAGTGTGACGTGTTGGGTGCGGCGTAGAACATGTTTAATTGAAAATTGTCACGCGACATTGCTGCCTGTTATTTGTCTCAACTATACATAGAAGAATTAGAATTTCAAGTTCAGTAAATCAAGCACACCTATATAACAATTGCATAGTGACGAGGGTCACTATGCAATTGTTATATATTTGTGCTTGTGTGTAATGACTAGCATAGGTGACCAGAGAACACCATTAATAATTATTCTATTGACTAGAATAATTATTAATGGTGTTCTCTGGTCACACTGACACTTAAGATTTGTAAAAAGGGCTTCGAGCTCATAGGACGAGGAGTTATTGGGTAGCATTAAGTGGGACAAGTGTTGTAAAGAATAATTATATGGAAAAGGTGTACTAAGCAATATACATAATACAAGGCTGTATCTTGAAAACGTTTTTTATTTAATTGTTCAATCCTGACTGTACCTAACAAGCTCGAATGTTCATATTAAAAAAAACTGTAGTAAAGTATAAAATAATAAATAATAATAAAAAAGTATGATTTGGTATAGTAAGCTCATTTTGAATTAATGTTTGAAATGGTAAATATCTCACACATATAAACAGTTTGGCATTATAGTTAACAGCTAAAGCACAAATAATTTCCAATATATTTATTAAAACAATAATTAAAACAAAACAAACGGTGTATACAATATCCAAAGGCTGTTGCTTATTGCAATCCAAGTGTCTTAGCACCCTTATTTAGCCCTACTTGTGAGTTGACTGGGTAAATTCACTACAAAATAAAAATATATTTTAACGTAGTTTTGACGATCATTTGATCTATTTAGGTAATCACTATTTATTTAATGGAAATGAATTTATTCCCAAAATGGCATAAGTATTTGGTCTTCTATAATGTTATCTGTATAGTGACATGCCATACATATTTTAAGCAAGCGACCTCGAAACTATCACATGTAACATTTTCATTCCCGGTAACGTCACTTTAAGTTTATTTCTGGCCTGACGTGTTAATCATCGGAAGAGTCGAACGGTAAAACCTTTCCTGAAATGTCATCAAGTTTATACCTATCAAGTTAAGTGGCGATACTCAAGGTATCTTGAATAATTATACTTGTTTTTGTGATGTTATCTGTAGTTTATTGACATATTGTAGTCATTATATATAAAGCAATTTTAGGAATTATTTTTACCCGACTGCCAAGGAAGGGTAATGTTTTTCGTACTGGTCTTGTGTGTTTGTTTTGTAAATTTATTTATCACCTCGTATCTTCCAAATGGGTGGACGAATTTCTACAGTTAACATATTGTTTTACCTGTGTCAAAACCTAAGTATCGTTGGATAGCTTTTTGAAAGAAAAACCAAAATTGCGGATTTTTTACGTAAAAGAGTAAAAGGTTAATAAAATAATAACCAAACAAATTTAAAAGGGGTTACAAAAAATATATAAGTGTATATATTAAAATGTAATAAGGAATAATAAATTGATTTTATAAAATTTTTGATTGTGTAAAAATGGTCCATGGTAGTGTCGGACCTCGTGCTGTTTCTGTCTTTTTAGTGCATTACTTTTAAATTTTCCTTTTACAGTCAGGATTTTTAATTTTTTTAAAGTTATTACTTTTTAAAAAGAACATGTTGAACTTGACAAGTCTCTTCAAATTTTTTGTTTTGACTTATAATCCTTAACATTTTTCATTTTCTTTTTTAATTATAACATGACTTTGGCATATTAAATGACTCATATTTTCACTTTGGTATATACATTTTGTCAAAGGATTTTTTTTATTCCAAACCTAACTTTTTACCATTCGTGTCATTCCATTAGTTTCACATGTAATGATATATCAATAAACATGTACCTTCAACGTAAAAGTCTTCAAACATTTGTGTTGTAATATCAGTATTAAGCCTGTGTGTAAAAATATATTCACACCTAAAGCATCTCAGTAAAATGTTTTCTCCAAAACACGATATTCTTTTCTCCCTTAAAATATGCCAAATATCCTCGCTTATAAAGCACTTCGGAACTAAAACGAGTGCACACAATCTATCCAATCATGGGTTGAGCCATCTTATTTGGCGGAGATAAAGGCCTTTAAGTGTAGATCGATATTCGTCGAGACGGACAATATCCTATCCTATGACTCCTCATCTTTATTCTATGGCTAAGGCACCTTCATTTTGCGAATTATTTATACAATGTTTATCCCACTTTAGGCTGTACTTGATGAATGACTTTCATATTACCGAAATTTATTCTTCGTAACAGAGCTGGTCTAACGAGTTTAGTACGATGGTCATCTTAAGGGACTAATAGAGCAGTATTATGTAGTGGATCTTTGTGTAAGAAGGATAACCTTAATGGGTTCTTAATTATATATAATTATATTAGACGTTAGCTTTCCCGAAATACATAAATCTTTCGATTTAAGATAACCTCAATGATGCCTATTGTGTTTTCGAGGAGAAACGTGAGTCGTTGTGTCTTATTAGCTTCAAGGACGACAAAATGCTATAGAATAACCAAGTAAGGAATATTTTAGAATTTTCACACATCCAAAGGTTCGGTTACTGTTATGGCACTATATTTAAGATATAACTTTATTTATAGATTTTTAAATGATCACAGACAATTGTTAGAGTGCCTGCCGTTGCCATGAACTTTGATGCCGGTGAGAATTCGTTTCCTGGAGAATACCATCAATATAAATACATTGTGAATTTCATGGTTCGTTCAGTTTCTTAAAACAAGACTTAAATTAAATCTAAGACTTAAACAGAATTAATTGTTTGCATTAAGAAGTGATTTTTGAAAATTCACCCCTAGGGGGTTAAAATTGGCGGACGATCGAGTGATTTGTGTTGCAGAAACATTTTTTTTGTGAGTTTTTATTTTAACTAAACAGTGATTTAATAAAGATTTTTAAGATGTGTATGAGTTGGATACAATTCATTATTTATGTTTTTAGCCTTTTGCTCTGTAGAAGTGTGTTAATCGTAATAGATTTTTATAATTTATTTTATATAACCTTCAACTGGTTGGGGGGTACCCTTGGTACATTTTCTAATGACAGATTTGATCCCCCCGGATCAAGTTTCCCTTACTGTTTCCTGAATTCGTTGTAGGTTCCAATATGCTCAGAATATACAAAACAAGAGAAGGTGCACGAAAAAGAGTACCGACTGATAATAAATGATGTCATCTAGGGTAAAAGTATTTGTAGTACTTCAAAAGCGTACGGATTATCAGTTATGACACTGAAAAGGTACGTCTGGCAGAGAAATAATGCTACAACTAATGACGTAGACTACACTCAAAATTATCGTCACTCACAAATTTTTTCGGCCATTGAATAGACAGAACTAGTTAATTAATTATTAATGGCCAGTAAATTATATCACGGAATAACACCTAATAATGTATGACAACACTCCTTTCAATATGCTTCTGAAAATAAAAATAAATTACCCCAAAATGGGCTGAACATGAACGAGCAACCTACGATTGGTTTTACGGTTTCATGAACCGAACAAACTGAACTGAACAAAGAGTTATTATTACGAGTTCCCAAAGCTACAAGTTTGTCTCGCGCTACAGTATTTAACAGACACATTTAATTTGTTGGCAATATTTCTTTAAAAGTTTATTAGACCGATATAATTTTGGTCCAGACCAAATTTGGAATGTAGACGAAACTGGCATAACAACTGTTCCAAAACCAAATAAAATTGTAATATGTAGGTCTTAAACAAGTGTCTAAAGTCACATCTGGGGAACGTGGGTAGCTTGTTACGCTATGCGGAGCTATAACTGCAATAGGTAACCACTTTCCACCATTTATTTTATATTAAAAACTGGCAGCAGCGAATGATAGATGGTGGGCCACCAGGCACGGAAAAGTTTGGTCCAGTCATCCATGACATGACAAATCCTGAGTGCAACTAAAGCAGGATATGACATTAAAGCTAAGGAAATTGATGATAGATTTTTCAAATGGCCTATTAAAGATGATATCAGTGCTATATCTAAATATAAGTGGTAAAAAACTTTGAAGTCCACAAGTGAAATTTTCATCAAGAAGAGCTTTGAATTCCCAAAATCATTAAGAAAGTTCAAAATTGAGTAAGTAAAGGAGAAAGAGAGCAGAAAATAATCGATATAAGATGAAAAGAAAATACTTGATTAACTTTAAGTCAATCAAAAGACTTAGAAGATAATTATACAACTAAAGGAGACCTAATCATTATCATTCAGTTCAATGTTTGCAATAGTTTTATTGTGTGCAAATAGGTAATGTTGATTGTTTTGCCAGAAAAGTTATAATAGTTTGAGATTAAGTAAAAGTTAAACTTTTATCCAAGGTGTCTTTGTAGTTCTAAATCAGAGAGATTTGAGTTATTTTATTTATTTGTTTTGATGTTTTTTTTTTAAATTTATTTGATGTTTTTTAGTTCTATCCATAAATTACGTAAGAATATTGAGATGTCTAGTAAAGTTAAAGTTAAAATGACCTATGTGATTTCAATAGCAGTGGATAAGTTAAGCTGGTGTTACTAGTTTAATGAGCAAATAAATCAATGTGACAATAACTGCTTTAACACTTATTCCGAGTAGTAATTACTAAATTTATTCACTGATATCATTGGAAATCACACTTAGTATGGACAAATAAATTCCACGTATTTCAGTACAAACGTACATATTTAAAATCCGATTTATATTAAAGAAATCAGGTATGAAAAACAAAATTAGGGGTTGTAAGTTTACATATAAACTTTGTCACTTTTGTAGGAAGAGGCATGAAATTTTATATTAAAGCTTTATAAATATAGTTTAGGACAAAGAACATGAACTCAGAACAATTTGTGGATCTCACAAAGTGTTCTCCCATGTGGGGATCGAACCCACCACATTCAGCGCAGTAGGAAGCTTCGAGGTGACCGCTTAAACCACTACGCCATACGTGCAGTCAAATTATATTGAGTAACGTCATAAAAGGAAAATAAATAGGAGCTTTGAAATGCTCAGTAGCACTCATTCGTTTTTTGGTATGAATAAAAACAATTATTGTTGCAATTCCATCAAAAGGGTACAAAAAGTGGCATATGTTTTTAAGCAATGTTGACATCCAAAAATTATGTTACCTGTTTCATGTAGAGTGTTTATACGTTTCAATAAGCCTAAGAGCTCAAGGCTAATAGAAACCAATTTGAGTCAGGGAGAGCGTGTATTTACATAGGAATGAAATGAAATTTCGTAAGGGATTGAAGGGAGCCGACTAGTACGTATTAGATATAAATATTGGGTGTTGGAATGAATTGCTTTTGCAAATTGCGTGCTTGTAATACAAGAAATTGAGTTATCAAATGTCGTAAAATGAGGTTATTTTATATAGTTTATGATGATTTAATGTGCGGTAAAATTAAGGAATTTCACAAATAAATGTATCGACTACCTTTTGATCGTTGATTCGCTAGCATTAAAGTTACAATATTTTAAAAATAAAAAGTAATTTAAAATCAAATAAAACAAACAACCTTACATGCACACTATTATTATTAATATCTTTGTCATCTCTTTTGTACTTTTCAAGAACAGCCAGTTAAAAGTAATTCCTAGTTCCTAGTGCGGGTGTTGTCTTAAAAAAAAGTTAAAAATATGTTAATGTAAAAGTGAATAATATGAAATAATATTAAATAAACAATGAAATAGACAAGTAAAACGTTAATTGTTCTATCTAGATAAAATTGCGTCGATCATGATCACGAATAAAGTAGCTACCATAGCTAATTTATCTTTATTTCCTGGGCGTAGTATAGCCATAAGAATAATGGCATAATTCCGTAGATTCTTTTTCAAATAATATTCCAATACGTGAATGTATGATGTATCTACTCATAACTCACGAAAATAACAGCAAATATCTATTCGCCTTAATCGTAAATCATAGATACAGATATAGTGCGCCTTTTCTTGGTTTACTCTTTTTATTTTCATATTTTTATGTTAAAACTTGGTGCGGTGTAGAACGGCTTATTTATACAAGTATTCACCGTGAAGCTTATTTCTTCCAAGAAAATCCTGGATATGATGTTTGTGAGGCGTGAAGTATACAAACATTTCCACTTGAGCTCACAACGATGATAAAATTATTGAAAATACTAAGCATATGAAGGCAAGTCATAGATATAATATAATTTTTTTATTCAACTGAATGCATTTAATAATAGCTTAAATATAGATATGATTTTTTTAAATGTAGTGTAGCTGTCTTGAACCAACGCCTGAGTGCCATTACTGCGATGGCCGGACCATGGACACGGCGCTCCACACACTATCAGAATGCCCGGCGTGGGTACAGCAGAGGTGTGGCCTCGTGGCCGTTTCTATGGATGAAGGAGGTCGCAGAACGACCTCTATTATTCGAATATTCTCCCGGAGGGAACTGTGCTGCGACGCGCAGCGACGCCCAATGCAACGCCACTTTAATGCGTCATACACTAAACAAAATGACTAAAATAATATTTTGACGAGTCGTGTTGCGCCGTACAGTGACGCGCAACGCCGCCGCTCAAATGTGTTCCGCCTTTTATAATGTTCCGGATATCGGTAAAAACATCCTTGGTTGAGGTCCAAGAAACCTGTTTTTTTAATTGTGTCTTCAGTCTCAAAAACTATAAGTAATAAGTAAGTAAGTATAAATAAGTAACTATTACTAACAAAAAGTTGCAATATTAACATATACACACACTAACATGGTTTATAATCCTACTTACACAATAGTCTTTTGTCTGGGCACATATATTCATAAATCAACATACTTATATATACCTAAATACTATATTAATTATACCCAGACACAAAACAAATGATCGCGCTCATTACAAAATATTATAATAAAATGGTGATAACCCCTCTTTCCCTTTTTCGGGTTTAACATTAGTCAGTCAATCTCAAAATTCTCTCGTAAGTAAAAAACATTTCATGTTTAATAAATATTGGTTTAGATTTATTTTTAAGATCACTTCACTTTTGTCTTAGGGTCTATTGCAAAACCTCCTTCGCCAGACGTCAGTCTGTTAGTATACATAGGCTGCAAACTTTATAACAACATTAACAGAGAAATATGTATTGTAGGTCTCAGCAGACACAAACTTAAAAATAAAGTTTGAAACTGGCTTCAGTAGCTGAATAATCATGAATCGGAAAATTTACTGCAAAAATATAAATAATTATTTTACTCTGTTACGACCGACCATTTATCTAAAAATGAATTTGCACCTTTTACACTCCACTCACACCTACATTTCAAAATTAAAAAATTCTTAATCAGAATTTCATTAATTAGAATGAACAGTACGGTAGCACATTTTAAGAACCACATGGATTGATTTTTGTGTACTACTTGATAAAATAAATTGAAGAAAATGAATTCCACGTAGGCATTTGATACCTATGGAGACGTAATAAACACTTATTCGTAATGATTATAGGAACCGTTCGGCCAAGAAAGCCAAGTTGGCTCTCGTTAATTGAATCGCTTTCATTGATTGTTTGTTAGTGTTATGTTTGTACTAACAAAACTAACCCTTTTAGAGACCCAGGAATAAAGACCCTTCATTGGCTACTGGTTTAAGTGTAGCCATATAGGATATTAGCTATTGACCGCGTTTTCGCTACCGTGATTATTTCTTATTTCGTGTTCCTAACTTTTTCAATAACGAACTTTCATACAATCTTTAATCCTCTATTTTACCCCTTAGAGGTAAATTTAAATTATACGTCTGGTGATGGATTAAGAATACAGAGTATCACCACCCCTATTCATCAAGTGGGTGTAGTAAGAGCCGACTAAGGGAGTAAACTACGCAGGGCAACAGCACTGCAAAGAGAAGGAAAACTTGAAAAAACCCTATACCAACCCGTCTGGCCAGCGTTGTGTACTAGGCTAAAACCTCCTTTCTAAGGAGAGGCCTATGTCCAGCAGTGGACTAGTAAAGGCTGTTGATGATGATACGCATATCGCATGATGATAGTGGGTGCATACGCAAAGTATCAGAATCAAAATCCTCATCATTGATGAATGAGTCAGTCAGTCAGGGCAAGTAATTTTAAATGTTTAGATATAATGTTGTTCTAGAAGAAAGAAAGGTTTTATTTGTATTAATATTTTTTTTTATCAATAGTAGAAAATTGAAATTTAAAGGGGTATTTATACAATACGATATTAATAATCTAAAAATATAAAGAAATTATGATTAAAAAATACCATTACTTAATTTTAGATTATTGCACAATGTCGAACCTTTTAACTTTACAATTTATTTAAAGTATCTCAATTCTAATTTTATTATCATAGAAAGTTTTTTTTTTTAATGGGGTGGAAAATCCCCTCACATTTCCGGCACCTCCAGCCAGGAGTATGTAGTGTTTCCACAAAAACCTCCCCTGCGGTCGATCTCAGGCGCCTTACTCCGAGGAGGATCCAGACTATGTTATTTTACGTCCGGGTTGACGCCGCGCCGCGTAATGCCCTATCCTGGGGCTTCCCCCGCCTATCGGCTCATTCACTACATGTTGCGGCCCGATCCCGATTAATCTGCCACCAAAGGTCCTCTCTCTGGCATCATGCAGCCCCATAGACGGCTGGTATCGCCGCTGACGTTCTCTACGCTTGAAATCGATCCTCTCTCGATCCCGTTTAGCGGACTCTTTCTGGAGCATTACATCTCAGAGAAAGAGACCTCTGCGCCCCAGCCCTCCTCACCCGCTAGCATGGCAACAAAGATTGCTGGCGGCGACAGGTCTTGTCCGATTCAGTCGACCAGGACTTTGCGTTCAGACGCCTACTCAGGGCAGTCTTCCAGCGTGTGCTGGGTGAAGTTCCAGTTGGCTGCTCAAAACCGCTAAACTTTCGGACGACTTGAGCCACCGGTAACTCGGCAAGCTCCAGGACCTTCTGACAGCTATACCGCTCAGCCAGTACTAGACTATCCTCCGCGTAGCAGACGACACTTAAAGGGTTAAGTGTCGTCTGCTACGTGGAGGATGAATACATCAATAATGCTAAAGCAAAAACAAAAAAAAACAAGAAATTAATGTTCTCAAAGTATGTTAGGCCTTACAACACGTCCTAGACCCATATGAGGTTTTCATTTATAATGACAAATATCACCCCATAGTCTTATATCGGGTACTATTTAGAATATATACAGGAATTCAGTGTTTAGTAATTACTAAATTGTCTTCATTATTTTTTGAACATAAACACTGCTAAACAACCATCTAACTATTAGTAACTATCCCGATATTTAAAAAAAATCTTTTTCTGAAAAAGACAACTTCCGCATTAGGAATATATCCTGTGTCGTGGGGGACTTTACAAACATGCATTAAACGGACACAAAGCACACCCAGACTCAGAAAAACAATTTGTAGATCACACAAAGTGTCGTCCTATGTCGGGATACAACCCACAACACTCAGCGTACTAGAAAGTGGAGTGGCAACCGCTTAAACTATTACGCCTTCCGTGTAGTCCAGCTCTATATTTGACTTCCCTATAAAATAAATACTAATATCAAACGAGTTGGTCAACCAGGAGTAGTAATTAGTCTTTAGCCTTATTGCTATTTTAGCTCATAGATTGCGCAATCCGTGCAATGTTCATTTTGCAAATGTAATCAACGTTGGACAGTTCATATACACACTGAAACACGATTTGCCAGGTTATCAAAGAACATATCAAAATCATTGCAAACATTTACCTTGTTTGACGTTGCACATATCAAAAATCACTGACTTACCAAATGAATGGCAAATAATTTTGTAACATTATTTAAACAGAAATAAATATATATGTATTCCATCCATGTCCTCATGTCCCATATGTAATATAAAAATATCAAGTCTTTCCATCAAAAAGGTACAAAATGTAAATAGGAAATTGTACATCTCGACCTCTAACGTACTCGGCTCGACGCCCCTACCATAAACAGTCATCAGACGCCAGCCTTCTCGAGCATCGGACAAATTCCTTTGATCTTGTTTAGGGTAAATCTTTTCGATTTATATGTTAATTTATAAATTTGAATCTACAGCATCGCATCTCCGGGTGTTACTGGTTAATCCGTGTTCTTATCTACCAAGACTTATTTCGTTTCATTTTTTAAATATTATTCATAATTGATTATTTATTTTGTGGCTTCGAGCTTTTTTTTCTGTTGGAATTCTAAGGTATGCAAAGGACTGTGCATTACAACAAGTAAGAGGAATTTCTTTGCACAGCAAAATTTTATCGAGGAGTCGTAATTTCCTTTGATCCCTCATCTATATTCAATGATCCGAGGACCGTAACGCTTCGTAAGCGAATTCATTATATCCGTGTGCTCTTTATATATGACGCGGGCATCCTCAAGAATAATTTATTCGGAAACGGGTAAAATTTACAAGCATATTTAGATGCTTATAAATTTTACTTTATTATTAAATATGAACCGCACAATATATTTGACAATGTCTTTCTTCGTTCTGATTAAACAAAAAAAACCGGTCAGGTACGAGTCGAACTCGTGTGCCGAGGGTTCCGTACCTACCCAGATTTTACGTAGATTTTCGCAAAAAAATGTAAGTACCAAAATTTATCATAATTTTCAACTTTTTTTATTTTGTGGAATTATTCCTTTATTTGTGATTTAAGACGTTTCTTTTTGTCATATTTTGTGATTCTAGGTCAAAGGGAACTACCATATAGGTTTTCGACCCAAAACCTATAGGGTACTTCCGGTTGACCTAGAATTGTCAATTTTGTTTAAAAGCAAGGTCTTACAGGACAAGTAAAGAGAAAATTCTGAAAATTAAAAAAAGTTGAAAAAAAGGTAAATTTTGGTATTTACAAGTTTTCGCGAAAATCGAAATTTGACCTGTGTATCTCAGGACCTTGATTTTTAGGGACCTTTTTTTTCCAACCGTAGACCTCAGTATCTGGTGTAAATTTCAACTTACTAGGTCTACCCGTTCCTGAGAAAATCGATGGTGACACACGGACAAACGGACAAGAAAGTGATCTTATAAGGGTTCCCCTTTTACCTTTTGAGGTACGGAACCCTAAAAATCATTAAATGAAAGTACTACTACTTACTAAAACCCTAGTAAAATCAGACATAGTATTTAAAAATATTTATTTACTGCACAATGTTTGTTATGAGCCAACAATGTGTAAGTCAAGGAACATAAACCGATCCGATTTTCATGTTTGCAAAAAAAAAAACACGTCGTTCGCTGAATCGTTTTTGTGAAAACAACGGGGCTATAAAGGGTCTTATTGTTATCCTTTGAATTTATATCCAGATATTATCGCTCTCATAAATTGCTACCACGTACAGTTTTCTCCAAATCGGATGCTTGAAAAAGTGACCGGGGATAACCCTACTACTTTATATACGACTCGCCGATAAAAGCTAATGTACCCTTTATAGTGTTACAAAAGCTCGCTATCTTGCCGACTAATATCCGGATATAAAGAGCAACATGTTTAAATTAGTGGGAAAGGGCCATTAAAAGTAAGCGTAAATAAAAAAGCTTTAATTTGCAATCCGGCGCGCGGCATCTGTTTTCTAATTGAGACATTAAGCGGGGGATTGCTTCAACGAGTCTTTAATAACGCGCATATATTACTGATGGCTGGCGAAACGTACAGCGTTACCAGATCGGCGCCCGACCGGGTAAATGATGGTCATTGCTCGCAATGGTCGCCGGGCAAAACTCTCGGATAATTGACACGAATGTTACATAACGATTGTTGGAATGTGCTCCCCAGTTTTCGTGTAGCGGTCTTCAACGTATTTCATGTTGGAGCTTCAAACTTGGACATCTTACATTTTTGCACCAGTACGTTTTAATGAATAAATAACTTTGTAAGCAAGGACCTTGTCGCTGTACTTTAGTTGTAATTTAACTATTCAATTTGGTGTGATAATATGGGATGCTTACCCTCAGCCACATAAACACAGTACGAGTACTGATTATTTAGAAATTCCTTTTAAGTATAGACGAGCTATATAATAAACTATATAATACGAATTAATTTATTTATGTTTTAATATTATCCAAACAAATGTAAGTTGTTTGGATAATATTAATCATGGATGGATAAATATTTCAGGCTCAGTAAGTTTTTAAAGGAAACAAAAATTACTCGAATCAAAGCTCCTCACATTCTAAAAGTGTTAAGTTGCTTCAAGTGTATTGGGTCATCAGCAAGCTTTTATGGAGGCTGGAGATCGTTTCATATTCTACGGCGTGGTAAGATTTCTGCCTGTTGAGAGGGAAGTAGTGTTTGGTATACATCCCTTCTTCGTACGACAACCCAGCGGGCCATTCTCAACATACCAGTCACCAGCTAGAGGTCATCTACAAAAAGGTGTTGGGGTTAATATCTGAATTCGACTGCCCTACGATTTCAACAATTTTGTTTCTTTTCTCTTTGAGAAATGTCAATAAAAGTTTTTATATTACGTAAATTGTTTAAGTTTGATCCTAAATAAATTTAAAGGGAGTTTTCACAGTGTATATATAAATGTACTTAAAAATTTGAAAAATATTATATAACGAGGAATAAAATTTAAACGAGGAAAAAAGTTATTTAAAAACGATTTATCTTTCTTTCAAATCTTATTATGACTATAACAAAAGTTCGGGATTTGAACGACTGATAGCGTATTTGTTTTCTGAGAGTAGTATTTTTATAAAGTAAATCTGACGATAGAGACCACAGATGACGCCGAATTTTTATTACAAGTTCAATTCATTTAAGTTTTTTTTATATATGGCAAACTGTGCCAATTTCAACAATTCTGCCAAAGTCTAAAATATGGTAGCTAAGCAATCTATGCTGTCAAAGTGTAAGTTGTGAGCTAGATTTTAGTGTCGGCATGGAGACAGAAAATATTTTATAAAAAGTAATAAACAGTTCACTCACTAAAAATAAAATTGAATAAAACGCAAGAGTTCCTAAGCATACTCTATAGCACTCAGAGATAATATAATTTTCTAACAGTGAAAGAATTTTCAAAACCGGATCAGTAGTACCGGAGATTATCCCAAACTTACAAACGGTCAAACCTCTTAATAATATTAGCATAGATAATGTTCGTGCATCGTAGAGTTAATTTAAAAGTATTTAAGATTCAAAATCAACTAGAATTAATCTATTTATTTTAAAGTGAGAGTAGTGGAAAATTAAAAGATATACAGTTTATTTTATGAGGGAATTATATTTGCATATGTTTCACGAAGAATAAATATAACTTATTTTTGCTAAGTTAAATATCATAGATTTTAATGACATCTAGTTCATAATTATCTTTTGTCTTAGCTACATCATAGGTTTTTTTTTTTTTCATTAACTGCTATCACAATGTTAGGTTTTTTATCCAGTAAACACAATAACAGAGGATAATGCATTGTCCCTGATGCCTTTGTTATCGCAGAATCTATGAGGGGCGATGCAACGTTTTGCAATAACCGCAAACCCGTCTTTTGCATTCAACCGTTAAATGAAATTGCTTGCAGTGTAAGCTAAACTTGTAGCTACTGCAACTTTGTTTAGATAAGTATCTTTATTGGCGTGATTACGTCATAACTTATGACGACAGAATCCTGTTTGTGTTGTGTTGCGAGAGTACATAGCCTGTGGCACAAACACACGAAACTAAAAATATGTACTCCCACAACAGTCTGATCGCAAAATATGATATTTTTCACGTGGGTGGTGAATTCCCACAAAGGAATCTAAATACTTTTCAGTCTCAAAAAGCTAAGGGTTTAGAATAGCTGCAGGCTAGACCAGCATATAAGTATGTGTATATCAGTACACTAGTATCTTATTCTTTATGCGTCCTCTGATGTATGACTGAGGAATACTAGTGAATTCAATAACGCGAGCGCGTAAAATAATTAATAATAGCATAATAGCGCATGCTTATTTATAACCGTCGGTACTTTCGAGGACTTTTAATATTCAAAATTAAAAGAAAATACATTTATGGAAGATTATTCCCTTCTTGCCCTTTTGTCTTTTAATTAACACTAAATTAAATCTTACAAAAGGCTAGAAATGTACGAGTATTCTGCCCAAGTGTACTCTTTGACGACTGAACGATACTCACAAAAAAACAGTTTGATCCTTTTTTTTTGCCACATTTGATTGTGTTACAATGTTATAATGCATTCTTATATTCTTTTCTTGTACGATTAGTGACAGACGATTGAAAGCCTTTGGCTTCCCCCGAGACAAGGCAAAGTTAGGTGCGGCGTCAATTCAGGGGAGGAAGGCTAAAATCACATGATCCGGAGCCTTCCCAGAGCAGGGCGCCTGACGCCGGACGTCGGGGTGTTTTTAGTGGAAACACCATATACTCCTAGCTCCTGCATCTCCTTGGGGCCAGAAATTCGAAGGGGCTTCGCATGACCAAAAAAAAAGAGTTAGGTATATGGATAAAATGTTGAAGATATAATTATTGTTGATAATATTACAGACATATATGTGACATATTGTCCTATTTTAGCAACCCAGTATTAATACTTTAGGGCTTAAAACAGAAACATACGAAACTTCTGCTAACAACATTTGAAGTTACTATGAAACTCAGAGCATAAGTATATAGTTAAAGGTTGTACGGATTGAGTCACAAGTTTTGTATCTTCCAACTCTAAAGTATATAATATTTATATATATATATATATCCTATTAAACCCAGTTTACGTTTAACCCTGCTATATTTTAGAAGTAAATGAATTTTAAAGTGCACGCAAGAAACTATTTACAGAAGTCCTCACAATTTACCTACTTTGAGTTTTACTAATATTTCTCAATTGTTGTTTTTTTTCAAAATTAAAACCATTAATGAAAGCTAAAAATTCAATATCGATAGATAGTATGTTTCAGGATTTTCGGTTATACAATAGGCCCTTTAGTGTTACTTATACGCTGAAATAAAGTAGAATGTTGATTTTTATATCATTCTTTACAACATTAATATTATAATACCTAATTTAAGAATATTGGTATACGTTCAAGTGTAAGTAAAAAAAAAACATAAAAGTTGAACAAATGTAACATCTACAGGGTTTCAAAATTGATGAAATTGTTATTTACCCTATTTGGACGCTCCATTTCTCAGGGTAGAAAACCATATAATCTACTTAGCTAGCCCTTTAATGTAATATATCACAGAAATGTGTAAAAATAGAAAACGTATTACACTTTCATAAAGCGAGCATCAGTTTCAGGAATGTATACCTTTTTGCAGTGAACTAGATCGTTTCAAATGTTTTTGTTGAACGTTCCTGCAGTAGCGCAAAAGTGATTTATCATAAGGTAACATACTGCGGTTGAGACGAAAAATAAAAGTAATTCCTTTTGTATTTGCTGACTGGGGCGGTCGCTTGGAGACATATTTGCCAAACGCGTGAATAATGGTACCTCCTTTGATGTCACTCACCTTTGATCCACCGTGTTTTTGTATTGCTGACAAAACCTTACCAAAACGAGACGACGGGCCAAAATTTTCGTAGATAATTCCGGAACGTTAAGTCGTCATCCATGTTGTAAAAATACACGTAATTTTCTTTTCTAAAAATATAGACGTTGCTTTTTTCAAAAATGTAGGCTTGCTGCCTGAATATCAAGACTGCGTCAAGTCATAAACGTCCATTATCTAGTAGAGGAGTGCTTCCCTCGGCACTCTCCGTGTAACATATTTCAGCGAAAAAGCAACAAAACAAGTTTTTTGCGGCACTTACAAAATAATCACAAAGATGTTTAAATTGTGCTTGTTTGTATTGGGCATATTATTACTGATGCTGTCCTAAATGGGTATATTACATCTAAGTAGCTGTTACTTTTACGTCCCAAAAATATTATTTTGAACGCAATAAAATTCTTTCTTTATGTCTTCAGTGTCCATGAAAAAGACATAACATTGTGCGTTGAATTTATTGTAGCAGACGAGGACCCAGATGGCTTTTCTCGTAAAATACTACGAGTGGTTCTGTTGGTAGTAACGTTATACTTAAAGATAATCACAATTTACGGGAGCCCTCTGGCCAAATTTGGGAATACTTTCCCTTTACCGTTACGTGTGAGCAATTATAGCGCCCCTAATGATGTACTGCCGCTTGTGGAAGAAACTTAGCTTTGAGAACTTGCGTTAATGGTGTTGAAAGAATTTTATTACCACTTACATAAGTAGTTTCGTCTTACTACAGCAGTGAAAGTACAAAAGTTGTTTTAATGTTAGCTAAATAGTAACTAAAGTTCCTAGTCAATTGTGTTCGACCTTTATTATATTGCTCGATATATGCATGAGGGTCTAAGAGCATTAGTCGAGACACTTAAAAAAAAGAATATTAAAATTAGTATTTATTTTTACTAGTAATATGAAAAAAAAAGAATATTACTCTAGAACGCTTTATTAAATCAAGTGAGTGTTCCATTATTTGTTAATAACACTCAAGATATTTTCGTCCCATTTGTCTAGACAACTTTTTCATATTATTTGTAGTTAGTGATGACCTTCTACGATTTATATTCTTATTTTCATTTAATATATGATACAGTCAGGGATAAATTAAAAGAAACATGTAGAAAAATGTTTAAAGTATACTACTTTAGAGCACTTTTATTCCATTAAAATAGATTTACATAATTGTAAATTACTAGCTGTACCCTAAAACGCTAAACCCTAAAACGCTGTGGCACATTGTAGTTGCATTGATAAAAAAATGAGAAACAAAACTGACGCCAAAATTAGATGAAAATAATCTTTGAAACGAGTTGTATATCTCCTAATAAAAATTTGAGCTTAATCGGCGCAGAACTCTTTTAGTTTTTGAAGCGTACACAAACCAACTCAACATGTTTAGGTATATATTTTGATTATGTTACTTGTTAAAAAGACTCAACCATCATCACACAATTATTTGTCCCCGGTGGGAATCGAACCCATGACCTCCGGGATAGTAGTCAGGGTCATTAACGACTAGACCAACAGGCCAGTCAATAATTTGTATAAAACCATATTAAATCACAATATTTTGTAGTCTCTCTTCTTCCTTTTGATGGAGTTCAATTCAATATATTTGTTGTTGCCATTAGTAACTGTATACCATTGCCTTTCGTGGAGTTTACTAACTTATTATTTAATTCATAATATCATATTTATTATAAAAAATATATTTTATAGAGTATGTTTAAATATTTTACGAATCTCCTTTTTTCTTTTTCTTTTTCATTATTTTATTATAGGGGAATCCATCGAATATTAGAAATTCAATGACAAATAAAAAGTCATTCAAAATTATAGTTTTTTTGCAGTCATTTATTTTAGAACTGAAAAACTCTTTAACTTGTGCAGTAAAATGGATATGAATTTGCAAATCTCACTATTAAATTTAGTGTTGTCGCAAGATAACTCAGAAATGATGACGTATTATTTTGATGTCTAGACGGAATTTTAGTATTCTGAATTTAATTTAAGAGTTGGCGTATTAAGGTAGCTAATCTCGACATTATAATTAAGGTTAAGAATTATTACGAAGGGATATGAATGCCAAATTGTGGAATTATATTTTTATAAATTTCGTATATCGTGGGAAAATAGACATTTACAAAAAAAAAAACTTCGCTGGCTGACTGAAAACTGAAAAGTATATACTGTTACGTAATAATATTGATTTTAATGAATTAGTTGTTCCTCAAACATTATGAAACGAAAGCCAGTACACATGATAAATTACACTCCTTGGAAAGACTTAAAATTTCACATGTTACAAATTCCTGACATCAGTTTAAGGTACTACGTAAGTCATGCGTAAGGTGTATCGAGTTTTAAGTCTGTATTATAAACATAGTGTTCGTGTGGTGACGGCTTAAACATACGGAATGTCACTATTTATCACGTGGGTGTCGTAAGAGACGACTAAGGGCGCAAGACAACGCAGGACAACAGCACTGCAAAAAGAAGGAAATCTTGACACAAATCCTATATCAACCCGTCTAGCCAGCGTGGTGTACTAGGTTAAAACCTCATTTCTAAGGAGAGGCCTATGTCCTGTAGTAGACTATTAAAGGGTGTTGTTGATGTGATGTGATGGCAAATTTTTCACTTTTACACAATTTAACTCTATGAATTTCATATTTTATAATTTAACTCAACATAATGACTGTATAGCAAACGTCTACCATCGACCCCTCACACCGTTTTTATGATATAGGGGGAAACGAGCAGTCACTTGTTTCATTTAGTTACTAATACAAACTATTTATTTTATCAGTCAATTCTTAAATTCAATCTATCACTTTCAAGACAAGATTTGTGAATGAATAAGCACTAATTTTCCTAAAAGTGTTAGCGATTTAAGTCGTTTACTAAACCTTAGTATATGACCCTGTCGACAACGATTTTATAATATTTTTTTAATGAAAACAATAAAGTTTTTCAATAGCCGCTTAACAAAACATCTTCTAACAAATAAAAGAAAAATCTATTTGCTTTACCTATTTATATACAGACATTTATTTCAATAATATTCTTCGGCTACACAAACATAGACATTTTATGCTTAACGGTACATCTATGAAAGCGACATTACATAACAGTACGTAGATTATTTTTGTTTTCTTGGCTCTCGACACAATTCTATTCTTTTCGTCGAGTACATCTTTTGACAATTGGAACAAAATGTCTGCGTGGATTTATTTGTTTTTACCGAAGCTAACATAGTAAAGTTTTCCAACAAGTCTATTGCTTGACAGAAATATGACTCCTTCTTTATTTACCCCAAGTATAAAATGTAGAACGATGACAAAATAGAGCGAAACAATGGGAAAATTGAGAAAACATAAGACAAACATGACGAATAAAAAAATAACAAAAATAGAATAGTACATAATTAAAGGTATTGCACACGAAAACACTTTCTTTAAACAGGTACATTATAGACGAGTACCTATGTACATAAAGATGGCGACATTATCACTACGGCAAAATCTCTTATAGGTAACCTTCCAACGACGTGGCCGCCTCAATGTAACCACGACCGCTCTGCCAAGAGAAACACGACATAAAAGAAGAGACATATTACTGTCACTGCTTTTAGTATTTGATTATTACTATTCCATTTTCCATTTTCCTATTTCCATTTTATAAATTACATAGAAAACATATCTGTCAACACCTTAAACAAAAAGCGATATTGTGATAAAAGAAAACTTTTCAGTCAAGAGAATTAAGGAACCAGTTCTGCCTGGTATACAATAATCTTTTAAATACGGAACATTTACTAGATAATTTATTTAAATACATTATTTTTGCCCAAAATCACTAAATAGCGAGGGGCCCTTAAGAGACCCAACATAACACTGTGATAGGACTAAATAGTACTTTTATTGCGATCTTACTGAAGTCATATAATAAAAATTTATACTGAAATAAAGCGAGATTAATCCTAAGTTTATAATGGCTATACTAATTGTGTCATTTGCTAAAGTCATTCCTTTATGAGTTATCGGTAATAAATACCCGAAAATATTGCAATAATAAAGAAACATACGGAATAAATAGGACCTCTGAAGTTTGTGAATGACTTGATGCAGGAATTCTGTAACGTGTAACCTCGATCATCTAGGTCTTTGTTTACCTTACCAAAACATCACACCACTTCATTCACACACAAATACCGAAATATAATCACATCTTTTGAAAAAAAAATCTAAAACAGATACCTACATATAATATGCAATGTTCCACGTTACTCTAGTTTAGTTAGCAGCGAGATAGGAGAAAACTACAGTTATGTACAAGAATTCACTTCTAAATACATCTTAATGATTGTTTTTATTGTATTAAAGATACAGCTCAGGTACTTTTATTGAAAAAATGTATAATTTTGGTTTCTACGAAAACACTTACATATATTTACGAAAACGTAGCCGCGGTACACACAAGAAGTCTAAGATAAGAATTAAATTAGTAGTTATAAGTCACGCTTGTTATATTTAATAATAGACTTAAAAAAAAACCTTTTTCTTTTTTTCTGTGCGGAAGTCCCCTCGGATACCTCCCAACCAACCAACTAAAACCGCACGACGTCTCGGATCCCAGTAGCCAGGCAACCAGGTGTACCCTAAAAAGGAAATCCCTGGTGCCCCGACGTACCTCGGGCCATCTACGGCGGGTAGATGACCCCCTCCTGTGTGGGAACCCCAATGTTTCCTTTGTGTTTGGCCTGGGGGTGACAGATGGCCTCACCTGTCACCCCCAGGCCTGCGCTTATGGAGGACGGAGGTCGTTCGATGATTTTCGGCTCCTGCAGCGTGTGCGGCATCTGGCCCGTGCCTGGGCCTGGCGGGCCGTCAGACTTCTAAACCTCTTCCGGTTCCGCTCTGCCATCTCCTTCGCAAGCATGACTTGCTCACAGAAGGAGACGGCGGAGTACCACCCACTCTCGCTCCGCACCATGGCCGCAATCATGTTAAAGAGCAAGAGAACCCTCACCCCGATGGCCGCCACGAGGCCACGCCTCTGCTCCACCCACGCCGGGCATTCTGCCAGCGTGTGGAGCGCCGTGTCCACGGTCCGGCCGCAGTGGTGGCACTCAGGCGTTGACTCCTTGCGGATCAGACACAGATGATCCCCGAAACATCCTTTACCAGTGATCATCTGCGTCAGCCGGGATGACAGGGTCCCGTGATGCCTCTCGAGCCAATTCTCCATAATGGGTCCGTGGCGTGCCCGAGACTTATTAAAAACCCTAAACTTATGAAACACAGTAGAGAGTACTCATTCAGAATGCCTCTAATTTTTATGTCTACCTATATAGAAACTTGTCTTATACCTTAGTCTAAAAATTTCCAATAATTTCCTAAGAGAAGGCTCACGTGTAGTACGTGATGATCAAATGAAAATGATCTGGCAAAGTTGACAGAAAAAGTACCACTAATTAAAAATAATACTTAGCTGTCTCATTTTCACACAGTTATAAAAGAAGTATCATGTCATGAAATTCTTTGCGACTTAAAAAAAAACGATAATATAAGAAATTGTTTGTTTGTTTGAACGCGCTAATCTCAGGAACTACTGGTCCGATTTGAAAAATTCTTTCAGTGTTAGATAGCCCATTTATCGAGGAAGGCTATAGGCTATACATCATCACGCTAAGACCAATAGGAGCGGAGCACCAATGAAGAATGTTTCAAAAACGGAGAAAATTTAATACTATCGAGAGACGCAGACGAAGTTGCGCGGGTCAGCTAGTGAGATCATATATATAATCTCAGATATCTTTTTCTAACATAATGGTGAAAATTGGTGAAAACGGTGTATTGTCTGATACAATTTTCTCATTTCTGCAATTTACTAATAGCTGCTTGTCTTATAGAAACTACAAATACGTATAAGCTGTTAAAATACTACATATATTCTCCAGCATTAAAGAGCGTCTAGTAACGTAAGTATAAACAAACACTAAGCTGTCTAGTATGACACCCGCAAAACATTGAGAGATTTGAGTCTCTAGCTTTCCAGAACTAACAAGTTCTATCGTATTACAGAAGTCAATTCTGTTGATTTAACATGTTAATATCGATTTAACAGTATCTGTGATGTAATTGTTTTAAAGACGGAGCTTAGTTCATACAGCTTTAGCGTATGCCTGATATTTATAGTTAAAACATTAATACAGCATCAGATCCTTAACCTAGCTGTGCCAAGAGTCTCTGTTATTATTGCCTGTACTGTATATATCACACAAGAGTTGTCATTTAAAAATAATCAGATTTTTCTTAATTATTGCATTCAATAAATTTATTTTTGTCTTTAAAAAATATTTTAAAACATATAAAACTATTTTTATGTCAGTAATAAGTTTCAAAAGTCTGAAAGTGGTTTCTTAAATAAGTATCTCTCCAATGACAATATTTTCTTGAAAATTTAAATTTATCAGAGTGTTGAATTAATCGTAATTTCATTTGAAACTTTTGATGGAGAGACAGCTCTTAATTATGTTTGAACCTAGTTCAAATTTACATAACAACTACGTAGTGTAGTTGTTATGTAAATTTGAACTGAATCAACTGTCTTGTGATTGTAGTTTTAAGAATTTTAAAGTGATAGGTATCGTAGCTTCAACGTTTTAGCTTTCAGAAACGTATGGTAGGAGTAGTTCAAACTTTGAATTTGCAAGAGCTTGGTTGCGGGTTCCTCTGGGTAGAATAGTAGTAAAAAGTGTGGTTGTCTTATTAATGTGTTGCATTTGCTTGTGTGTTTGTTTGTTATAAATACTCGTATTAATTTGTATTACCACCCTAATCATCAGTTACCATTACCAAAATATTGAAAATATGTTTTTAAATCCGTGTGGTGACGGATTAAGAATACGGTGTGTCACCACGACTCTTCATCCCGTGGGTGACGTAAGAGCCGACTAAGGGAGCAAACTACGCAGGACAACAGCACTCCAACGAGAAGGAAAACTTGACAAAAACCCTGTACCAACCCGTCTGTCCAGCGTGGTATAGTAGGTCATAACCTCCTTTCTAAGTAGAGGCCTGTCTCCAGCAGTGGACTATTAAAGGGTGTTGATGAAATGATGATGATGATGTTTTAAAAAGTTAACATAATGAGGAAATAAAAATATACTAAAAGTTTAAGTACTAAAAAGAAACATCAAAATATTTTATCTATTGAAAAGTATTTTTCAATAAAATTGCTGAACAACTATTTTACTCTCAGTGTTTTTATTTTTAAATTTTGTTATAGGTGTACTAAGCTTGATTGGAAGGTTTAAAATATATAATAGTAAGTCATTAGATTTGTAATTTACTCGTAATTCTTCTTTATCTCTAGAGATAGTTAATTCTAATTGCCATTTTATTATTCATTTCAATTATATTATACACACATTGTAATTTAACCATTTTAATGCTCTATATAGTGTGTTTCCATTTTTATTTAAAGAACAAAGACGTTGACAAGAATAGATATATAGGAGAACATATTATGGTTTTAGATCACTATTTCTTTTTTGTTAGGTGCTCGTCCGTGGTCCCGTTGGTAGTTTTTGTGGACAAGTTTCAGTGGGATTGTTAGTCAAGATTTGTGTTCGATGTAACAAAAAAAAACTGTTTTACTTTGCTATCCTTATTGGTGATCCATTACTCGTGGGTGTATTTGTATAAATATAGGTACAGAGGGCTTTCTGTTTTTTTAAATCTATAAAATGTGTGAACTGTATGGATATGAAGTGTCAGTGAACTCACGTTCAGTAAAAACTGGTATACAGACTTTTACAGAAAAGGCCAAGTTCTTTTATTAAAATCACGCATTCTCCAGTTGGATACGTTCTTTCAAATAAAGGAATGTACGGCAAACTAATGATCACGGTGTCATAATTATCAACAGCCTTTAATTGTCCTCTGCTGGACATAGGTCTCTCCTTAGAAAAGAGGTTTTGTCCTATTATACCACACTGGACAGACAGGTTGGTATAGGGTTCCTTTACCGAGAGGGTAATTCGAGGTGTCGGCCCATGTCGTGCGGTGTTCCACAGGGGTCTGTTCTTGGACCCCTCTTGTGGAACATAGGTTACGACTGGGCCCTTCGAGCCGATTTCCCCCCCGGGCTGGGTGTAACGCAGACGATACTCTGGTGACAGCCCGGGGGGCGAACTTCCAAGAGGCGGCGCGCCTTGCCACAAGGGGAGTCTCCCTGGTGGTCGGGCGCATTGAGGCGCTGGGCTTACGGGTGGCCCTAGATAAGACGGAGGCCCTGTTATTTCATGGGCCCCGTCGTGGTCCACCCCCTGGCGCCTCAATCGTGGTCAACTCGGTCCTCGTACCGGTTCGAGCCGTGATGAAATATCTGGGCCTGATCCTCGACGGGCGGTGGCTCTTCGACGAGCACTTCCGACAGCTTGCTCCATAGCTGGTCGGCGTTGCGTCTGCCCTAGGGCGACTTTTGCCCAATTTGGGTGGACCCAGCGTCGCGACAAGACGGCTGTACACGGGTGTTGTCCGGTCAATGGCACTATACAGTGCACCGGTGTGGGCGGCGGCTCTGACCGCCCAGAATAGGGCACGCCTCTGGCGCCCTCAGAGGGTAATGGCGGTCAGAGCCATACGCGGTTACCGCACCAGGACTCGGAGGACTCGGCCCAGCACACGCTGGCGGTCTGCCCCGCATGGGCGACGCAGCGCCGGGCCCTTACTGCAGTCATCGGAGTGGATCTCTCGCTACCGGCCGTAGTACGCTCCATGGCCGGTAGCGACAGTTATTTTACCGCGGTCGCAACCTTCTACGAGGAAGTAATCTCGCAGAAAGAGGCGGCGGAGAAGGCCCGGGAGGACGACCTCCACTCGGACCCGATCCGCCGCCGGCGAACCGGGCGGCGGAGGCGCGCCTATCACCGCCTCATGCCACCATGGTGGACGGGGTGGGTTTCCCCTCCACTCGCATTAGTTTGGCCAGCCGCGAGGGGGCGGCGTCCGCGTGTGCCGGACGTCGCCTAAAGAGAGGAAAAATTTTTGAGACGGAGCCCGCAACAGGAGGGGGCCGGCGCTAGGAGGGGTCCGGATGTCTTAATAACAGCTGTTCCCGGATCCCTCCTGTTACAGCCGCAGAGTGGCACACCGTGTGTTTTTAGTCGGTCCGAGTCCGACACAACACCCCGCCGCAAACCCCGGTGGGGTGACGGTCCGAGGGGATTTCCACACGTTAAAAAAAAAAAAAGGGTTCCTTTTAAGTTTTCCGTTTCTTTGCAGTGCTATTGTCTAGCATAGTTTGCTCCCTTAGTCGATTTTTACGACACCCACGTTATGGATCCCTAACCATCCCCTGGGTATCGTAAGAATCGATGGTGATACTCCATATTCTTAATATGTCACCACTTCGATATCTACGATATCGGTATAGATCATTGAAATGTGTAGACAGACTATCGAAGTTATAAAAGTGTCAAAAAACTAAAAAAACAGCGTCCAACTATTTAGTTAACCTATTTCAAAAAGGAGGAGGTAACCAATTCGCATGTTAATAAATTTTTTTGGCTGAACTCCGTCATATACAGAAGTTTTTAGAGCTCTTTGTTAATATTGTTTGAATTCGGGTAAACCTTTTTTTTTAAAGGATTGATTGGCCACTAAATTTCTTAAGACTGTCAACTGTCAGCTATATTGTCGCTGTCACTATAAAAGCTTGATTTACACGCAAAACAGCATAGATTTGCACGCATACCAGCTTGATAAAGTAGGCCAGGCCCATTCATTTAAGACAGCGCAACACTCTATGTGTTGCGCTGTAATATAAATGGCCAAATAAATGGCCAGACGTATAAATTATCCAAGGAACTTGGCTTTGACTCCGCGTCATGCACGCGCCACGTTAATACACGTGGGAGCGTGTAAACGACTGATAGCCTGAACACCTTAGCACTTTGCTTGTACATAATACAATCTATATAGTGAGTTATCCCTTAACAATATAAGTCACGACTGGGAGTTGATCAATCACTCAAAGTAGTAGAAGTTTCCGTGAATAATGTTCAGTTATATAATTGACTGCATTCATGGCAAAATGTTAGTGTGCGAAAAAAGTCGCCATTTATATATTTTTGTGAAAAAATAAATTTATTTTCTTTCCATATCGTTCATTTCAAATGTTTAAAAAAAAGTAGGCTAGCTTCCCAATTACCGCCTAAAAATCGCTGCGGTCACATCTTGGGGGCATGTGGCCGCTGCAAACGATCCGAGACAGATGACAGTATGGTGCGGCCTCCTACTGTTTAGAGCAATGATAGGCGCGGCAGCCTCCCGCCTCAGGGTGACAACAGTCACCCCGGGATGTGCCTCAGACATGGGGTACAGCAGGGAGGTCTCCAGAAGCAACCTGCCGAGTTAAGCAGTGGCGCGTTTTGGTGGAAAAATCGGTTCTCCGGGAGTTCCATCCCTGCGTTTCCCCCACGGAGGGTATGGTGCGAAAAGCATTAACCGCGGAAAAAATGTAAAAAGAAAGGTCCGGTCGGGCTGCCAATAGCCAGTTCAAGTTATATATATGTATATTTATTTTATTTATATGTATATTTATCTTTATGCACTTCTGTACATCGGCGGACTTAATGCCCAGGGCATTCTCTTCCAGCTCCAGGGACTTCCTTTCTAGGGTATACCTGGTTCCCCGGTCCCCGATAGGTGGTATCCGAGGGGATTTCTGTACGGAAAAAAAAAAAAGAAGTCTTCCAGTAAACCTTTGGGTGATGTAGAAATCTGGTAAGGTAGGTGCACAGAGGTTACATCATAATATCAAATGTACAATGAAAATATATACGGTTCACATCATAAATACGCATAGATACACATACATATATATACAAGTATATTTATATAGATACATAGACATATCTTATTCGTATACTATGAAAACCTGAATATGAGGTATACTTACTTAACTATGGATTGACCGTTCTGCCATTTCTTTAAGAAGGAGAGCATGTACCTTCTTTTTGAATATAAAGCGGTTTGTGGACATCCTGATTTCGAGCGGGAGCGCATTCCAGAGTAGTACTGCTTGAACAAAGAACGAAGAGTTCACGAAGTCGGAGTTGTGAGAGGGACATAAGAGAAGCAGATTGTTATCTGAGCGAAGATTTTTGTCATGATTGCTAGACAGGTAACGTAAGTAGGGAGCAAGGTAAGTAGGTGAGGACGGTGAATTGAAAAATGCAAATAGAGAGGTAAGTGCGCGCTGTTTGCGGCGGAGGCGAATAGGCAACCTGTTTAATTGCGAACGCAAAGCAGACACTTCCGATACTACTATATATGAATGGTTCTTCTCTGTGGCCTATCTGTTTATACAATATCCTTGTTCTTTTCTTGCTTTAATTTTTTGTCTACTTTTTTTATTCAATACACTTCTAAATTGCCCATCTTTATTTACCACAGTACCCAATGGGAGCAACTGTTAATTTGTTCTCACTGATCTAATAGAAAGTTCATTTCAGCCAATGGGTACTTTGGTAAATAGAGATGGGAAATGTAGAAGTGTATTAAAAGAGAAAAATAGACAAGAAAGTAACGCAAGAGGAGAAAACTATATTGTATAAACTAATAGAGGTTAATAAGAGTAATAGTTTAAAGAGTTCAGGGCCGTACATACATGCATGTAACTCGAACTATCTATTGGGAATCCCAAACCCTCTACTATATATTTTTTTAACTAAGCAAATTTATTTTATTTAATATTTAAAACTTTATAATAAAAAACCGGTATTAAGGCAAGTAATAATGGAGGGAATAATGAAAATTGTTTGTAAAATTGCGTAAGTTTCTAGTTTTTATGAAATAACTTCGAACTCCAAACTAATTTGAACTGATCATGTGAATATATGATCATGTGTATATAATATATTTCACGCATCTCACAAACGGCCATCTGATCCCAAACTGAGCAGAGCCTGTATTATGGCAACCAGATCGCTGATAAACATACTTTTGTATTTTTAAATACATACATCTAATATATAAAATTCGCCGAAACGGCTTTACCGATTTTTATGAAATTTTGTGCGCATATCGGGTAGGTTTGAGAATCGGCCAACATCTATTTTTCATAGCCCTATATGATAAACGTGACCAACTCCTAAATATATAATAAAAAATGTATACGGCAAAACAACGTTTGCCGGGTCAGCTAGTATTATAGATAAATTACACCCAGACACAGAATAAAAGACCGTGCTCGTCACACAATATTTGTCCTGGGTGGGAATCGAGCCCAAGACCTCCGACTTAGCAGTAAAGGCCACTGGCCACTAGACCAACAGGCCCGCCGTATGTTTATCTGTTATACTAATACATTATTCTAGGTATCTGTTTCCTAAAAAAAAAATTGAATTCAATTTTACACTCTAACTGGTTTGTGGTGCATTGATTGCTATGTAAGTTTCTTTAAAGATAGCTACAATTCGGCATTTTAATATGCAATAATCAGTTAAAAAGATAAGAACGGATAGCAGACAGACAATAGAGCTTACACAAGCAAAACACGGACTCGTAGTTTATTCGTCTCTCTAGACGCCGTAAGATTTTTTATTATTATACCTACCTACCCTTTTCGTTGTAACACACCGTGTGGAGTATTCGTTGTAAGGAGCTGTAATGACGCGCCGAGCGTGAAATACGCGCACATTTCGGTACCCTGGAAATGGAATGCACCTGCCTCCTTAGGTTTTATGAGAAGTTTCCTCACCTTCTTACGATGCTTGGTAAGGGCTGCCAATATCGCCGTCCTCACTTTGTGACCCCTCATAATACGAGTAATACTTCTTGAGAGGGTATTGAACGTAGGAAGCCTCGTCGAGACGGCCCGTCACTTTACGATCCGCCTACTAGTTTAGTTTGTTTCTTGTTTATGTTATAAGAATGTTTAGGATTAACATTTTTATGATGTAACAACTTGTTATTAAAGCTACAAAAGTTGATTTGGTAGTCCTCGTTAAATATATCTTTCTATATACGAGTTATTAAGCTGTCTTTTTTATAAATAGGTTTGGTTTCATTTGGACACTTTTAGGAAAAATCAATCACAGGGATCTTACAAATTAAGTAAATGCTTTCAGAAAAAAAGTTAAAGCACTTAGAGTATTATTAAGTACTAAGAAGTAAATACACTTTCTTAAATGAAATTTATTTTCTTTTACCAATACTCTGACTAAGACACGTCGGCATTCGATACGGATACCGAGCAAATAGGCCAATCAAATCAAGTGGTATAGTCACTGACTGAGTGGTCTAGGACTGCCTTTTTTCATTTTATTCTTACATGAAAACTTATAGCTACTCATTTTTATAACTAATAAACATGGTAGCAAAAGGTTAATACAAGTTTTCACACATGAATAGTACTATAAAATAAAAAAAACTTAGGCAGCGATGTAATACATATAATGATAAATAATATACACAGACTATTTTTTAAAGTTAGAAAGCACTTAGTGTTGTCAGCGCCCCAATTTAAAAATTAACAACACCAAATTTCTCGCCAGGATCTTACAATTATGTCTTATATATATAAATAAAAATTAATGTATATTTTTTCATATAATGTACGCCCCTATTCACTAGATTACCATGTTTCTTTTTTGTAAATAAGTTAGTGATACAGCAATGGATTTATACATGATGCAAAAGATAGAAAAACCCATAGGTTTTACAGGAAACCGGGCTTTATAAAACCCTTTAGGGGAAAAAATACTTTTACGCTAGCAAAACCATTGGTTAAATGTAGTAAGTAATATAAAACAAACGTACACGGATTATTTGTCTGTGTATATTTGTTATGTTTTTAAATGTTCAGTGAACTTTGCATGAATATTTAAAGTCTACTAAAACCATGTACTCGCATAATGACTTTCTTCGTAAAGACGTAAGAATATAGGTACTACATGCGCAGCATTCACATTTGTTCTGTTTGTACCCATATTTTTTTTAATTTTTAGGACATTGATTGTTTTAAGCACATATTAGAAACTTATGAAAAATATTTATTTCATAAGCAACTTTATTTAAGCTTTATTAATGAATAAAAAAGTTCAAAGAGACTTTAAATTTCATAACTTCAAATTTAGTAACCAAGAAAAAACAGTCTTACAGGTCACTCCAACTCTTGTTGCATCTCGCTGTCTCTTTATCTCTCGAGAGGTTCTTATTTGATAAATAAGTTTTTCTCTCATACTTTTCAGATTGAAAAAACAAATTATACATTTATAAGTGCATATTATAAGTGTTTGTTTGCAATTGAAGCTATATCATCATCATATGTCTGAATTTTATTTTTCCATTGAAATTTGAAATAACAAAACTGTGTGCTTGGCATTAAATGTGAAGTTGAAATTGAAAAATTGTAAACACTAAAGTATGAACACAACGTTTTGTGAGAGAAAAGTGGATCATAAATATTGAGCTGAAAGTTTTCAGCGCCGTTGAGAATCTATCATGTTTTGAAGCAATGCCCAAATAACGGTTCCGAAATGTAGTTTAGACTTTCAAGCTGCCTTGCACAGGCTTACTAGTATTTCGAGTGAGATTTGAGGTGAGTCTAGCCAGAAATATCTAGCATACTACGCATACTCCAGGTTAAGATACGTCATGGTGGGGAAACAGCGTATACTTTCTGGATTTTTTATACTGCAAAATAAATGTATCATATTTTTGGACAAATTGGAAATCGTGACAATTGTAGGCCCCACTTACTACCGTCATTATACATATTTGTCATTTGCGTATTTGTATTCAAGAATATGAATCACTTCACAAATTAGACACACAGACAGACTATACCTACCGCCATTTAAAATGAAAATGCTAAACCAGAGCCTCTACTACATGGCTGCAAAAATATACAACAAATTACCTCTCCACATAAAAACTGAAACTAAGGTTACACTGTTATATACTATAAAAAACTATTAGATTTTTTTTCCATTCAGTTAAAGAATACATTAAAGCAAAAAACAGCAAATGACATATCTTTTTAAACGAATAACAGAATGAATATACCTAACCCAATAGATAAAAAATAAAAATCGGTTTTGACACACAATAGAAAGTACGAGTCGATGAAAAATGTCTAGATGTCTTTGTATTTTGCATGTTTGTTGTTTTCAATTGTTACACTATATTATTGAGTAATTATTCTAATTATTATTCTAAAATGCTTGTACTTAATAATTTATTCTTCTGTATTCTCTCTCAAATTTGTAATACCTGGAAAATTCTACTAAGTTGACACAAATTATTATTATAAGACCATTTATGTAGACTTAGTCTGCAAATAAAGACTGATTATTGAAATATTGAAACTCACCATGTCTTACGAGTATAAACAGATAACTTTACTAGCATGAAATATAAAAAATCATATTGTTCCTCCGTCTCAATAACCTTTGCAAGAAAACTATAATAGTGTTACGAAGAAAACAATGAACTCTTGGTATAGATTTTATATTCTTACGGGAAAGCAATACCTGGACTAAGTGACGTGTTTTTTTGGTATTACTGTAACGTGGTGTGGCTCATCTGTCGTGTTTCACTCTTAACGTAGCGTGTTTTTTTGGACGTGGTTCTCTCTGACGTAATGTCTCGACAAAACTACTTTAATATAACATCGTTCGAACACTTAGTGAGCATTGACTACTCTTCCTCTTGTTTTTACTTTCTTTAACTCTTACTGCCATCTGTGTGACTCGCGGCTGCTTATTGAGTCGTTATTACGTTCTCTTTTTGACCTTAATTTGATTCTTGATTGAGTGTGGAAACATTGTTTTAAAGGTCATTTTAAATATTAATGTTTTAATACAAGCTTTTAAATCGAAATCATTGTAAAAATGAACGGAATTCTTTCTAGCACACGTCAGAACAATGTAGTTTCAGACGTCGCACTGTCTTAGCTCCACCCAAATATACACCAATGGGTGTATCTTGTAATAGATTTGCGTCATAACTAGGTAATTCCCTCGATAAGAATATACTAGGCACTGGTACGTCTTAATCAAAGAAAATTTTCAAGATACTTTACAAACCGATGTCAAAAAAGGAGGAGATTCTCAATTCATCGGATTTTTGTTCTTTAAAATTATGTGTTATCAACAAAAATATTCCATTACCATGGTTATAAACACCATTCGTTTGAGAACAAAGTGTTATTTTTTACCTAAAAATACTATTGTTAGAAATGTATACGCGCTAAATGGAAGGGCTTAAATTGGCTCGGGACAAATGCTTTTATACGTGATATAGGCAGTTCTTAACCAAAAATTAATTTACCTTAAAGTTCAATATTTCAACCAATAACAATGAAAGTGTACAATTTATTAGAGTTCAGAAGATTAGATTCCCAATACTATTGTTTTTAATGAAATATTGACTTAGTTTATTGTCTTGTATTCTTATTGTCTTTGCAATATCCTGCGTTGGAGTGGTACACACAATTACTTCGTTGTTTTGATTCATGACCTTATTATATTTACCATTTCAAAACAGCGGAAAAGTGCTGTGGAATCCGCCGCTCTTGGTAACTTGTGAAAAACGGTGCGGATTCTATTATCATGGATTATGAATAGGAATAGATAAGACATTCAACACGCTCTCGTTATATATAAAGGCGAGGCAAAAAATTAAAAGTCCAGTAAAAACCAATCTCATTTGTCAACCTTTCTCGTATTGTATGTAAACCTACATTACTGGAGGAGTCGCCGAGTTTTATTCATCCCACTTTTGCGAAGCATACAGCTTTAACAATACACTAACAAAAGTGTACCTAGAGTAAATCATTATAACACATAAGAAAAGCAGTTAATCTACTAGAGGCTTGAGCGAAAACTAAAAAGTAATATTGAAAAACTTTTGGGTCAAAATTGCTCAAATGTAGGTTAATGTTTTCAGTCTTAACTGTATTATTACTCTGAGGTGTGTATTATTGCCTGAACTACTTTCAAGATCAAGAAAACTACAAAGAACTGCTAAAACTTAAGCTTTAATCCGTTAGATAATATATAAAATAAATAATAACTTCACACATCTCACACATGACAGTCTGATCCTGAATTAGGCAGAACCTGTACTGTGGTAACTATACTTATACTATTACTAAACTATACTAAACTATATTACTAAACACATATGTATTTTAGATAACATACATACTTATGAAACAGGCCTTACACATGTCAATAATCTCAAGTCAATTAGCGCGATTCTTACCTAGCTTAATTTTGCTTAATTGACAGCAAATAGCAATCCAAAACTCATCTACAGAAGAGGTCCTGAGGGTGTTAAACTCTTCATTGTAAATGTAACTAGTACAGTTTTATCTACGTTGTTGATTATTGATTCATTATCTCTACACCAGGTACAGAGTCGTTAAGGCCCCTATCGCAATTTTGTTACAGAGCATCTCTTTCGTTGTATGGTAGTGTAATTAATTCTTCGTCTAATTCTGCGGATATTTTCTGTGGATTTTTATTTAACGGTAAGTGACTATCACCGTCCATGGACATCTGAAACTTAAGAGATTGCAGTGTGTTGTGAGTTTTGCAAATTAAAGGGGGGGGGGGGGGCTCAAGTCTTCACTTTATGTACTTACTCGTGACCCAATTAAGGAATTACTTGCCGAATTACCTGCGGCTTTTAACTCCTACCTAAAAAATTGTGAGTTTTTAATACGATCTCGATTTCATTTTCAACTACATATGTTGTACATTTAAGTTAAGAAGTAGCTACTATTGTTTATGCGCCTCAACATGATACGTCATGTGGGATAGAATTATACTCAAGAGTTAATTAGGCATTTTTTTAGACAAAATACTTACAAATCTACATACAATTATGTACACACCTATATTTTAAAGAAACCTTACTCAAAATGCACTAAAATAAATAAATTATAAATATACGAGTATGTTACTTCGAACCAGAAATTTTAATAGTGTTTAAAGCTAATACCCTACTAAATTAAATAAATAATAGATCTAGACGCAAATCTTAGAAGAGAATTGAAGAAAACCATTTATGTACAAAGCAATAAACATCGTAACTTTACTTTACCTTTAACTCTAGGCTAAAATCCATATTTTTAACCAAAGTAGCTGGAGCGATAAACTTTTATGTATTAATTAATAGCTGTTACGCGGTGTTACGTGCCGTTTATCAAATACACTAAAACGTGTATTTCAATTCCATGTTTATTCCACGGAAACACTACATTTTTTTAGGATAAAAGTAGTCTATGTTGTAATCCAGGGTGTCAGTCAATCCTGGGTCTGTTCAGCTGTTTGAGCGTGAAGAAATATCAAACATACAAACACACATACTCACAAACCTTCGTCTTTATAATATTAGTATGATTTGATGTGATACCGAACGAAAAATATCTTCTATGTCTTCTTTTGAATGGTTTTGATAACTACTTTAAGGCATTCAAAATACAAAAGCCATAAATGTGTGTACGAGTAAGTCTATAAAATATAAAGCAATTTAAATACTTGTGTATTATAGCTTCATCTAATTCGGGCCCCATCTAATCCCGTTCGTGTGACACGCGATGTCGCACTTCCATAATTCAGTGTCATAATTGTACTACATTAATTAGTAGTTACATCGCAGTCCGTTTTAATGGTGATTACGCCAGTAGTCAGGCTTGTTTAAAAAATAAACATTATCTTAATTGCAGTGAGCCACGAAGCCTACGCTGCTTAGTAAGAAGAACGATTTATAATCTTGGAACAAGATGACGTGTTTTTGATGTAATATGTTTAGGCTTTTAAAAAGCTTTTTCCTTCTCCTAAAAGAATACAAATACTTGGTCTAAGTATTACATTAATCAACAACAATAAGAGCCAGCTAAATTTGTGGTCGATAGATATTCAGAATACTTAATGATTAAGAACAAAAATATATATTAGCGCCATCTACAAAAAAAAACCGTAGGTACTATATATTGAATACTGCATTCTACCTGCATCTCAAAATCAAATACTTATTGACATCAATTCAGTGTTAAGCCACGGTTCGCTAGGACCGGATTCAGACATTCTTAATTTAAGTTGGATGGACTTAATGTCCGTTTCAAAATAAAACATGAAACATAATATTAAAACAGACCTGTACATAATCAAAACTTCACTTCCTGAGTTGCAGATATTCATGGGCGGCAGAAGTCACTTTCCATCAGGTGACCCATCTGCTCGTTTGTCCCTCTTTCATTAAAACAAAAAGAAAAACAAAACGTTAAACACTATACAAGTAATCACTGACCGCTAAGTCTGTTTTTAGGGTTAACCATTTGTACCTTGATTATTTTTGTCACCGTAAGCTACAGCTATCAAAATAATGCATACATGTAGTCAATACTACTAAAACTGACCGAATAAGACAAAACCAATCAATGTATATTTTAGCTGCGTTTATGTATAAACTATTTATATACAATCTGAGGAACTTGTGTTGTATGTGAATGTATTATACGTAGGTATTGTTGCATTATTATTAATATTACTTCGTTATTTCCTTTTTATCAAACTTAAATGATGTTTTGCTGTATAAATAATTTATGTTTTTTTTACATTTTTCTTACACCGAAACATTTTTCTTACAGTCTATTTGTCCTTCCAAAGGTTGCCTGTAAGAAATTGCTTTTTAGCGATAAGTCCGCCATTTGAACGTGGTCAATAACTTGACATACTATTGTATTTATGTATGATGAAATAAACTGGTGTAAAGCTTATTTTATTGTATTCGAACTTTTGCATAAATCTCAAATCTTCGGTTTTTTAGCTCATAAAGTTGAACTTACTACAGATAGCCTAGATACTTAGAAAACATATTTCAAAAGCCTATTAGCAATAATATTTCTTATTAGGTAAGGAATAACGTAAAGGTAAAGAATATTTATGAGTATTTTTCTTCGCACATGGCCACAGATTTCAAGGGAATAAATTCATTATATAAAATAATAATAATGAGAAACCAGCAAACACTACATCAAATCATATTATTATGCTAAAAATTTTACTCAAAAAAAATCACTTTCATACAAGAATAACGAAAAGGAAATCCCGTGAAGTGACACTTTTCAAGGCGCCGACGTTGATTTTAGAAAGGCCTTTGTTTCTGTTAACCATGTCGCCTCGCCCGCGTCCGGCCCCCGTTGATTTAAGTACACACAATGGACCCCTCTTACGTCTCCACAATACGCCGATAGCTTAGAAAACGTTCACAATAAAAATGAACAAGACAATACAATTCAATGGAAATGATGATATAATTTTCTTCTGACGTTTATTTTATTGTTGTATTTCTTTCAATTTCATATGAAAGTAAATATTTGAAGAAATGTATTCAACCAAAATATCATAAACATAATTAAGTTTCTGACATGTATAAATTTTACTTGTTGTTTGATTCTAATAAAGCTCACCTTTTACGGCCTCTGTAAGTGTTGCCAGCTCCATCGATGTAATTTATGAGACGGTAAAGAAGAGTAATTCCGCTTATTAATTTTGCGCGGGCTCGTTCCGAGGTGCGGTTTCCCGGCTTACATGACTCGGGCTCTTTAATCACGCTTCCGTATTCCATTCTGCGAAAAAGCACCATTATTCAAGTTGCAGGCTTTTTGATTTTCAAATCAATCAGAAAGTCCATTCGTTTTATATATCGACAGCATTTATCAAAACTCTAACGTATTCTCTCTCTATTCAATTTAAATAAAATTCTATTTCGACGAATTTAAAAATCGTCAACGTCGGAATGTTACTGCTGAATTGCCCATCAAATAAACCCCTTATCGACTCATTTTCTTTCCCCTTTCACTAAAGAAATGCTCGACTCCCTATAATGGTTACGCGGTTGGGTTTGTTATTGTTTTCGTGTTACGTAACGCGTCAGTTTGCGTTAATGTAGTTTATTTTGAGAATGGACTTGAGGGGTGGAGCTATGTGATAACAATAGTACAAGGGGAACGTGTTGGAGTGCACGCGCCTTTGGTGTTTATGTTTCTTAACGTGATAGCCCCGAGTAATTAGAACGTGATTCACGCAGCTCCTAACAAGACCTGTTAGTAAAACGTAAGCAGTATATCGAAACATTGGATAGCAGGTGGCTATTGCGGAATTTAATTAAGGTAGTGACAGTCGTGCGTCGTTAGGCTTTATCCGTGTTATAGTGTTTTTTAATATTACAATACAGAGCAGCAAATAAGGGTGCCGTTGTGTTATAAACATTTAATTAGTTAGACTTGCAGGTATTAGAGAGAGTTAGAATCACGCGATAATGTAAGCTTTTGTTGGGGTGGCGGTCGTTAGGCAACCTTTGGCTTAAGTGATGAATTACACCTAACAATTTAAAAGTTACGAGGGCACGTGCTCAGCCGTTACTAATGTACTCTCAGAGAAATTCAAAGGGTGTAAAATTGTTTTGTTTTTATTATTTTTAGGGTTCCGTACCTCAAAGTAAAAAACGGAACCCTTATATAATCACGTTGTTGTCCGTATGTCTGTCAAGATCCTTCATCTCGAATACGCGTCGAGGTATCGAGTTGAAATTAAATCATATCTTCAGGTCTGCAGTCGCTTTTAGATGTGAAAAAAATCATACTTTTAAGTTAACATAAAAAAGATACGGCCATTTATGTCGCAAAAAAACGCATATTGGAAATATGCGTTTTTTCTCTCTCAACCGAATGAAAATTTATAGGAATTTTATATCCCTTTGAAATTTCATCGAGGTACAATTTCACTTACAAAATGCAATAATATACTGCACGGATGGCGTAGTGGTTTAATGTGTGATCCACAAATTGTTGTTCTGAGTCTGGGTGTTCTTTGTGTCCGTTTCATGTGTGTTTGTAAAGTCCCCCGCGACACAGGATTTATTCCTAATGCGGGAGTTGTCTTTAAAAAAAAAAAAAAAAAAAAAAAAAAAAAAAAAAAAAAAAAAAAAAAAAAAAAAATATAGGTAGGTATAGGTTTTAGAAACTGAATTTCGGGAAAAGCTCGGCAAAAACTGCGAAACTCGATTCCTGAACTATTTATAATATGTACCTAAAAAATTGTACGGAACCCCCGGTGGGCAAGTCCGACTTGCACCTGCCCGAATGTTTTTATTAGTAAAGTAGAAGTACTTTATAAAAACACTGCCTATATTGTAATGTTTTGAGTAGCGGTTATGTATACGAGAAATTGCTTCAATCCACAGACATACCTTAATCAGTCACCAACTCAAGTGTTTTTTATTGAAGAGGGGGCAAACGAGCCGACGGTTCACCTGATGGCAAGTGACTACCGCCGGTCATGAACGCTGGCAACTCAGAAGTCACAACAAGTCGTAAGTATTCTCGATACATACGAGTATGTTCATACTATAGAATAGAATAGAATGTTGAATGATATACTCTTACATCAGAAAAATTATTGATCACAATCAGGCCCATCCTAATAAAAGTCCTACACAACTCTTATGAAACTGATGAAACCCAGCTTAAGACATATAGCAAGGAATATACATATGTTTAACTATACTTACGTGACACATTAATACCACTGCTTCAATTGGAATAGTTTGTTATACCTAGCACGTTCAATTAATAATGTAGCGGACTGCAAAATGGATAATGGAAGCTCGTTAATCTGATTAAAGTATGATGGAGTATTTAGAAGCATAATTGTGTATATTTGTCGGTATGAATGTAAACCAAAATTATTAACTAATTAAGATTTTACACACACATAAACTACACTCAATTTTTATTATAATCAATTGTACGATGCTGTCGTCTCCTTCCTGGAGGTGGATGTTAATAACAACGATACAGTTTTTAATTAATATAGTTGTTTTTAGTAATAATAACATAATAGTTGTTAACATCTTTAAATTATATAATGTTTTCTTGTTCCAAATAAATATTTTTATTATTATTATTTTACTATATCCCAGCCTCTCTAATGACAGGACAAACATACGGTACCTCAGCTTAATCGAGTAATTGCAGTCTCAGTACTGATTCCATCTGAGATTAGTACATTCTTTTACCTAAACTATTATAAAAAACGATTAATCATTGCGCTGATCCAAAAAAAAAAATGATAGAGGCTAGGAAGATGATGATATCGTATTTTTTAGGGTACTGCTCTTTTCATAATCACCTGTCTACTTATTTTGTCTGTTACGACTTTAATTTTTATGCTACATATTACTTAATATCATATTTTACAATTGTAATAGTATTTAGTTTATTTTTGTTAAAATTAGCATAGATATAAGCGATTTGGTGTATACTGTGATGCTTATATTTTATTAATAAAGAATTGAATTGAATATTACTGAACAAAGCGCAAAGTATGTGTATGTCTTTGTTCAGAGCTCGTTATTATGAAAATTAATACGTAGAAACGAACTAGAAATTTCGTTAAGTTAACTAGATTACAAACAATTTAAGGCAGTTAGACCCTTGCTTAGAACCATAACTTGTGACTCATTAAAATGTATTTAACCATCATATATCGTAAATTTTCACTTTTTGTTCTTGAGAAACATTTTATGTTAGAGATTGTATTTTTTTCCTAATTCTAATGCAACTTAAGTGGGATAAAATTAATCAATCACAACTTTAGAAGATATCGCTTAACCTAATTACACATAAAACATGCAGTCAAATTGAGAACCAACTTTTGAAGTCATTTAAAAATAAAACTGTCATAATTTTATTTGCAACATAAAATAACATTAAAGATTTTTTATTGACTGAAGTGCAAACACACTGTATGAAAGTTCACTGTATGAAAGTGCAATATAAATCAGTTGAAAAAAGGAAAAAGAATCGTAGACCCTCACTCTTTAAGCAAAACGTGCCTCGTAGACATACTACTACGTCTGCTACGCGTACCGTAGAGCGCTTAAAGTAAATTGTATTTTATTTTAACTTTTATAGTACCCTACATGTATTTTTTTTGTAATTATTAATATACTACTGCAATTTTAGTTTTTAATGACCTTTTGAGGTTTTTATTTTAAAAACTTTATTCAGTCAGTCACAATTGCGAATTTCAAAATCCCGGTTATAATAATGACGAATGGTTTAAAATTCCGAATATAACAACTTAACATAACTTAACATATAACAACCGATTTATCATTCATCCTATTTTTATAATTCAAAAAACTACAATATTCCTGACGTTTATAATTACTACGCCCAAAATACCGAGTTTTAATAGATCGAATAACAAAAAGTCAGACTTAATGCTAATTCGAACCATCTAAAATTCACCAGTTACCAACAATAGAGCGGATCTGCTGCCGCGGCAAGCTCGCTACACTCGCTCGCCTTCGCGCTTAATGGTCACAGTTCTAACCTAAATGATTCAACAATAATAGAGAGTATCTGGCGTTAATCGCCACTATTCTAACCTATCTTCGGTTCGGACCGAGAACCCATGGAGCATTTGATTCTTCGAACGTATAAAAATCGGAAAACAAATATCGCATTTACGACTTTCGGTAAAATATATTTCGTAAATTTTAATAATAGATATTACAATTATTAGGTATTTTGAAATTCGGACTTTTGAAAATTGGAACATCGAAATTCGGAATAATTTATTCTTAGTATTTGGGTGTTCCCCCTTTTCAACAATATTTAATAAAATACATCACATGTTTATAGTAAGCATAACAAACAAACAAACTCACTTTTATATTTCTAATATTCTTATTAATGCCAGAAAAAGCTATGTTTTTTTTAGATTCTATATAATATATTGTAACCTCCTGTGGATATCCCAAGGGAAGACTAAGGAAGCAAACTACGCAGGACAACAGCCCTGCAAAGAGAAGGAAAACTTGAAACAAACCCTATACCAACCAGTCTGGCCAGCGTGGTATAGTAGGCCAAAACCTCTTATCCTTGAACGTCTTCATATCATAACTATTAATTATTACCATTCAATAATTTCCATATTACTATAATTACACAATAAAGTACGAACTTACTAATAAGAGCCCTCCATACGTCACTGAAAATTTTCCCTTCCCTAAACTTTGCCACCTCGATATTATCACTCAGACTAATATTTTTTGCAACCTCCCTTACAATTATAACATCACAAAACTTTGCACTTATCTTTTATAAACGACTTTATGAATTACAGTATACCTTTATATATACGTATATAAATTAAGTTGCTATCGCTTTTCCCCTAATAAAGATAATTATCTTAAAGTCCGCTTCTCTGTTTACGAATTTATTTTATGATTGGCTATTAAAAGGTTAATTTAATCTTTAAATTTGCTTTTGCCAATTTTTCAAACGTTATTTAAAAAAAATGGAACAAGAAATAAATTGACTACACGGATGCTGTAGTGGTTTAAGCGGTCGTGATGCCGCTTCTTACTGCGCGTTGTTATTCTGAGTCTGGGTGTTCTTTGTGTCCGTTTTCTGTATGTTTGTAAAGTCCCTAAGATATATTTCTAATGCGGGAGTTGTCTTTAAAAAAAAAAACGTATAGTACACATCGATCCGGGATAGTTTGCGCACCTTAAGGGGGGCCTTCGTTCAGAAGTGAATGACAGTAGGCTGATGATGATATCCGTACACGTTAGATAATCCTTTTACAACTATAGCCGTCCCTTCTTATTTTAAGTTTCTTTTTAATGTAATCTTAACTTTCCCATTTAATCTCTGTAGAGGTTGGTGGTAATAGGCCTACCCTATTACTTCCGTGTGGTGGCAGACTAAAAATCCCGAATATCACCACAACTATTCTTCCCGTGGGTGTCGTAAGAGCCGACTAAGCCGACTAAAGAAACTATACAGGACAATAGCACTGCAAAGAGATGGAAAACTTGTCTGCCCAGCGTGGTATAGTAGGCCAAAACCTCCTTTCCATGGGTTTTAAGGAGAGGGCTTTGTCCAGCAGTGGACTATTAATGGTTATTGATAATGATGATGAAATTTCGATGTTTGAAACGTGAGTGTATGTAAGTATATATACAAGATATATTCTTCTATCCATCTATCCGTATTTAAGAATAGATATAACATTAATATTATACTGGGAACTGAAAAAGAAATTCTTTTCAATTATACCGATTTATTATGTTGCAGACGTATAACGGCTACAATGTAATGAAATGGTTTTGTCCAGTCTGCAAATGAAAATCCCTGGCATTTTGCCTATAGTCTGTAATATGCAAGTTTTATAGCTTTCATCGCGAACAAGACTTAAATTTCTTGGTTTAAGATTATTCTGGTACGTTTACATTAGACTTAAATGGCGATTTTTAAACCTTTTCTGAATACAGTCTAAGTCTTATTTATTTATCTGTTTGGGTTCGACGCATTCAGAAATGTCTATTATAGTGATCTTCTGCTTTCATCTAACAGCTCCATCAAAATGACTACTCTTTTAATAGGTTAGTAGTCCATAGTTTCTTAAATATATACTCAGATTAGAGTAGATATCGTAAGCTACAATAAAGATAAAATAAACTAACTATTAAGACATAATGACACGCTTTATTGAAAAGAATATAGTGCTTCTATAACACAATTAAAGATACGCAGAAGTGCTGCTTTAAAATCAACATAACTGTAATAAAAAAAATAGTAAACCAACACAAAACCATCCAACAGCAAATTTTATCTGCATTTTATGAGGTACTCTCAATCATTTACCGTCCTTACAAAGCTAAATAAGTTTACAACAATGTCATAAGAAACATTGTGTGTAAAAGTCACAACTATTCTTAGACGATTTGAAACAAAAACGTTTAACTTAAACGAATCCGAAGTTTATATCTGTAATGAAGTCGCAGAAGTAATAATAAAAGCAACATTGTAGATTGCACGCTGCAGTTTATTTACAACAACAAACTACCCGACTCCCTGACATTTATTGAGACGATCGTGTATTTATGTACTTTTAATGGCATCGCACATTACCCGCGCGCGCTCCCGACAACATTAGCAAAGGAAAACATCACAATTGAAGTTATTTATACCAATCGGAGCACTATTATGTCGATCTTGAAAGGTTTATCGCGGCTTTATCCTGTGGGCGTACGTACTCGGGCTTTGCTTTATTTTGACTATTTTTATCATGATAGAATATTTAAAACAGTTCTTACTGTACGTGATCATATATACCATATTTTTTTTATAAATCGTTAACTTAGAGCATGTATAATTATAAAATATTAGTTTGTACAGCACGCATCGTTTTGATTAATGAAAATAGAAAGTGATATTATTAATTTATAATATTGTAAATAGATTCCGTATGGTGACGGACTAAGAATACAGAGTGTCACCACCCCTATTCATCCCGTGGGTGTCGTAAGAGGCGACTAAGGGAGCAAACTACGCAGGATAACAGCACTGCAGAGAGAAGGAAAACTTGACACAAACCCTATACCAACCCGTCTGGCCAGCGTGGTATAGTAGGCTAAAACCTCCTTTCTAAGGAGAGGCCTATGTCCAGCAGTGGACTATTAAAGGCTGTTGATGAAATAGATAAATAATATAGATTAGGACGTCGTGCATAAACCTTTAAAAACTCATGACAGAGGAACAAACGATCAGTGTGAAACATAAACCGGCTGAAGCATGAGACAACTCCCTATCCTGCGTTAGCGCAACAGATGTGTAGGATTGTTAGGGTTTAGTTGAGGCTGGTCATAAAAAAAAACTCAAAAGTCTATAACAGTGAGAGAAACATATTTCGGTGCAACGGACAGCTCCATCGGACTGATAACACGGTCTCACAGAAAACCGGTCTCAGGCAATTCTTTCATTGCTTTCACCGAGTTAGGTTACCTGTGGTATTCTTCCGGTCGAGCGGGCTGTGCCGAGGTCTCGGGTTGGACCAAATGTTTGTATCATCTGCAAATATTCGTTTCGGAGTTTGAGTGTTTTTCTATATTTATAATATGTATGTATATACAAAAAAATCTAAGTATTCTATCGGTCCATATAGGTTTCATAGTACAAGCTCGGGTCTACCCAACCACCTCCTCCTCAGCTTGCGAGCCGGGCATATATAATTATATAAAACATTGTATTTCTTATTTCAAAGAAATTTAGGAAACGTTTCCTAAATTGTATCTAAGTTTCTTCAATAAGCACAACAGCGACGGAACACCATATAGCATTCCATCACAGATGAGTCGGTTCGGTTCTGATATTGAAAGGTTATGATACGATTTTACCTTTCTTTCATCATGTTCTATATGTTGTGTAGACTCCATTGGTAACAGATAGGAGTTATGGGCAAAAAGTTAAGTTAGGAAACAGAAAAGTTTGAGTACTGGAACAGTAAATAATTATTTAGTAAATTTATTGTTTATCCGGTAAGCAAGTGGCCGAAGATTGGTGTTAGCTCTTATCTGAAACAGCAGTGATTGCGTTTTGTAGTTCACTGATAGCATAAGTCTTGCAACCTTACGGTAAATGCTTGTTATCACGCTAGCTGTTTATTTATTTCTATTTTAGAGGGGCAATAACTGAAAAGAAAAAAGTATATCTCTAAAGTAACTAAAATGATTTGTTCACTTGTTTTTAAAAGTGTTGTTCTTTCTGATCTTGGTAGTTTGTAGGATCTGATAACATTTAAGAGTTCGCACCCATATTTGAGCTTCAAACTAAAATAAATTGGAAAATCTTGTTCATATCGAAGAAGTTGAAATAGCCAAAGACAATTTTTAGAAACTTTCTAAACTTTTTGAAGAAACTAAGTGTTTCGTAAAGTCCGCGTACTTAAATAATATTACTACTTATATATTTTAAGATACAAAATAGAGTTTATATAATGTATATCACTCGGTTGAAGGTCAAGGAATGTTATTGATTATTGATACGTAAAATATTTCAGTAAGGTCGCTATGTCGCGATTAGATATCACGTTAAACTGTAAGCTACGTGTTTATTTGTTGGTTTTACTTACAGTTTTACGTGATATTGAACTAAAACCTTGTTCGTAAAAGAAGCATCTGTATTCAAATATATATAGGCAATTCTTCATAAAATAGAGAGCAAAAAAGCTTATCACATTAAAATACTTAATGTTTAAACATGTAGAAGAATCCCAGAAAGCTAAAACTGAAATGAAAAGGTACGTAAAGCTATACGAGTCCAGTATTTATTTAAACAATTCATGTTATACTTTTCAAAGTAATAAATAAGATAAAGCAGATATCACTTCATAAAGTTCAAATACACAGAAATAATAGAGTTATACGTACTAGATATTTCCACCAAAGTGAATGGTTATTTTGTCAATTAACTCATTATCTATCTACTTTTTTCGGGGAAATAGGTAACCTATGTCATTTGTTTTGTGATCATTGGTTGATCAATTTAAAGAGTGAAAGCGCCAAAAACTAATAATCTCACTGCTAGATGCAGACTGAAATGAGTCAGTACAAAATTTTCATATAATTAAACAACTTATTCCTCAGTTTATCATTTGTCGAGTGTCTTTTTTAATAAAACTTTTATTTTAGGTACTAAAATCCCGGGTGCTAATGTCATTGTTACGGCCTGTGAAGTGGACGTTGGTACCACTGCGGAGGTGGTGATAACGATTATGAAATTACGTGTCTCTCCTAATAGTAAACACAAATGCCTTTTTTGTAAGCTTATTACCGCTTAAAGAGCTAAAGAGCTTAACAGATTTTGATAGAGGAGGCCTTATTGAAGATTAAATCTCTGACACACATTTATTACTTTAGGGAGTTTTGAAGCCGTTAAAAAAGAAGAATATTTTGCATTATTTTTTGGTATTTTTAGGAGTACCAAAAATGCAGTCGTTCATTACAATAAATATTTAAAAGCCAAAGAGTTGGCATATTAGGTTTTACTTCAATGGACAACTTTCTTTAATTTTATTAATAATATTCATCATCATAATTGTTTTCATTCAATGTTACTAATAAATATTACTATTGTTATTAATGTTATTAGTTCATGAGTTTAGCGATTAAACGTTTAGCAATTTTTTTACAAACGCACTTTTTACAATCTTAATTTTATGCACAACTGACCGGAACTATCTTAATATTTTCGAGACTAATTTCCGCCATACTTGAAACTAAACTTAAAAAGTAGGCTCTGCCTATCACGCCCTTTTGGTATATAACTGATAGTATATATATGTCCATTTCAGGTGTGACGATAACTAGAGACCCTTGTTATCGAAGTTATGCGCGCAATAATATTGTGATACCTATTGATACTTTAGCTTTGTATTTCTGTAAAGGATTTGAAATCACGTTTCGCTCGAATAGCATGAAAATCTCCTTTGGAGGGAACAACGTGTAGTGGTTTTCATTTTCTAAGGCTTACCGTGGGCGAGTTTCAGTGTAAGATATTATTTTGGCTGTAAAAATAATAGTTTATTTGAAAAACAAACGCGTACAGGTACATTAATATGATTTTTTATCGTTCTCTTTTGTGTTAGAGTCTTAGGGCCTTTCTTTCAAGTTATGCTCTATATATTGTCATTGAGACCATGTTTTACGTCTTTGTATTTAAACTTTCCTAACAGGACTTAGTAATTAATTCAAAATTAGATTAAAAATAACAATTTTAAAACAAAAATATTTTTTATTACATTTTCTAATTGCCACAGATAAATGGAATACCATACTAATTTAATCTAATCAGCATGATTTTTATAATAAAAGAGACAAGATGACAACACCACAGCTAATATTCATTAAAATTGGAAACAATCTTCTTTCTTTTCCTTACTATCCGAAGAGGCGAACTCTGAGAAAAGAAAGAAATACAATCTAAGAGAATAAATACACATTCTCATATAGGATGTTATACTGTAAAGTTCGTTCATTGTTAGAATGTATAATACATCCCGCTTTAACTCAGCAGCATGTGTTTCTTTTTTAGTATAAGATATTTAACCATCTCAAAGTTTTAATTAATTCAAATTAACCTTACCATAATAAAGTTTGGAAAAGATGCTATGTTATTCTTAAACAGAAGTTTTGTGTAGCTGGAATAATGAATATTTACGAGGCCCTTGTAGCCCTTCGAGTTACACCCTTATCATGATGTACGGGGGCGATATTATAGGGCATGAGTGAGATACAGGGGCGAAGGGCGATGGGACAATATTCAAGTGAGGGCCTCGTTAAACTTTCAATGTAGATGTAAAAGTGCACAATATTACTCTTTATAACATAACTTTAACAACGTTATTTTTTCAGACGTTTTTCAGAACAGTTTAATGTTTCTTTTGTAATAAAATACTTTGAATGTAAGAAAGAAAATGAGGGTAATCTTTATTTCCTCAATTATAAAAAATATATTTAAATATTCTACTGAAGTACTGGTCTAAAGTCTTGTAACAAAACAATACTAATTAAAACCTTATATATTAGGTTGCAAAGAACAATGGCAGAAACATATTTACCTAAAACTCAAGCGTTTAAAAAACTGACTCACAGTAAACTTAATAAATATTTTTTCTATGATTTATCATTACACCACCATGTGTTGTATAAGTCTTATAAGAGATCGGATATTTTTGAAGATTTTATTTGACTAAGTACGCAATGTCAGATTAGCCATCACGTTTAACCGACTAGGGATGCGGATGGCATTATTATATTCTGAAACGTTTTATCGATAATTGATTTTTATAGCTTTGGCTGAAATATCTACCGAAGTGAACCTTCGGTAGATATTTCTTTTATGACTATGAATTTGCACTGCCCACGGGTTCACTAGTACGGTAGAGTGACTAAATCAACATAATTAGATATAATTAAGAATATTTTTGACTCTTATTAAACGATTTTTGTTAAACTAAATTAATAGAATACAGTTACGTTACTTTAACAATGTTTACAGTATAATAATATACTGCAGTGTGATGAGAAAAAATCATTGTCGTTGAAAACGGCTCATAAATAGACATACATCGATATTTTCAAAATGTCGATACGTGGCCGTTAGGATCCTGTCGAGTGCCGCATTCACCAGTCTTGTCGTTTGACACTCACGTGCATGCCTTCATGACCATTGCGCACACGGTAATTCTTTGTTTTTTTATTATTTTTCAATGTAGTGTTAAACTTGCATATATGTTACGTTTTTATATTTTTAATTTCGTATAGTGTTTTTTTTAAGACAACTTCCACATTAGGAATATGTCATGTGTCGCGGGGACTTTACAAACATACATGAAATGGACACAAAGAACACCCAGACTCTGAACAACAATTTGTGAATCACACAAAGTGTTGTCCCATGTGGGGATCGGACCCACAAAACTTAGCGTAGTAGTGAGCAGCGTGGCAACCGCTTAAACCATTACACCATCCATGCAGTCCTGTATAGTCGATTCGTATAGTCTGTTATGCATGATGTGACGCCTTAAAATGTTGTGCATTAATCTCAATATAACGGATGCATGCTTTAGATTTTAGTAAATAATGTAACAACTACTAGCTGTCCAATAAATAAATTGCTTTTGGCTAGTGTAAATGTGTATTCAAGTACAATTATTCAAATTGTTATTTCAATTTATTATTTATTTATAGCTAGTATTACACCTGCTTGGTGAGCAAAGATTTTTTCTATTGTTTTGGTAAAATAACCTGCACCCTTTTAGAGAGTCGGCTAACGCTTGCAACAGCAAAATAGGGTTGTTTATGAGTAATAATAATGAATATAATATTTTCGGTTATATGAGACACAACGCCATCTAGTTTCAAACAAAACATTGACAATATGTTAGTACTTAACCTCGAAACATTCAAAATACAATATCTTTTTTCCTAGACTTCTTTCGCTAGTAATTTTGTTATGAGAATGGTCAAGAATAAATTCTCAAGTGTTTTAGGCATTTTTGATATTTAAACGCTACCATTTCAGTTCAAATAAAATTATGTACGGGGACCTGCCATTGTTCTTTACACAACGATACGATTTATACATACGATTACTTGAAGTACAAATGATATTTAATAACTTAATCTTAATTTGGGGGACAATATTTGGTCAAAACTGTTGCATAATTAGAAAATCATGTTTAAGTTCATTCATGTTTTCAAGAGTGAGTTTTGTAGCTTTTGCTGAATTCAAATGGAACCATGATAAAGGGTAGCCATAATTTCAAAAAATATCTGGGAATAAAGATCTTCTTGTAGTGCAGAGGACAAACAAGTACTATGAATGTCTTCCCGTATACCCGTATACCGTATACATGAATGTAGAGGTCGATCAAGGATTGCAGCAGCAGTAAAAAAATAATATTTAATAACTAGTGCATTATAAACGATACATAAATATGTATGTAATTCATTATGAACTAACTTTTAGCCACTATTATCATTTTTACCCTGTTTACAAAAGTAATAAAGAGTTTAGTTTTATTTCAGTTACAAAACTAGAGTTACTCTATATATGTATAAACACGTACGTATCTCAAAGGCCGACAATGCCCTTGTGACTCCTGAGTTGCAGATGTTCATAGGCTGCAATAGTCACTTAACCTCAAGTAACTGTCTGCGCCATTTTCCCCTTATTTCATAAAATAACATGAGTTGGTTGAGGTGGTAGGATGTTTATTTCAGACAGTTGTTTAAGAGAATATACGATTCCCAATATGTTAGTTTCTCGAAAGTCAGGCAGGTAGATAGCGAATCTTTACACTACACAGAGATATATAATATGATGAGGACATTCAGAAAAATATATAGTACATGGCGTGAGACGTTTCAAATTGTAAATAATACTAGCTGACCTGGCAAACGTTGTTTTGCCATATACATTATTTCTAGGAAATATTGAAAAAAAAATTAGGGGTGGGTCACCCTTGTCATTTAGGGGTATGAAAAATAGATGTTGGCCGATTTTCAGACCTACTCGATGTGCACAAAAAAAAAACATAAAAATCGGTCCAGCGGTTTCGGCGGATTATGGTAACTAACATTGTGACACGAAAATGTTATAAATAAGATTAAGAAAAAGAAATAGTATAGTATAATAGCGGGCAGTAGTATCTGATTACTTCGAAATCAGACCTGCCCTTATTGATGTTTCCGCATAGGGTCTAAAATTTACTTTTTAATTTAAAACCTATATAATATTTTAAAAATAATCCAACTGACAAGTGTAACAGTATTCATTGAGGGATTTAAAACTTCCATAACTCGCAGTCTATTCCATATGATATTTCTAGACGAATTGTATATCAAAAATCTAAAGTACCAACATTTGCATATTCTATTAAAAATTAGTTACTCGTACTTAAATTCAAACTTGTTTGAAATTTTAATTTTAATTTGTTCTCTGCTCCTTTTACAAATAATAAAGTAAATGACCTACAAACCTTCTTCAAATGTTAACGGACCTTAAACTTATACGGTCCAACATGATCCAGCATTTAAATCACGTATAAAATACAAGCTAGTCATGAGTCCGCCAATTAATGAGGGTACAGACACAGATCTTACCGTCGGACCTTTACAATCTAGTGCGAACATAAATTGTGATAGGGGGCGCTTCGGGGCTTGTTTAATTTCACGACTGAATAAATCCAAATGTTATACCGCGGGCCGCGCCGCCGCACTGACGCTTCCATCTGTCCCCGCCATAAAATTCTACTGCCCCTACCGAAAATTACTATTGTGCCATTAGTTTATTTCGATATGTTTTAGTTTGTTTGTTTACGTCGTGTTCCGTAAAAGCAAAGAGTAATTAATCCCTTCTTGGTTGGCTCCGATGATCGGTAGATTATTATTAATCTTGGTATATCTTTAGCAACATAACCAACCCAACCAAGAAATCCATGACAGGATATTTACTTAGGACATTTCATTTCACATACATTTGTAAATGTATTAAACGTATTACAAATAACTGACTGTACACTACTAACTGTTTAGAGACCTCGTATCTAAAGTATGACGATTACACTTTCTTGTGTTTGATTTGGAGAAGTCAGACTCATGCATTGCGTGGCCGATGCTACTATTTTTAGAGACCGATTTATAAAATATTTTATTGCATTAATATCAAATAATAAATGAATCGTGTCATGATAGGGATCATCATCAACAGACTTTAGCAGTCTACTGCTGGAATTAGGCCTCTTTTTAGAAAGGAAGTTTTGGCCCACTATGCCACGTTGGCCAGGCGGGTTGGTATAGGGTTCGTTTCAAGTTTTCCTACTCTTTGCAGTGCTGTTGTCCTGTGTAGTTTGAACCCTTGCTGAGAAGGATAGTGAATCAAAAGAAAAAGTTTCTGAACGTTATTGTTTACTACCTCAAATTCATATATTTTTATTTCCATACCTATATCTACTTTAACAGATTATTACAAGAGATTGGTAACTAATGTACAAACACAAATAATTATAAAACAAAAAATGCAAAAAACTAAAATAAACTTAATCATACACCTGTGCTCCAGAGTTGGCACCAGTTTTAACGCGCCCTTTTCGACTCGCCTAGGCGTCGTAACGAAATCCTAGAAGGTAGCGTTTGTGCACCCGATCCCTTAAAAAGGTGACAGTTTTGATCCGCCCAACTGCAAGCCTATAGCCGTAACCCCCTTGTTCTCTAAGATTAATTATGGAATCCGTAATCAACTGCCAGCTCCGGTACTTAGATAATCACCAGCTACTCAATGTCCGACAATATGGTTTTTACTGAGATCGCTCACCTCCGGCCCATCGCCTTCAAGTCTTTAAATGAATTCTGATCTCATCTTTACGCAGGGGCAACTCAGTACCAGCTTCTCCCTCTGGACTGTATCCAAAGAAAAGTGACTCGAATCGTCGACCGGCTCGATCCCTTGGCTTTGCGTAGAGATATAGCTTCGCTCTGTATTCTTTATCGTATATATCAAGGAGAGTGCTCCGAGGAATTGTTCGGACTAATACCAGCCGCAACTTTCCACCACCGTTCCACACGGAAAAATTTTCATCCCTCCATTTGGATAATTGGCACTACATCACTGTGTGCTTTTCGAGACACTTTTTGCCTAGCACTACCAACCTATAGAACGGGTTATCGTCTGCGGTTTTTCCGGACCAATACGACCTTCAAGAAAAGAGCGTATTCCTTCTTCAAAGGCCGGCAACGAGATTGTGGCTTCTGAGTTGCAAGCGTTCATGGGCGGCGGTAGTCGCTTTCTATCAGGTGACCCGTCTGCTCGTTTGCCTCCTATTCCATAAAAAAAACACTCTCTTATGAATACGTTCAGTGTACATGAAAAAATATAAACTTATATTATTGATTTATACATTTATATTATATTTTAATAACCTATTAATAGCATATGCTCACATAATTTCAGAATGGGTTTGTGGTGATACTAGTGCCATCTTTTGATTGTTTTTAGTACGTTTAAATTTTTCATAACCGTAAACCTGATCCATAAATTATGACCTAACTGCAATTTTGGGTATTTCGTTTTTCGCATCCAGCGTTTCGGTTTGATGTACGTTTGTTGATGCGTTAATATCCAACAGTTGTCAACACGCTAATATTAGGTTTATTAGGCAGAATTATACCACAGCCTTACCTAAAAGCAATTCTTTCGTTTCATTTCACCACGTGTCTAAGGTTACAGGAGGAATAATTCCAGGGGAGGGATTCCATGTGTCTGATCCGGAAGGAGCCAACGCCTGAGTGCCACCACTACAGTATCCGGACCGTGGAAACGGCGCTTGACACGCTGGCAGAATGCTCGGCATGAGTGGAACAAAGGCTCACTGGAACTGGAAAAAACCTATATACCTGGTTCCAAGGTTAATGGTAACTGTAGACGGTGTGCGGTTTTAGATCAGTTCGAGTCCGACATAACTACCCCACTGGTTGGATGTATCCGAGGGGAGTTTCGCATAGAAAAAAGGGATGGAGCACTCAAAGGCCGGTAAAGTTCTTATGACGCTTCAGTTGCCATCATTAACTTTAACTTACTAAAAAAAGTCAATCGACCCATTATAGCATAGGTAAACTGAAAAATCTTACAATTTTCGAATATAAGTTTCTACGTAGCGATAACGGTGTGCAAACAACACGAAACATCGGATTAAGTGCCATTCGAACTACGACAATTAGTGAGACTTCGAAGCATGCATAGCACTACTGAATCGGCATAAAAACTAGGCAATTCTAAATCGAATTGTTACCTGCAATGAAAAGTGGATTTTGTATGACAACCGTAAGCGTTCATCTCAGTTGGTGGACCCGAGTAGAGTAACTAATCAGTGCGCTAAAAAAAAATACCCATAGGAAGATGATGGTGAATGTGCACAACAGTGACAGCAGATTTGCCAAGAATTGCAAATAATGATGGAGAAGCTCGCAATTCAATAACCATGACAGGAGAATCGCTCTGCTTACAACTAACCCACCCAAAACTATAAGCGTTACAGCTGGAAACTCTCCGTCACCCACCGGATTTTACCCCAACAGATTTCAACTTTTTTCAAAATTTAAACAATTTTTAAGTGGGAAAAATTCAACACCCGAGAGGCACTACAAAACACTTTTGCTATCTTCATCGCCTCCCATCTAGCAGACTACAGTAAAAGGATAATCAAACTGCCATCAAAATGTCAAAATCGTATAAATAATTTAATAATAATATAATAATAATAATAATAATTTTTATTTAAAGTAAAGATTTACAAAATTTGTTTAACAATGATAGCCACACTAGGCTTAGCCTGTATCGAGGCTATCAATACAAAAACGATTATACATTAGGACAGTATCATTAATATTAGAATCTTATATAAATCTCATATGAAACAATAGGAAGAGATCGCAGTTTACTACAATCTTTATTTATTTAATTGACTAAGTTTAACTTGGAGCTATGTGAGTGTGTGTGAGTATGTGTGATAGTTTGTGAGCCTGTGTGTGTGTTTGTGTGTACATGTCTAAGTATGTGTATTCGTCTGTCTGTCAGTTTTCAGTCTTATTTTAAGATTTTTAGCAATTGTTCGGTTTCTTTATGGTTAAGACAGCTCATGATTTTACTGATTTTCAGTTTAGCGTCCCGTATTGTATCCTGTTTGAAATTATATCTATTGACAACCTTATTGTAAATAAATGGAAACATGAACTTTTGAAAGCGGTTTGCGAAGGATGATTTGTTTATAGGAACAGGGACTTTGAAAATTCTTTGTTTGAGCATTTTATTGTAATCAGGGGCGTTTAACACATTTTTATGTGTGGAAATGATGGCTTGAAATATGTATAATCGTCTTATATTCAATACTTGGGCTTCTTTGTAGAGTTCAGTGGTTGGGAATCTCAACGGTTTATTCAACATAACTTTTAAAATTGATCTCTGAGCCCTTTCTAAGATAATCAAGTGTAGCAGCTGAGCCTCCCCAGATATTTAAACAGTAAGTGAGGATAAATTAACACAATGATATATATATCGTTTTTAATAAATGTAAATCAGCAACATCTCTAAGTTGTCTTACAACGTAAATTAGTTTCCTTGCTTTAGCTGCAGTTGCCACGATGTGGTCTTTGTAAGAGAGTTTATCATCTAGAATTACTCCTAGATATTTAATGCTTCGTGACCTTTGTATTTTATTACAATTACAAATAGTCTGATCAAAATTACATGTGTGAATTGGAATGTTTGGGCTTAAGGCTGGAGAAGAAGCTGCAGTTTTGTGGTAGCATAAATATTTGGTTTTGCTAGTATTTAAAGTTAATAAATTATTGTGGAGCCATTTAGCTATAATCGCCATTCCTTGTTCAGCCGTGGCAAAACAGTTGGCCCAAGTGGAATCATGAAATATTATTGCTGTGTCATCCGCGTAGCAGATCATCTTTGCATTTCTAAGTGGTAAGGTCGTCAGGTTATTTATATACAGAAGAAATAGAGTCGGGCCTAACACACTCCCTTGAGGAACTCCAAAAGAAGTTTCCTGCAAGGGACTGTGCAAGGAGTCCACCTTTAAACATTGTTTCCTTTCCGTCAAGTAACTTCGGAACCAGTTTAGCGCGGTTCCCCTTATTCCAATGCCTTCCAATCTCTTGAGTAAGATTGGAATTGCAACAGTATCAAAGACCTTTGCGAGATCTAAGAAGATTCCGATACACGCAAGGCCATTGTCTAGATTTGTAACAATTTCATTTGTCAATAAATTTACGGCGTCTTCAGTGGACCTTTGGGCAACTACTTTCATTAGCATTAACAGAAAAAAATAACCAATATTTATTATATTTTAAAATCTTCATACTAATCTCTGACTTTATAGGCAAAGTCCTAATATTACATATAATAAACGTCATACGAGAAAAATTCAAAATTCAGGAAAACATTTTCAGGTTCCGATACCATAGATCTAGAAGATCCAATGATTCAAACCTCATAAATGCCCAAAATAAATATACGAGTAAAGCCTGCACATTGATCCGTCTAACCAAACAACAACTGAAATAGAGATGTATAGGACAATATGACGCCGCAATTTGTACTGTTTGATTCCGCTTTCAATACGACCAAAACAATATCGCTATATTGAAGAGCGAACAAACAGAATCGCGGGTTCAATACAATACATGGGTACTCTTATTGCATATTTACCCAGTGCCAGCGGTCCATCACGTTTCAATTGTACATACGTACTTGGGTACAGTGCACACTGTAATCAAAATTACGACATTTTTATAGATGTGAATGTTTTTTTTGTGGTATACGGAGGCAGTGAGCAGATGGGTCACCTGATAGTAACTACCACCAAACATGGATACTTGGAGCTCAAGATTCACAAGAATGTTGTCGCCCTTGGAGTAAGGGGAATCAGAGAGAGGGTATTAAGCTAAGTTTAGATGCGAGAAGGCGTGCAATTGGAGAGGCATATATCCAGCAGTGGACTGCGATAGGCTGATGATGAAACCAAGTTTTGCCGTTACTTTTCACCGAGAGAGTGAAATTACCTGAGCCCAAAGCCTCCTTTTTCCTCTGATTCTGGTGAAAAGGACTGAAAAGGAGGTACGGCACTTGTGACTCTTGAACTCTTGGGTTGCAGTAGTTACTTACCATCAGGTGAACCATCTGCTCGTTGGCCCCCCTATACTATAAATAAATGCTTTAATACACATGACATTAACGCTCAAATTCAAACGATATCGGTATCGTGAATAAAGTTGTTTTTTTTCGATGAATATCTCGTATCGAAATCTACTGTATAGTACCCGTAAAAAAACAAACAAAAATGTCAAGAAAAAAAAACAAACAACAAACATTCAAAGTTTTTGGTGAGAAGAATCTTGTCCCTATTGCGTAACTGAAATTTGTATGGATCTGTCTTCAATTACTATGGCACTTCGTTTATACCCAAAAATGTTCATGCTAATGTCTTTGTCCTCTGAAATACCCTTCTTTGTTATTTCGTCCGTTATTGTTCAGAGAAAACAAACAAACATAATGAAATGGATTTAAATAGTGATGTGTATAAAAGCGAGGTAGTCAGGCTGAGGTTTCATTTTATATCAAACATTAAGTTGAAACTACGTAGCTTCTTAAAATACTTCTAACTATATAAGCAATATTGTTTATTTAGAAAATTGAACTAAAAAATGTATGACTTAGAGTAATGCAAAATTAAACCAGATCTAAAAAATATTCATGAACAAAGAAGACTGTCGTATAACATTTAACAAAAACCTTATGTTTTAAAATTGATTTCGCAGGACTACCATTCCTAACCATTTACTTAATATTCGTGCAGAATGTGTAAATTAAGCTTAATAAACTGTCAGCATTCACGTTCCCACACATGTATTTCGCAATGTGTTTAAGGGTTTCGATTAATTATTTATTTATGTATCCTGTTTGTTTAATCTATCAATTTGATTATTGGATTACGTTGGTGATGTAATTAAATACGGCGCTTTCGACAAATAGGCACTGATATAGATTCTGTTTTCAACTGGATTTTAATTTTGTTTATTGACTTTGAAAATGTGATGTAACTTTAGAGGCTATTAGGTACTTCAAAAATGTTGGTAACCACATATCTGTTGAACTAAACAATGAGTGTTGTTAAATTCTTTAAGAAAATGTATGATCTCTTACGATAATTATTTTAAACTAAATTAAAATGTACAGCATCCACGACCAGAATCGTGAAAAGCATTTTCTATAAAAAGAATCGTATGCTCAGTATACCGCTTCTAACAACATCCGTCCCCAGTTCCATTACCAATTAATAGAAGTAAATAGCATAACATGTACTTTTTGTTGGTTCGATTACGGGACATCGAGGCGTGGGAATTTCCACTCAAACAAAAAAGTGAAACAACATTAAAGCACTTGTGGACATTCCTTCACCAACAGGTTGTTGTGGGGCCACGATCTTCTATTGAACAAATTTCTTTCTACTGTTATTGAAGGAATTTTGCTGTGTGTATTTTGTTCAACTTTCTTCTCAAATGGAGATATCATAATGTAACGTACATGATATGAAATCTTCTCGAACCGGAGGAGTAAGATTACAAAAGTATTTTTACTATACAGAAGATGATATTGATGAAAAAAAGATTAAGACTTTTAACTGGGATGGTTGTCAAAGCATAGAAGAAAATCGACTGCAAGACAGGAGTATCAAGCGTTTGTACACATTTCATTTTTAGATTTAATCCCTACAATGTCGGTGGGATCCCCACATTGCCGTAAAAGTTAAGAGAAAGTGAAATTGTTTAACATTTTAATAATTTCTAGGAGGAACACAAGGAAAAGTCCAAATGTCATTTCAGAATCTCTTCCTTCTAGATGGATCTATGAGCCAGACAAAATTGCAGGACGTGGAAACGCTTGAATTTCCTGTCCGGTAGTCACTTTTCCTGTCTGTTTTGACAACCATCTCGATTAAATTGCCGATTACTCTTTACCGCTGCGATCTTCTATGTAGTAAAAAAAGTTACGATTCGAGAACAGATTATATATTGCAAAATAACCTGGAGACATCTAGATTAAAAGTTAAGCTGAGTTGTTTTAATTGTAAATTTAGTAGTAAAAAGTAAATAACGTACATACAATTTTCATCCGGCTTAATATTAGATTAATGTTGTTTCATATACGTTTGTTAAAGCTGCTGTTGGTTACGTCCGTATATTGTGCTCCAACGCCAGTGTTGTAACAACGGGTGCTAATTATGAAAAGCTATGGGTTCGCGTGCAGTCCCCGAGCGCAATTATGCTAATCTTATTAGTCAATCCACTTCACCTTGCAGTTTTATGTTTATGCACAAGCTATATACACTGCGCATTTATAGTTATTCCACTTTAACTTCAATGGCGTGTAAGCTCTAACCATAATTAGCCGTATTATTATCGAGTGCTTTAAACTATTTAAATTTATTACTCAAACTTCAGCCCACCTTATGGTTTCAAAAACGTGCGCAGTTATGGCAATCAATGCTTAAGTATACAGAGTGGTATATTCGTAGGCGTTCTTTTACTAACATAAGTGATTTATTTTATACGGCTGTACCAACTTCTTACTAGTTAAATTTAGATTCTAAAAAGTTACGATTCAACAAACCGGTATCGTAGGTACAACACTGCACAAAAGAGCTGGCAACATTATTTGTAAATTTGACATTTGCATGTGTCAATTTAGTCTACGAGATTAAAAAACAGACTATAGAAAAACTATATTTATATTGTGGCTAAGAGCCGCAATGCAGATATTCAAATTCAAATTAGTTTTTAGGTTCTCATCTTGATTAATACATGAGAATAACCATCGAATAATAATTTAAAAAAATAATTTCTTGTTATTTCATATCTTTGTTATAATACAGGCTGTGGTCGTTATAACCATTTAAACATCCATTTTAAAGTAAACATAAACACGTTTGAAGTATATCATATTAATACTATCGCAATTTGTCAAGATAATATAGACAAGTATCAGCTAAAACGACATTGGTCTGGACAGAAATATAAGTCAGTAAGCGTTGCACTGATATAACTAAACTATTATATGTCCAGCCTCTGTCATTTACAATAAAGATCCAGTCGAAAACCAATCCCAGGATTTGTTGGTCAGGCACCAATTGAGCTAGTATAGCCAATAAAGCTAGTTATTTGGTGAATCGGTGGGCACAATATGGATAGAATAAAACACGCTTTCCAGTACAGCTAGCTCAAATTCAGGTTCATAAACCTGTTAGTGCGATGTTTTAGAGCATTTTCATGAGCGGATAAGTTAACAAACAGATATGCCTAAATTTGTTATATCTATAAAAACATGGTCGTAACAAACAAATCTAACTAAAAAAGAAATATAAATAGTTAAGCCAAGGTAAATCAATGTTAGCAAACAGCGATCTCTGTAACAAAAGAAACAATTTTTTCAATCGTCCAACTTTTACGACACAAAGAGTGAATACGGATTTAGAGTGAAAGCTCCGCCTTTGTAACTTAGAAAATTTCACTTAAGAAACAAAAGTACTATAATAAAAGAAGAACAATCATAAAAAGTGAGATGTAAGAACGCGTTTTCTTTAAAATATCTGCGACAGCGCGTCTCGGTCTTTTGAGCAATACACTGTTCGTACAGACTGGCATACGAATCGCCATCACACTACAGAAGTAACTAAAAAAGTTACATATACTCGTATAAAGACCAACAAGTAAACGTATTTTAGACTTCTTTTGCTTCATTTAACCAACCTATCTAAATATCTTTTTGGTCTTGATCTATTTTTACTTGGGTAATTTTCATGTTTTATCATCTAAATGCATTACAGAACTAGAACAGTCATTGTTCTAGTTCTGTTCTTATAAATTGCTTTTAAACATTTATGGTTATATTTACTCGTATAATATATTTGCTTTTCTGGTGTTCAGTTACATACGAACATTTCAATGGAATAACATCAATCACGCTATCGTGTCACGAGTGGACAACGGGGAGACCAAAAAGGACTTATATGTATGTCTAATATCTTTTGTATATTTTATATAACTCAACAAACAACTGAAAAGTAAGATAGGTTATGAAACTTTTTGTTAAATACTGGTATAATTTTTTTTTTGTGAAGTTTGAAAAACAATCTGAAAGTATAGATATGTGTTGACCTTAATTTCAATGTTCGATCTAAGTTAAAAAAATCAGAATTTCTGTTCTGAACTTTCATTCTGAATATATAGGACAATGTATAGGACGGGCCTGTGGGTCTATTCCCACCATTTGATCTGTGTCTGGGTGTAATTTATCTATAAATATGTATGTATTTAGAATTACTTAAATATGTTTATCAGCAGCCTGGTTACCATAGCACAGGCTTTGCTTAGTTTGGGATAAGACTGCCATGTGTGTGAGCTGTGTGAAATTATTATTATATTTTTAAATGCATATTGGACTTGACTTCATAGATATCCCCGAATCCCTGAGTTAATTGATCAACTATAAGAAGGACCAGTAAACTTGATCTATTTAAGAGTCTTAGCAAAGCAATCAGATTTCAATGGTCTTTAATTAATAATTATAATTATTTTGTAATACATTTTAGAATCAAAATTTCTCTTAAGCCAACCTTTTTTGTCGCCCGTCTGCATTTGAACACAATTCGTTTTGTTTTTTGTAATCGTACCAAACTTGGACATCTGGCGTTAATTATTTTACATCTGAAAGAATGGTTACTGTAAAATAAAATAAGTTTAGCCTTGAGCAACGACAATGAAATGAAAATTATTTTTGTTTGTATAAATACTGAGGCTGTTATGACACTGTAATCGTTAATACAAATCTAATATCACTAAGTATAAAATAATAGAAAGCTCCAGATATCTTTTTAGGTTGAAAAACGCCATTCGTTTAGATAGCTAAAACTGTTTTCGACTTATGTAAAACTGCACAGAGGGCGTAGTGGTTTAAACAGTCATCTTGCTTTTTATACATAATTTGGTTAATTTTTAACCTTTCCACACTCATATTACACAACTCATGAAATTAATTTTATCTCCTTGTGTTCAATCTAGTAAGGAGGGCGCGGCCTTCATAATATTTAATAATATTTTATCAGAACACGCCCGATATTGGTCCTATAAAATGATAAATTCAATTCTCTATAATCCGTAGAATAAATATTTAAAGTAAAGCGCTATGTTAGTTTCATAGCGCTAAGTAGAGCATCGATCATTCTTACAATAATAATTCAGTCATTCGGATATTCTCAGAGTTTAAATCAGTTACAAACAGAAACTACGATCGTAAATCGTGATCGTGATTTTGAATACATTTAATAATTAAATAAACAATTGAAGATGAACAAACAGCCGTAGAAAATCGATTCTACGGCTGTTTGTTACCATAACGGGAAAACATACTTACTAATTACTTGTATTGGCAAGTGCTCTGATTGCTCTGTCTTAGCTCTGTGTCAGTGTTCTGAATTAGATGTAAGTTTGATGGGCCTGTTGGTCTAGTGGTTAGTGACCCTGACTGCTAAGCCGGAGGTCGTGGGTTCGATTCCCACCCAGGACAAATAATTGTGTGATGAGCACAGTCATTAGTTCTGTGTCTGGGTGTAATTTATCTATAAAATATGTAAGTATTTAGAAATATATAAGTATGTTTATCAGCAGTCTGGTTACTATAGCACAGGCTCTGCCTAGTTTGGCCAGAATCAGACGGCCCTGTGTGGGATATGTGAAGTTATTATTATTCTCTTTATTTCATTATATATACGTATTAATTACATTAATGAATATATTTATGTACAACAAAATACATTTAGATATATTTATTTAGGTATAGATACTTGTAAGTTTCAGTAGCAGACAGAGATTTGAGTTTTGTTGAATCTGAAAGCTCTATTCCTTCAGTGCACACTTGTCTACACCAAATTCCATCTTGACAAAATAACTAAAGTTTTCCGTCACCTTAAGTAACACTGTCAATTGTAATTTAGTAGGGGCTAGTAGTTTCAAATCATCCATATAAAGACAACTTGATCATCACTCTGCAACCTATAGCCTAACCCTGAACCCTCTAATAGAGTGCTGAGAGGGTTCAAAGCCAGACAAAACCTCAACGGACTCAGACTATCACCTTGAAATATACCCCGCTCGATCTTTATTAGTACATCGTTAACCGCAGTCTGCCGACATCTTGGATACCGAAGTGCTGTTCTCCATTGTCCCATACATGACTCCAAGGAAGTGCACAGAGTTGTATCAATTTTGTACAACTCCAGCACCTTCAAAAGCCATACGTTATTAAGTTTAGTAAATCTAATAAAAATATCTGAATACGTATAAATACTTAAAAGATATTAAATTGATAGATTTGAAACTTCTAAAATTTATTTTCATCTAAACATTAGTTTAGTTTTTAAAATAAAATTTGTGTTTAATGTCATATCTTCGCTGTGATACGACTAAAAATGTATAATTTAAACGTACTTAAGCGTAATGTTCAAATCGTTATTTAATTTGCTCGAGTGTGTACTCGAATGTAATTAAGGAGCCCGTAGACGAGCCTTTAATACAAGACCTAGTGGCATTAAAGAGGTTTTAATAAAAACGTTCTTGTTTTACGCCTACGCCACGTTTGAGAATCTAATAAAAACATTTGTGAGTGGTATTTCATATTAACTAAATGTATACAGTTTTACCTACGCGTTTATTTGGGTTTCTGGTCGAATAAAACCGTAAATATTAAAATTTTGGATTGTGGATTTCGAAAAGTGCTGCCTTAGTGCATGAAAAAATAAACATTATTTTGAAATTACAAACAGACACTTCAATATTATTTATTTGAATAGATAAAATGCAATTAAGATAGGGCCGATTGAAATGGTCTAGTGGCTCCAAAAATTGTTGCTCTAAGTCTGGGTGTTCTTTGTGTCCGTTTCATGTAAGTCCCCCGCGACACATGATGTATACCTAATGGGGGTGTTTTAACAAAAAGAAAATTGATGGTCCAAAAACCATCAAAAAGTTGGTCAAATACTCTTTGTAAAATTCTTGTAGTGCGAACTTATATGTAACGTGTTTAGACCTCAAGATTCGGCTTCGTTTTCTAGTATAGTATTGTGGGTGGTACATGGTAGATTATTGCTTGAATCGCAAGCTTGTATCAAAAAACTCCTAAACCCTTAAAAATAAACTGGTGTTACAGTAGTTTCAGCTATTTTCTTCTTTGAAAATTAAGGATTAGAAAGACGGGAGTGCCTTTAGCTCTCGATACAAACAATATTTAATAATAATAAAAACATTTATATTCGTTAAAGGTTACACAATCAGTGAATATGATTAACATTAAAGCCTTGGAATCTATCACAAAATAATTCAAAATTTAAGTAACATAATTAATAAATAGCTGCATATGAGTGTGTGTGTAAAAGTGTAAGTGAGTGTGTGTATGTGTGTGGGTGTATGTGTATATGTGTGTGTCTATATATATTAAATGTTTTTATATATAGGGATGGAGTATTGGTACAAATAAATAGAGCACACCTGATGCGATACGTCAAGCGATAGCTTTAAGGAGCTGTTCCGTGTTTTGGTAATTTAAACTGGTGATAATTTTTTCAATTATAAACTGAGCTTCACGAGTAGAGCAGTGCCTAAGATCACATTTTGTTTGCTAATTTCTGATATAAACAAGAGAAGATATATTTCTGAAATCTGAAAATAGCATTTTGTGGTAGGGAGCTTGAATACCCTCGTGTTTAACATGATATTGTAATTAGGGGCATTCAGGACCATCTTATGTGTGCTGGTGAGTGCATTTAGTATGTAGAGTTGGCGTATACTTATTAGCCCAGTAGCTTTATAGAGTTCTACTGTTGGATATGTGATAGGTTTTTTGAGCATAACTTTAATTAAAATATAACTTTTTGTATAATGTAAGGGGCAAACTCTGCAACTTAATTGACACAAGTGCGTTGTCAACACTTGAATAGAATTCGAAGGGTTACCACAGGTTTTTTGTGAGAGAGTCGTGAGATACATACTTGCCTCCCTCACAATGAGACGTTGAAGTTTCTAGGTATAGGTAAATAGTATATAAATATAAGTTGTCAACACTTGAATAGAATTCGAAGGGTTACCACAGGTTTTTTGTGAGAGAGTCATGAGATACATACTTGACTCCCTCACAATGAGACGTTGAAGTTTCTAGGTATAGGTAAATAGTAAATAAATATAAGTTGTCAACACTTGAATAGAATTCGAAGGGTTACCACAGGTTTTTTGTGAGAGAGTCATGAGATACATACTTGACTCCCTCACAATGAGACGGTGAAGTTTCTAGGTATAGGTAAATAGTGATACTGCATGAATTTTATAATGCCCATAAGGTCTCTGAGGTAAATCAAATAGACAAATTGTGTCCCAAATAGTTATACGGCACGGTTGCACCCTAAAAATTAATTACACCATTTTCGGCAAGCTCGGATGTTAGCTGAAAATTTTCGTTCCTACTAATCCCATTATCAGCTCATACCTTGCAATGCTTATAGTAATTGAAATGTTAAATCTTTATTGCCAATTGCTAAGCGTTTTATTTAGCTTGTGCCTCGTTTGTGCCTTATGTTGCTCTTTGGTAATTGATTTTTCCTTTCCTGTTGATGTACGTATTGTAAACAAAAAAATATTCTCAAACAAAACAGTACAACGAGCGATCGAGCCGCTAAGCACCAGAATGCGTATCATGTTAGTTCTCCTTCAACTCAGAAATTTAAAAAAGTTTATACATCTTTAATCTTCTATCCTGGTAGACATACATGTTTTTATAATAATCATAAGAAACCCAAAGAAAACATAAAATCACATATTCCCCTCACGGTGGCATATGATTTCCCGAGCACTCAGGGGTCTGGGTGTCACAGCAATCCTCTTATTTCATTTGTCAGCGTGACGCGAGACATGTCGGTGGCTGCGCTGACAATACGCATCTGTCAGCCACTGGCAACACACAACGAGAACAGATCAAGACTGATGGCTTTATCACTGCTGCCTCGTTTTTATTGTGGTCAGCGATATGTGGATGGATTTGGTTGGATTTTCTCGACCTCATTAAAGTTAGATCAGTTCATATATTATATTATCACTGAACTATTTAATACCACTTTTGTTTTATTAGAAAATAAGAATATTTTAAGCATTTATATTGAATAGTTTTAATGTTATCGTGTTAATTAAATATAGGCTAATTTGAAGACAAATTCGACAATTTATAATAATTTTGCTGATAGCATATAATCGTGTACGAACAAGGGAATTAACGTGATCACCTCATGCTACGTATCTTTGAATTGCCTGACGTCAAACAACTCAAAGGTAGGGAATACCTACTACGTAATTGCCCTGGTGACGGAGAATACAGAGTGTCACCACCCCTATTCATCCCGTGGGTGTCATAAGAGGCGACTAAGGGAGCAAACTACGCAGGACAACAGCACTGAAGAGAGAAGGAAAACTTGACACAAACCCTATACCAATCCGTCTGGCCAGGGTGGTGTAGTAGGCCAAAACCTCCTTTCTAAGGAGAGGCCTATGTCCAGCAGAGGACTAGTAAAGGCTGTTTATGAATTGCCCTAATTATTATTAATAATAACTTCACACATAGCACACATGGCCGCCTAGTCCCAAACTTGGCAAACCTGTACTATGGTAACCAGACTGCTGATAAATATACTTATATATTTCTAAATACAAATATATATAAATAAAAAAAAACATTCAGACATAGAACCAATGATCGTGCTGATCAGTCAATTACTTGTCTTGGGTGGGAATTGAAAAAACGACCTATGACTTAAGGCCAACTAACAGACCAGTCAATTAATTGATCAATTCCCATTAATATCCTTACATAATTTAAATATCACAGAAAGCTCTAATTAAAAAAAATCGTGTAGCATATAATTAATAGATATTTAATTATGCGCTTGAGCGTTATTATGTTAAAGTACTCAAACGGAATGATGCTTTTTGAGGTGATTAATTTATATACGAGTATTATTGTGTTACTTACCACACAAGGATTGTCTGAAAGAGATAGCGCAAATGAAAATTTTAGACATGTTTCGTTAATATATTATGATTATTAATATGACGGGGTAGTATGATCATTATCCTCAATAGGGCCCATATTACGTAATTGCGACAAATATATATGAGTGTAGGTACAGTCTTTCTTATGCAGGAAAAAACTCAAGAAATGCTTGAATAAAATAAAACAAACGAATATATATTATCATAAAAGTTAGTTTCATTACCAATAAATATATTTACAGAAGAGCAAATATTCTATAACAATTTAATCAATTCTGATAAATTGTTGGTGTCGGATTCTTATTAAGAAACACGAACAATTACGGATTCGAAGTAAGGATTTCGAGCGGGTTGAGGGGCCCCAATTAACGCACGTATTAACGTGGGACCACAGGGCCCCTACTCCTTGAAAATGGATTCTACCTCGATCTATATCAGATTTCAAGGATTTGTTTTGCTTAAATTCGGTCGTCAGTTTTCTTATAGCTAAAGAGTAAATTGTAATAAATTTAACTATGTCGTATGTATGTATGAGTTTTGTGGGCTCAACCCCCCATGGGATAACACTTTGTGTCAGCCACAAATTGTTGTTCTGAGTGTGGGTGTCCTTTGTGTCCGTTTCATGTATGTTTGTAAAGTCCCCCGCGACAGGTTATATTCAGATTGTATGTTTCTAATAGACTTCTTAGATAAAGTATCAAGTTTAGCAAAGAAATATTATCCATCCTTTTTAACGTCAAAAAAATACCACTTATTTTATATATTTTTCATAATATTATTTATGGGGTAAAAAAAATGTAGTTAAGTTTAACAGCGAGAATAAAGCAAATATTTGATAAACATTAAATTACATAATGTATATAAAACAAACCAGCTCGTGTTTTAAACGCTCAGACTACTAAAATAATTGGAACTAATCTCACCCACATTTTCATACCATATATTAATTTAAATATCCAACCCGAAATTATTACAATAAATATAATAAAAAATATTGTTTCAACAAATCAGACATAATGAAAACATAATTATTAATTATTTTGTCAAATTAAATCTTCGTATAGAGTTCCCTGTTTGTAATTTCATTAAGGGTATCATGTAAAGCACTAATTTCGTTAAATAAATTGTTACAATAGAGTTTGTTCGCGTTTATTAAAGACAATAGATTTCTCGGGCTGCCCGAGCGAAATTACGCGAACATTATCCTTAAATTATTGCCGCTAATATGTCGGTAGGAGTCGACTCGTTGGATGTGCTCCTAACACTGAATTTTGCCAAAGTTTTAACCCTCTTGTGCAAGCTAAATGAAATTTGAGAGCTCAGTCTCGGGAAAATCGTACCTTATTTTATTCTAAATAGCCCCTTTGCATGTGAATATTATTTCATTTACTAGCTTTCTCGACAGACGTTGTCATGCTTACTAGTTGTTATGCGTATTGCTTATTTCAGTGAATTGGTTTAAAATGGATCCTGTTTTTTTTTTTTTTTTTTTTTTTTTTTTTTTTAAAAAAGACAACTCCCGCATTAGGAATAAATCCTGTGTCGCGGGGGACTTTACAAACATACATGAAACGGACACAAAGAACACCCAGACTCAGAACAACAATTTGTGGATCACACAAAGTGTCGTCCTATGTGGGGTTTGAACCCACAACACTCGGCGTAGTAGGAAGCGGCGTGGCGACCGCTTAAACCACTACGCCATCCGTGCAGTCAAAAATCATCTGTTGAAAAACGATTTAAGTTATTCCGATATTTTTCTTGACTTGTCATGTCCTTAAATCAGCCGTCTGAAAGTTCTTTGTGAGAGTGCTTACTTCTGTTCCGTCTGCTAAGTTGTAAACCAAGTGTACTAGCTTTAGTGATAACTGTTTGATGAAGTTGTAAAAGTGTCAATAGTTAAATTCATAGTAGTTCTATGTCTAATATCATCACCATGTGAAAAGATTATACTTGATTTGTTTAATAGCATTTCTATTCTTAATATTAAATTAGAATCACTTTCTTAGAATTACTACATTATTTATAAATTGATTAAGTAGAAGTAAACCTAATGCTAAAAGTTGTCTTTTCTTTCGAGTAAAGATATTTTACTGTATTTTCATAATGCCTGTAAAAAATGTTAAATTATTAATAAATTAAAAAAATACTTAACTTTAAAAATGTATTATTAAATTAAATACACACACATTGTGATGAATTGTAATTAACAGTATTATACATTCCTTAACTTTCGGTAAATATTTTTCTTTGAATTTGAATAGAAACTGACGATACGTGTACCGATTTGGATTTCTTTGAAAGGGTTCAAAGAAATCCCAATCGGTTCCTAAATGACTTAGTTTTGAGGTAACAAACAAAAAAAACTATAAAACTAAAATTAAAATCTCTTCCTTTTCTTGAAATCGGTAAAGATTCTGTATGTCCTGATATAGATCACACTTATGGAACATAAAAGCAGTACAAAATTAACACACAAAACATTTAATTGTAAAGTTGTGTCATGTCTGTATTAAAATGTGTGTACCAAACAAATTAAGTTCTCACTCGAGTTACGCACAGGGAGTGGAGAGGAAACAAAGTTGAGAGTGCTGAGTCCTGTCGCGGTGAGAGCGGTCGCAACACTCGCAACTCGTCGGTCGAGCTCCCTTCCACTCGAATGGGCCTCAACTGAAATCGAATTTAAAAAATTGGGAAAAAGTTTAATTTTTAACCTAAACCAAAAAGAGAATGGAAATTGATACTTGTTTGGTTTTCATTAAGAGTTTTGTATCAGCTTCGGTATACGATATTTTTTTTTATGGTTGAAACCCATCGAGTAGAATAATAATAATAAAGATTTCGGACATCTAACACACAACTCCATCTAGTTATAAACTAAGCAGAACTGGTACTATGAAAGCTATATATACGTATATATTCAAAGGTATATTGATTGATATGTAATACTTACATACCTACTTTTTTTGTAAATACATACATATTATACATAGAAAACACTCAAAGTCCGAAACAAATATTTGCGGATCATAAAAACATTTGGTCGGCCCCGGGAATCGAACTCGAGATACTGTACCACCAAGGCCGTCAAAATCTCGGACTAGATGACTAAGTGGTTATACAAGAGTTAATTTGACTATACTTTTTTTATATCTGCTCACAAAACATCTTAGTATATTAAAAAAAAAATTCAACGGCTTAGGCAATGGCTAGAGCGTCAGGCTTGCAAGTAAGTGGTTGCGGGCTCAAACCTCTCCCAACATAACTTTGTCTTACCTAGAGGGATTATCAATACTAGTCATATACCTATGGTCCACGTTACTAGGATTCCCAATAAAGAAAAACATTACACGGGTAAATATTCATAAATAAAATAAATTTTATTGGCATGGCTTTTAAAATTGCCAAATTTATAATTGAAAAATTATCATGTTTTTCACGAATTTTTGACACATTACCTTTTTTTTTTATATCGCGGGCGTTTTACCCACCTAACCCCGGCGACCTATCTCGGCAGTCAGGAAGAGCTCCAGGAACGCATCGGCGGCTTCTGAAGTCCTCCCTGCCGTACCCCATGTCCGAGGTACATCCCGGGGTGACTAGCCACCCTGGGGCGGAAGGCTGCCGCGCCTCTCACTGCTCCATACAGTAGGAGGCGTAAGAGCGCCCCGCCATGGACGACACCCCCCGGCCGCTTTCATAGACTGACCTGGCTAGGATTGCTTAACTTAGCAACATGTTAACCTACTCAGTTATTACTTAGCTACGAGCCCAAACATTAGATCCGGAATCAAAAGTATTATTTTGATTATTATTACTAAAGTACTCATCTATTGAGTTTATTTAACAGGGCTGGAAATTTCAGATCTTTTAACCTTAACAGCTTATCTATTATATAATACCTAATTCGAGTTACAGTTGCGAGCCAGATCTGCTGCTGCTGTAATTTACCGTATAGTGTATTTACCTATACGTCTCACGTGCACGGGCAGTGAGCATAGTCGTGTGCCAGCCGTGGGCGTGAGTGAACGTGTTGACCCTAGCTGTTGGTGACGTAATGAGCCAATACTTAACCTATGTGTTAGTACGAGCACTACAATCCGTATCAGCAATATCCTGCAATTCTCTAATTTTCGTATCTTTCTTTGCTTTCATTGCACTGCTAGGTTTCTCATCTTATTCCCAAAGTGCATGTTTAACAGTCCCCCATTCTGCAAGTGGACTTAAATTATACTGTTCAAAATGTAGGCTTTAAATCCGTCTCTGCCTACCCCCTACGAGGTATTGGCGCGAGTGTATGTATGTGTGTTTTTATTCTGTTGGGAACCTTGTTTTTATTTCCTATGTATAGACACTAGTTTTTGCCAACGGCTCCTCTCGCGTGCAGGTCGGTTATCGCGGTAAAAAGCAGCCTATATCCTTCTTTAAGAATCAAAGTATCTCCATTCCAAAATAATTAAATTGGTTCAGCGCTATAGCCGTGAAAGCATGACAGACAGAGTTACTTTCGCATTCATAATATTAGTAGGGATGTTGACTATAGCATACAGGAAATACAAATATAATAGATATTAGACTCCATGTTCAGAACTTAACTACTCTTTATTTATGACTCTAGACTATCATAAACTTAATGGTCGACTGGGGAAATGGCCGATTAATAACTGTTAGACAGTTGGCAACAGATACTAGTAATGGCGCTGTATTTCGTAGTATATCATACTATCATTTTTAAATACAGCTAATTCTGCTCTCAGTTACACTTATACGCCAAAGAGGTACCTCTGCTTTAAATACATTTTTTAATAAGACTAGCTCTTGACGGCGAGGCTTTACTGACGTTAATTTCCTTTTCCTCTCATTTTTGCGAGACGGAAAATAGAATTTGTGCTGTTAAAGACCATAATATATTTCTTTGCTAATTTTACCTAAATCCGTTCAGTTAGACTAGCTTAGATATTATTTAAAGGGTATATAAGGCAAAAATAACGAAATGGTGATAAAATAAAATGTGGACATTCTTCTTATCTTGTCAGTAGTTCTTGTCATAGTAAGGCCCATGGTCCATATTGTACAACGAAACATAGACTTAACTATATATATATATATATGTGTATTAACAATCGCAATACTTTAAGTAAACTTTAGCGTCACACTAAACAAAATGTTCAAAAACAAAAAATAAAGTATATATCTAGTGAGCAAGACCCTGAAAATTTTCATTGATATAATTTAATTGCGTTTTTCGCTTCTGTTTTATATCTACTTCTAATGTGAAATTCTACGTATTGTCTTGACACCTTAAATACTTCCTATCCAAAGCGTCAATAAAAAGATACAAATTATAAAGTTAAATGAGTGACGTTCTTAAAAACAAAATACACATACTAAACTCTTAGGTATAAATTATTCAGGGTAAAGGGATACATTACGTTTGATAACCCTGTAATGATGGTTTTCATTAGGCGTATTATGAAAACATTGCGGTATATTTACGTTGTAGGGTCATTACTTATATATAATCTAATTACTACCTTAATAAGGATTCTTATAATACCAAAATTTGTATTATTTACTAATTGTGTTATTTTCATTTAAATTTATTCATAATTGGAGGTAACCAGTTTTTATTTTAATTATATTTAATTATTATGTGTAAATGTATATTTGCTGTATATAAATTACGTTACGACGTTACGATATACCTATATCTGTTCAGGGGTCAGAGATACGTTCATACGTTCGTCCATTCATTCATTCTTCCATGAAGATAATAATCTTTTACATAAATTTTATCTCACACTACGACGAATATTATTAAGACGACTTAGTATTCTACCACATTCAAACAACGCCATCTAGTCCCAAAATAAGCAGAGCTTGTTCTATGGCTATTAGACAACTAATATAAATACACACATACAGTTTTTTCGTAATTACGTAATTATTATACATAGAAACACCCAGACCAAATCAAACATTAAATTTTCATGCATGCAAATGTTTGACTTGAGCGGGAATCGAACCCGCGACCTTTAGAATAGCAGTCCGTTACACAAACATCTACGCCATTCGATCGTTGAAATAGAATGTAATTATTGAGCTTATGATCATCTCGTCACCTTTTTGTCCTTTTTTCTATTTTATTAGGTAATAATTCGATTATTGAATTTATTAATCTAAATTCAAATATTTTTTTTTAGCTCAGGTCACTAAAACATTTTTTTTAATAAGGTTCGTTTTCTATTAAGGATATTATATACAGATATCTGTCTATATTTTCTTGCTCAACATTATTATAAAAATCTTTAGCGATGCAAAACCAAGACAGTCCAGCAGTAAATCAAATGAATGAAGGTAGAACGTGGAATGTCAAATAAATATTTTGGTTAGAGCTGAGAAAAATGAGCTCGACGAATCCAGAGCTTAAATAATGAACGTTTGAGTAAATGAAACCTCAAACTTGGTACATAACAATAATTTTATTTTATGTACCACAGCCGTTGTACAACAATTTAATTTTGTTAATTAATTATCAGTTGTGTTATAATATATACGATTGAGGCTGAATGTAGCGCCACTGGGTGAAAAGTTAAGAAGTAATAGGTTATCTTGGTATGAACATATCATGCGGAGAGATGAAGGGTACAAGGGAAGAGGAAGGCCAAAGAAAAGGTGGATAGACTGTGTGAGATATGGCTAGGAAGGGAATAAATAGTGAAATAACGAATGGTAGAGTAGAATGGAAGAATAATACATACTGCGACGACCCCAAATAAAATTGGGATAAGGGTAGGCAGATGATGATGACTTATCAGTTCTGTTAAAATAAGGCAAAATGTACAGTAACACATTTGTAAAGCCAAAATGCATGTACAATAATTGAGTAATTTAAATGTCACATTTGTTGGTGATGGTAACGAGATATGTAAGACAGTTTCATTTCATTTGGAATGTGTGAAACTTTAGTTGTCTGTGAGTGACCTTATTACTGGACAACGACGGGTTGGCGACGGGAAACGTTTGACGTGTTTGTTTATTGCATATTATGTTTAAAACAAACTCTTACAATAAGCTACGTGTTTATTTGAATGGTACTTTAAGAAAGATGTTCTTTATCTCGAAGAAATAAGAGAAGAAATGTTTAAATTAAGGTCCAAATATTGTTTAAAACAGAACAATTAAGACATTTTACTTTAGACTGCATGGGTGGCGTAGTGGTTTAAGTGGTCGCTACGCCGCTTACTGCTACGCTGAGTGTTGTTGGTCCAATCCCCACATGGGACGACACTTTTATATGATCTACAAATTATTGTTCTGATTCCCAGAATCAGAACAATAATTCTTTGTGTCCGTTTATATATATTTTATATATTCCTAATGCGGGAGCCGTCTTAAAAAAAAAGAAAAAAATGAACAACAAATTGTAGGTAGTATATATTGCAATAAGACATTGTTTTCTTAAAGTTTAATATTTTTAGGAAGTTTCACTAGCATCTTATGTCGAATCGATTCTTTAAAAGAAACCTTGGCTGTCAACTGGAAATAGAAAGTGGAAATTCATAATAATTTTTCATTCATTGCTATACAGAATGTATAAACGTGAACTAAATCTTTGTGAATCAATTCTGTTACAGATTGATCCCGTCGCAACTTTCCGCCATCGTCCACCGTGACCAAAATTGCGCTTTTTATAAAACTTTTTCTCTTGCATAACCAAATTGCCGATCAAAGTATCAACTGCAGTATTTGAAGACTGAGATGACTTTCAAAGTTTCAAAAAATCTTCCTTTACAAGTAGTAGTCCAATACAGTAGGCCAAAACCTCCCTTTTAAGGAGAGTCCTATGTCCAACAGTGGCCTGTAAAAGGCTGATGATGTGGCAATGTGAAAAATCATTCTTTATTTAAAATGTATACGAATGTTTTAAAATATTTATGAAATGCACAAATTTTAATTAACCAAGTTATTAAAAAATTACTTACAAATAATATGCTTACATAATAAGGGTCGAAAATGCGGTTCTCATTGCGTCTGTGGTCTCAATTTAAATGATGTAATATGCTTAATAATAGGGCAATTTGGCTGATTTATGAATTCATTCATTATAAGCCTTCGCTTGAGGTTAATTGTAGGCTTACTTCTGGCATCGAGGAATCCTTGCAGTCAGGACTTTCCTGCCGAGGTGATTTGTAACGACAATAAAAATCTTTAAGTTTGGGATAGATGACGCTATCGCCCTCACAGAGGGTCACATCGCTTGTGAACATTTAAAAGAACTTCTATCATCCAAGAGGAATATTGTGATAAAATATGAGGCTAAAGCATCCTTATTCGATCGAATATTGACGCCATCCGTGCAGTCAATATTCATTCTGGGTGGGCCAGAATTAATATTGACTGCACGAATGGCGTAGTGGTTTAAGCGGTCGCCACGCCGCTTACTACTACGCTACACTTTCTGTGATCGACAAAATGTTGTCTGGGTGTTCTTTGCGTCCGTTGCATGTATGTTTGTAAATTCCCTAGCGATATAGGATATATTTCTAATTCGGAAGTTGTCTTTTATAAAAGAAAAATGTGTGATGAGCACGGTCATTTGTTCTGAGTCAAGGTGTAATTTATCTATAATATGTATGTATTTAAAAATATATATAAGTATGTTTATCAGCAGTCTGATTACCGCTCTGCCTAGTTTGGAATCAGACGGCCTTGTGTGAGATGTGTGAGGTTACTGTTATTATTATAAAAAAATAATAGCATTGTATCTTACATTTTATTTGTATTCTACATTTTAATGTTTCCTATTTATAGTTTGAAATAAATAATACCTGTCTACCTATTACCTGATAATAGTTATGTTATTATTAAATTTAGTATGAAATATACTCACTTAGGACCACTTATAATAGATAATAAAGTTTTACTTTCTTTGATAAACAGTACCTAGCTTAATCAGAATTTTGAATCTGGTGGTAGTTCTGTTTAGGAATATTCAAAACACGATGAAGTACTATAGGTACTGGTTTGGTCAATCTAAACCTGTAACGTGCTGCAAATATAAAATAGGTTTTGTACGTTTTTTTAACCTTTTTAACCTGTCCGCATTGATAACTCGTGTAACAGAATGATTTTGGTTCAAAACTATGATTTAATTAAGAGAGTCGTATAATAAATGTCTAGGAATTACAAGAGTTCTTTTTCACTTGTTGGTGGTAAAGATAATTACCATCTATCTCTTTCATGTTCAGTCAGTGTAGTGCATACACATTCATACGTATCACCAAATACTTCAGAAAACAGTTTTATTGAAACATAAATCATTATAATAATAGCAACCTCACACTCTCACACACGGCTAAATCTGATCTGATCCCAAACTGGGCAGAGCCTCTGTCATGGTAACCAGACTGCTGATAAACATACTTATATATATTTCTAAATACAATAAATATTGTAGAGAAATTACACCCAAACACAGAACAAATAATTAACAAATAATGGTGCTCATCCCACAATTATATGTCCTGAGTGGGAATCGTACCCGCGACCTCTGACTTAGCAGTCAGTATCACTGGCCACTAGACCTACGGGCCTGTCAATTAATCACTCCTCTCTTTTATCTCTTATTGCGCTTATGGAATCCTTAATATGATTTATTTATGTATTTAGATAAACGTCATGCACATTAGATGCATGTGCGGCGGGCACGCCGTCATCGCGGCGGTAAGACCCGTTATGGAGGATTGGCTCAAGAGGCGTCACGGAACCCTCTCATACCGACTGACGCAGGTGAACACTGGGAATGGATGTTTCGGGGACCACCAGTGTCTGATCCGCAAGGAGCCAACGCCTGAGTGCCACCACTGCGATGGCCAGACCATGGACACGGCTCTCCACACGCTGGCAGAGTGCCCGGCGTGGGTTGAGCAGAGGCGAGACCTCGTGGCGGCCATTGGAGTAGGAGTTCTCTCGCACGATAGCCTGATTGCGGCTATCGTGCGGAGCGAGAGTGCGTGGAACTCTGCCGTCTCCTTCTGCGAGCAAGTTATGCTCTCAAAGGAGACGGCAGAGCGGGACCGGTAGAGGTTTAGAACTCTCCCGGCCCGCCAGGCCCGGAAACGGGCCAGGTACCGCAGGCGACTCAGGCGCCTGAGGTCGCAGAACGACCTCTGACGCCATAAGCGCAGGCCTGTGGGTGACAGGTGAGGCCATCTGTCACCCTAGCAGAAGCAGGCTGGGGTGGCGGCGAGCGCGTTGCGAAGCGCGCTCGCTTCCAGGGAGGGGAACAGGAACATGGGGTTCCCACACGGGGGGAGGCGTCTACCTGTTGTTGTAGATGGCCCGAGGTATGTCGGGGCACCAGGGACTTCCTTTCTAGGGTATACCTGGTTCCCCGGCTATAAGTACCCGAGACGGCGTGCGGTTTTAGTCGGTTCGAGTCCGACATGCCACCGATAGGTGGTATCCGAGGGGATTTCCGCTCGGAAAAAAAAACAAAAAGGAGCATGTGCGGATTTAGTGTCTGTTTTTTTGTGGTACAAAATTCTCATTATCATAAAACAATCTAAAAACGTTAACTCACAGTGCCAAAGTAACTAAAATATACGTTATGATGTGAAGATAGTATCCTAGCTCCTCACCGTTTGTGAATACTCAAGTATCTAGCCAGCTTTTAGGACTTTCTCCAATCTCTTGTTATTACTTTTAATATAGTCCTTTTTTATAATTTCATAAATAATATTCTAATATTACAGCAGATCTTCCACGTCTTATGTAAATACATCTAGTTCATTACACACTTTATTTGCTTTGGCATTGATCTTAATGCAATAACGCAATATGACAAATAAGTCGAACATTGCATAACTAACTTCGTCTGGTCCATTTCGAGTATTCTCTTGAGCACCAGCTTAAATAAACTTTACTAGCTCTAAACTTCCCACCCCGACTGAATAAGTATGTATTTTGGTAGAAATATGATTTGTCGGTCCCCATAGCAAAGAGCTGAATAAATTTTATTAAATCTGGGAACTCTTTATGACCAACAAAGTCAGCGCCGCGTCCCATCCAAGTTTTACGTAGGATTTTTAATATAATAAATCATTGCTTACTTTAGCTCTGCTGTGTTGAAGAATACTGATTATCCTCCCTCGAAATTTGCTTCAGTAAGATTATAACCGTTTGTAGATTTGGCTTTGAGGGACTTTCTTGTTTGCATCAGTGTACTTACTACGAAAATTTTGTTGTAGGTATAATTTGATGCGCAGTAAAAAAGGATAAGGCTGGATGTTAAATGTTTTATGTAATAAATTTTCTCTGTACTACTCGTACTACTACGGAACTAGACCGAGATTTTAAAAGATTTTTGAAATAATACATTACACTTATAAATAGTTAATTTTGCAATATCATATTTGCTTATCTTAAGCTATTGGTATAATGTACATTCAATGACAGTGTTTATAGTATAGAGTTTGTAAGTTTTACCCAACAATAGCTAATATTAATTAAATTTTAACGTCACCCTGATGTGACACTATGACAATTAAGATTTTTTTGTATTATTATTTTTATAATTAACCCGTCGCCATCCACGTTGGATCATAATGACCCGATTTTTTTTTAATGACGGGTATCTTCAAAATAAGCTACGCAAACATATTGATTTTTGTTATAGCTTGTTGTGGTCCGACGACCTGGTGCAGGTCACGGCAAGCCGTTGAATGCTTGCCTATATTTAGGAGAGGACGTCTTGCTAAGATGATGATGAGGACATCTATCAATAATCGAGATCGATGAGAGGCATCAGAATTTTATTTTGTTTAGATTTAATGAATAGAAGAATTGATGCATAAGAGTTCATGAATTTGTTACTCAAAATCGGTGATGATACGTTTCCAATTTCACGAAAATTAGACTTACATCTCTCTTATGTCAGATGATTTCTTTTTCTGAAGAGCTAACATTATCAGTTTACATTAAACTACAGAGAGTGTCAAATTTGGATAACTCTTGGTTTTGTAAGCTTGTTATATTGACTACCTGCAATTTCCAGAGCTTTATTATAAACAACGCTATTTTAAATCGTATAGAGGAACAATATTGTCTGCAATATTAGTCGAAGTTTTAAATTCGTTACCTGCGCCGGGGCTTCCTTCCTATGTATTAAATCTAAAAGTCGGTGTGCTTCTTATTATACTGCGTAACTTAAGTCTGCCAAACTATGCAACGGGACATAGCTTAAAGTAACTACTTTGCAGCGTAACCCTATAGAAGCAGAATCTTGATGGGATGTGGTGTTTCATGTTTGACGCAATCTTTATTTTTAAGCTAGAAACTGACTTTAGTAACTTCAATACGTAGTTGGCGAGTGATATAAGACAAGCCACTGAGGGGACTTTTGGCCAATAATAGTAGCTACCTAGCTAGCTAGCTTTAGAAAAGTTAAGTTGTGATTCAAAAACCTTACAAAGTTCAAAAATATAAAATTTGTAATTGCCAAATATTTTATGGTTTGTAGTAGTATCAGATTTAGATTAATTAAGACACGAATATAATTATTAGTCCCTTATAATAAATTTCACGCGTACGAATTAGCGGTCACAGCTAGTTTATTAATAAATTAATAACTCTTCAGAATTTCATCCAGAGTCGTAGCACTCTAATTTACCTAAAAACAGTTTTAAAATACCTTGTATGCGTAAAGGTTTTCTAACTCTTGAAACCCTTTTAATATAATTTTAAAACAGTTCCTTAAGATGATTTACAATTACTTAATACTGTGTGATGACTCTGAGTCGTACCACTCGCCACCTGATATAGCCGTAACGCAATTTGCCTTCAAATTCGCATTCCGACGTATTTTGCTGCATTATTTTTAAATTGCTAGCAGTGGCTTGATGGCAATTTTATTTCCTCTCGTCGGTGTAGGAAATGAGGAAAACAAGACCCTGTGGATATAAATTTGGATATGCCGCGTTGTAATTCCTGCTGTACACTTTTTGTTTGTGTTACACACCATTCTTGTTTTTTCTGGTAGTGATCGTAGCGGGCACATAAGAATATATTCGTGGTTATAATAAAAGAAGTTGAAAACAAAGTAACTGTTATAATATTTAAATATGTTTAGTTACTCTACTACCTGTACTATCAATATAGAAACAGTCATAAGTATGGATCAGGTGGCTAGGCAACCTGTTCTATATACAAGTATTCCGGAGTATGCAAGGGTGATAGACATTTGCCAGGAATTTGACATACAACTCGAGCCTTTTCTACACTCATAAGACTTTTTATATACGCTGGCACAGGTGCTTTAGACAAGGCACTTCTACAGTATGCTCTAACGTGTTTATGGTACTCCAAACCTTATCGACGTATTTATGAAAAAACTGTTTTCTTTCAACATAAGTTTGTTACATGATTTTCTTATTTGGTTTAGAGGAGTTTTGTTTTGAACTAGATATAATGAAAACATTATCTGCTGTATTTTGTAAAAAAAAAATAGTTTACAGATCCATCTATTAATATTATAAATGTGAAAATGAGTTTGTCTGTTTGTTACCCTTTCACGGCTAAACCACTAAACCGATTTTAAAAATTCTCTAACCAATTATGGAAAGCTACATTACCAGTGAGTAACATTGGCTACTTTTTAGCATGATAAACGGCATACACGCGGGCGGAGCAGCTACCGCATGTTTAATTTTCTATGAAAAAATATGAGATCAAATTTATTGCAAGGTCACATTAGCCAATCAAAGCTTAACTTGTCTAATACAAAAATGCACCTCGTGACTATAGTTTTAACACAAATTCTAAAATTATACAATAAATATTTTTTTTATTTAGGAAGTCTTTTAGTTACGTTTTTAATTCACTTTTGTATGACAAAACAATGCGAATCAAATTAGTTTAAAAATGTTGTATTCAAGACACATATTTAATATGACAGCCAATTACGAATCATAAGATTGCAAAGAGCACTGTATTTTAAGGATCGTAATATGCTGTTTCATACCGTAGTGCAGTACTAAACCAATCTTCTCTCTATAACTAAATCATTCAAGATTCAGCGCAGCTCTGCTGGTAAAACTGGTTAGGGAAGCATTTTCACTGTAATTGACAGGAAGTCTTGACGCGAGATACCTTTGTTATTATTCTCGTGTAGAATGCAGTTGCTGGAAATTATAATATTGAAATTGTATAAGAACCTACTGGTATACAATAATTGTGATAAAATTGATATTCCTATAGCTTCTTTCTCATTCCTACTCTAAAATATTTTTAATTTAATTTGTAACAATGTAATGTAATATGTAATGTAATGTGTAATTTTTCTTGCTTTCCTGCAATCTGTTGGAATGATTTTGTGAAAAGGGAATTGATTTGTATAAGGAAGCTAAAAAAGCTTGAGCGTGATATATAGACCGAAAAGTGCGCATGCATCCGCGGTGCGTGCAAATGATAGTACATTTCTTTTTTTAATAGTAACTCTACACATCTCGTACACGCCCGTCTAATCCCAAACTAGGCAGAGCCTGTATCATGGTAATCAGACTCCTGATAAACATACTTGAATATTTCTAAATACATACATATTATTACAGGTGACGGATTAAGAATACATAGTGTCACTACCTCTAGTCATCCCGTCGGTGTTGTAAGAGCCGACTAAGGGAGCTAACTACGTAGGATAACATCACTGTTAAGAGAATGAAACTTGAAAGAAACCCTTTACCAACCCGTCCAGCCAGTAGTGGTATAGTAGGCCAAAACCTCCTTCCTGTGGAGAGGCCTATGTGCAACAGTGGACTAGTAAAGGCTGTGGATGATTATAGATGAATTCCACCCAGACATAAAACAAATGATGATGTTCCCCACATAATTATTTGTCCTGGTTGGGAATCAAACCAATGACACTAACATACTAAACCATATCTAAATATCAATTTTAATGGTTTTGCCTTTATAAATTGCAGCCTGAGCATAGAGCTAGTTGTGATATTACCTGTTTGATCTTGTGCGACACGACTCAAAACCTGTTGTTGTTTCACCCCGGTTGTTTTTCTTTGCTATTACAATTAAAAATGAGTAATAAAACTAACACGAGAATATATAAAACAGTCTCTGAAGCAGTTTGTATATCGCATTAAAATCGAGTTCAATCTGTTAGAACTTTTTCAGTTTTTGAAGAGTACACAAAACGTAATTTATCATTTTTATATTATATAGATACATATATATTAATATCAATAACGTTGAGAGAACTTTTGTCTCCTTTCGTTTTCGTACTGAAGTGCTAGTGAAAAAAAATACAGTCGAATTGATAACCTCCTCCTTTTTTTGAACTCGGTTAAAAAGGTTTGAAAATGTTTTTCTGAAGACGTTATGTATGACGTTTACTAGATACGTGTCATAATTCTAGTTGTCCTTACAGATGTGTATGTTTGTGTTATATATATATATATATAATTTTTACCTCTTTTATATTCATTAGCAATTAAACTTACAAAACTGATTGCACCAACAACTACTAATATCTCTTCGAAATATTTTGCTCCATTGCAGGGTGCCTGGAAGAGATTGCTCTTAGCAATAAATCCATCCTTTCTACAACACATGTCTGATATTTTTACTTTGTAAAACGGTGTACAAAAAAGATTTTTTTATCTCTGTATGTACTTATGATAGTCAATTATTTCTCTAACCCATAGTATTCCTTGTTGTTTATAAAAAGTGTAGAAAAATAAAACGAAATATTTTATATTTATTGTTTACGAGATTGCAATTTGTCCTAGCTATGTGTCTTCTTTATAAGGGACACAATACAAAAATGTATTATGTATGAAACAATAAATCTATATAAAGTGGCTGTTAGCTTATATTAAGTGACTAGTTACAATGCCCGGTGTCGCATGAAGATATTTTGTGAAAACAACCTGCTCTGCCCCATATTTTTCCTTACATCTCGTTTAGATCTGTACCTGTGATAAGACATCCACCAAAAAAATGTAAGGTAAGAATTTGAGTTACGTAATACCCACTTATGATAGTTCAATTCTTTGAATAACATGTACCGCATTTATGTATCTATATATCTAGATAAGCTAAATCAATTTTGGAACTGCATTTCCTACTTTTATATGTGTAATGCATGCTGTGGCAAAAATTTAAGGCTACACTATAAAATGTAAAAATATAATCTGTAAAAAGTTAAACCTATTAAGGTTACCATATTTTTACATTTTTAAACATACCTGTTAATGTATTTTAGTGTTTACTTTGTTGGTTGCCTTAAATCAGATAGATTTAAGGCAACCAGATTTTATTGACAGTTATAAATTTTCTAAAATCCAAGTCTATACTAGTATATACTTACATAAGCCATTATGAACATAGTACGAGGGCTGGTATTTATGCATTCGGAATAACAAAGTAAAACAAACATATAGAATTTATTATAGTTCTTATGCTTTTCAAAATTGCTCGTTTAAAGGTATTAGATATAATCAAGTTAATACTAAATAACAACAAGTTTTTATTGTCTCAGTTTATTTCTGTTTGATTTCGGTATCTAGTTATATAGCTTACATTACCCATTCTAAATTAGGCCTTTCACAATAGATAATTAAACAAAACTCCTATATATAGCTTACATTACCCATTCTAAATTAGGCCTTTCACAATAGATAATTAAACAAAACTCCTACACATATAATTCAAAGGGCCGAGGGCAACTTATTAAGTTGCCTCAAAGGTCTATTTTCCTTTAATTAAAACATTCTCGAATCATAAAATGTTGGTACAAAAGCAATTCTTTCTGTAGATGAGATATTTGTATAAAATCTGGACTTCTAGAGGTAGTCATAAACATTTTAAGTGGCTAGATAAACGAGATTGTGTTGATTTCACGTGTAATTTAACAAGATACCGCCGAGGGATGAATATTATCTGCGGTAATAATGTAATAGAAATACATGGTATTATCGTTTGAGTTATATTTTCATTAATTTCAGCCTGTTGTCTGTTGCCCAATGTGGTTATAAAGTGAGATATATCGATACCTTAAGTAATTAAAACAATTTTATAAAGAGAAGCTGTATCTGTTGAATTTTACATTTAGTATTTAATATAAGTAGAGATTAAGGTTGTAAGTATGTACATTCATAAGATGTAATAATCATAAGTCTAAAAATAGATAGTATTATGAAAACCATTTTTTTATATAATATTAAAACGTTGCCCGTCTGTATTAGATATCAACAACATTTGTTAAATTAAATTAAATTTATGGATTGTCGACTGTCCATATTAATTCATGACATCAGAGACATAAAAATTTATGTGTATAAGTTATGATTGAATTTGTGGTGCAAAAGCTAAACTTACCTTACAGAGTCGAGTGTCATGCATTCAATTCCCGTGTAGGACATTGCACAATCTGTTAATTTTATTATCAATTAACAATTGTTTATATTTTGCATGATTGCAAGAAATGTCCGAAGCTACCTTCGGACACTTGACACACACCTTGTTGCAATCATGTAAAGATTGATGCAAAATAAAAAGAGCTTTAATTGTTGCTTTCCCTGAGATGTAAGATGACTTTTTTTTAAAGACAACTCCCGCATTAGGAATGTATCCTGTGTCGCGGGACTTTACAAACAAACATGAAACGGATACAAAACACACCCATACTCAGAACAACAATTTGTGGATCACACAAAGTGTTGTCCCATGTGGGGATCGGACCCTCAACACTCAGCGTAGTAGTGAGCGGCGTGGCGACTGCTTAAACCACTACGCCATCCGTGCAGTCATTATCAGAATCAGAATTATGCTGAACTTGGGCTTAAATAAAATCAAATGTGAAATTCTTTTTGTGAATTTGATATCCTTGGGCAGCCAATACCAAAATCCTCCTAGTTACTATTTTCTTTCTATTATTACTTTTTTAGATCAAACTGGATTGAAACATCATCGAATATCCTCTTGTACAAAAATACCTGCACATAAACATGCGTACAAGACACACTTAGAGTGCTGAGTAACATTATTCAAAAGTTGCGTTCACCAAACTTTGTTTATATCCGTGGCGATATAAACAACTTCACTGTTCCTAATAAACAAGTATATTTCCAAAACATTCAGTGTTTCGCAAAGTATTTTAATTATCCCGCCGGTTTCATAAACGCGAATTAAACTTTTTAATCAGCATTATACAAGAAATCTTGTTAATCCAAAATGATTTGTCTCGGTTTAAGTACAAATTCTGAAACGGCGGAACCCCGTTTAATCAGAACCTTTGGAACAATAGAGTAATCAGAAATATAATATAATTTTCGTGTTCATTATAAGTCCATCGCGGGAGAATGAAATTGATCATGGCCCACTGGAAATGAAAAGATCACAATCGTGCTCTATTACCGTTCCGATGACGAAGCAGTGTTATAGTAAGTTCCAGATATTTTCTTTCTTCTATACTTTGCTTACGTTTCATTAATAGCAGTGTTATCATCTTGGGGAAAACATGTTGACTTAGAGGGAATGTTATGACTGTTGTGTATTGTTCTAATTGTTTTACTAATTGTGGACGTTACGGGTGTTGTATATCATGACCTAACCGTTTTTATTCAAGATCGAAAACATTAAGAGAATAACTTAAATGCCTAAAACAGGTCATACTGAATTTCTAACTTATAAATAATACATTAAATTATGTGTATAAACAATCATTTCTCCCGCTCAAATACAAACAAAAACAAATCCATACATACACACGCCCGTTACATTATTTTCGATTTTTCTTTAAAGAGAACGAGAAGTCTTTTTTTCTCGAAAATACAGAAAATGTCATGTCTATACTGCATTAAATCCAAATTAAACATTAATTTTTATGTATAAAATTACGCTACATTCGCCAAAAACGCCAAACAATAAACAGTAACCCAGACATTGTACTGTTTCCGTATACTATTACATAGTACATTTATCTCTGAGCTGTGTCTCTACTAATTTGCCACAGTCACTGAGCACAACCAAAATATTACTTTGAATTCACATAAAGATACCAAATAACAATGTAGAAATATTTAAAAGCCGTTTCTAATTTTAACTGAACATACCGGGGTATTATTTATTCTATATGAAAACCGGGCTTTTACAAGTCTTACCGTAAAAAGGACGGTGAAAGTTATGAGGGTTGGGAAAATTCTCGTAAATAGCAGTGGGAGAATGGGGATAAAGAAATAATATATCAATACGAATCTTTAATATTCGCGCGCCGCTACCGTAAATCAAAGCGAATGAAACCGGATCATAAATCAGGACTGCGTTTTTGGATATTTTTTGACTTCAAATCTATGTAACCGCATTGGTGCAACTGAAACATATGTCCTAAACATAAGTTCCTAATGATGATAAATATTGCTCGTTGTTTTAAGATTTCATTTGAAATTAAATTGAATCAATTATTGTTTATTACAAACTTACAATTTTTTTTGAGTTTTCTGACAGCGAACGTTTTAAGAGACGTAACTTCCCACAACTGCTTATTGCTTCTTTAATGCCATGTTTTGTACTCTATTTAATTATTTAATAAAAATAGATTTCAATCAAATGCAGACTTATCTGTGTTTTGAAGTTTCTGAAGGTTTGAGAGATAATGAAGCCTCATTTCAGATGATGACAGTTTGTAGCATATTAGTGATTCTGATGAATGCTTATATTATCATATCGTTAGGTACTCCGTGAGTTATTTTGCCAAAAGTGTTATATATAAATATATATATATATATAAACAAATTAATCCAAAAAGTTTTAATCCTTTTAAAGCTTAAAATCCTTTAAAATCAACAGTTTGTCACAAAACACACCATTCAACCACTCTGCACAATAGTGAATATGTGGCTATTAAATCTACCTTTTACAGAACTACAGCGCATCGTCGTATCCGTATTTCAAATAAAATTTGTACAAATTTTCCCATTGTAAGCTATTTATATGGTGACACTTACGAATAGTAGTGCTGGCTGTTGCATCAGCGGGCAGATGCAGTTCGATTTGATCAACCCTATGTGCACATCTGATACATTTGTATTGATAGGAGCTATTCAAGCCTCATGCAAAACCCGTTATTTTATCAAATGTACCATTTACTTAAAATTTCAATACGTTTTACCATTGAAAAGAGTTTCAGAGACAAGGGGAAATGTGTCTTTTATTGATTCAAGTCCTCGTTGCGAGATATTTCGTATCGAATTTGACAGTCAATGATATTCATTTCTTGAATATTTTCATGGCAATGTACAGACTGGCTTCAAAGAATGTTATTATAAGGTTATATTTAAAGTTGTACATGAATTGTGCAACTTCTTACATTTATTATATCTGTACACATATACCTATGAACGTGAAATTTGTGGGAACGGAGGGTAGGATGCGATTTGTCGCACAGATAGCATAATATGATCTGGGTTATTGCGTGAAATACTTTTTACCATGGTAAACGAAGCGCAGAAAAAGCTAGCTGTTTACAGAAAATGTAAATAAGGTATGTTAACATGATAAATAGGAAAAAAAAATTCGCATAATCAAAAGAAAATTAACTTCACACTTTAATTGAATTACACAAGAATTTTCTTAAGTTTTTATTGACCTTACTACCACTTACAAGTATGCATATTATGATTAAAAATGGGAAAAAATACCGAATCGTTACTCACACGGTATTATTAACACTTATACTTATATGTTTAATTGACACTATTCAGTCCTAATAGAATAAGGCAATGTATTTCATTGCGTTTAGTTTATAAGGTAATTAAATAAAAACATCTGAAGTTCGAAGGAACCACGACTAAGCTGAAAGTCATCTCTAACGTTATAATATAGCTACTAAGTTTAGGCAATAACGATTCGTGAGGGAGTTCCAAGGTAACATTCGCATAATCAAACTAACATGAAAGGATTTCACAGAATTGTAGAAGGAATTTCTGAATAGTCTGCTTTCGTTTAGAATAAAAATAAAATGTAGTGAATTAAGAACAAGCTCCTTTTAACGTTAAAGCTCTAAGTAATAAGAGAATGCAAATATAAAAGTAGTTGAGCCAAGTTCCATATTCGGTAGAAAACTCTGCACTTAATTTAGTAGTTTTAATATAGGTAAACGTATGCAAGCTGTACAAAATTTTCCTCAAACTTTGCACCTGTTAAGCTCTATAAAATTTGTTTAACAAAACACTTTAGTCTGTGTGTGGGAAATTCACAATTAAACTTATTTGTTGTGTTTTATAAATATGGATGTAAAATTATTAAACTTGTACTTTTTAAATAACTTCATTAGCCGACTTCAAAAACACAAAAGAGGAGGTTATCAATTCGACTGTATTTTTTTTTGTATGTATGTTACGCGATATATCCGTCAATTGTAGACCAATTTTCTAAATTATTTTTGTAATCGAATGGATATACTCCCGAGGTGGTCCCATTATCACCAAATCAGGATTTTTCAAGATGATAGGATCATAGAGAAATCGAGGGAAACCCTTAAATTTTACAGCCCCAACAACGTATTTTAGCTTATTTCTCTAGCTGTATAGGTGTTTGTATTTAGTAGCCGTTATGTCATGTTGCTAAGTTGATGACGGAAGGATCCTTGACCTTTAGAAGTTAGAGTGTAATTCTTTCAAGATATTTTTTAGGTTGAGTTACAGAGATACGTGCACAAGAGAGTAATAAATGAGTAACTAATAAGTAAATGGTAACCAGACTGCTGATAAACATACATATACATTATATTCGTGATCAGTTACACCCGACACAGAAAAAATGATGGTGCTCATCACACAATATTTGTCCTGGGTGGGAATCAAACTCACGACCTCCGGTTACCATTAGACGAATAGTCAACGATATAATAAATGGGACTACAATACAGTTGCCAAAAAGGTTCATTACGCCTATGCCTACCCATGCAGAGATGTAGGCGTAAAGGTATGGGTATGATATATGTATCCTATCATCTAGACTCTGAAATACACTTTTATGCTAAATTGCTACTTTAGAAGGAGACTGCACAGACGGCGCAGTGGTTTAAGCGGTCACCTCACCGCTGCGCTGAGTGTTGTGGGTTTGATCTCCACATGGTACAATACTTTCTGTGATCCAGAAATTGTTGTTCTGAGTCTGGGTGTTCTTTGTGTCCGTTTCGTGTGTGTTTGTAAGTCCCCGTTACATTACTTGTGCAGGCATTGTCAGTAAAAATAAATAAAGCAAGAATTGCCAAATTTGATTCACCTCTCAGAATAATGCAACTTTAAGACGACTACATAAAACTGAACAAATATGAAATAAACATTACTAAGCCCATCATATAATTTTCTGAGGCCCACCCATTTTCATTTTACGTGTTCTAATCTGATGGTGTGTTGTATTGTTTCCTTTTATTCTTATGAGTAGAATACTTTTTTTTTTTTCAGATGCATAAGCAGAGCATCAACTGACTAATTCAGTTTCTTATATTTGCGTAATAACACAGTATTATATACAACTACATGATTTTCGAATTTGGAACATTGAACAGGATCGTTTTATTTAGACATTAATATAAAAACACCGTTTTGTTGAATAGCTAATACAACGACTAATCATTGTTAAAAAGGAAATAAAGAAATCAACAAAGTAAATTATTCCAATAGAAAATAACAGTTATTACCGCGACCCAATTCATCAATGTTCGCTTGTCGATCCTTCCCGTTACAGTTCTACTTTATTTCGATTTCTCAATAAATTTGGTTCAATCTCACTGAGAGCCCAGTTTATTTCTCGATGGCAGCCAAAGAATAAATTTCCACTTCGAATATTAGAGAAGTTTCATCAAGTTTCACAATAGTCCCCCCTCAAGAACTCCGCCCAAATGCCGTTATTCAAATTTTACTTTTGATAAGAAATTGAATAGATATCCGAATCACAAATTGTTGCGAACTTTAATGGTAGCGATAAAACATTTATTTGTTAGGCAAAAAAATATCGTTTTGAAATTTTTTGTTTGTGTGTATGACAACGGAAATGTTAGCAAAGCGGTTATATTTTTAATATGGAGAAATAAACTTTCGTCTTCTTGTTCAGGTAAGGGTAATGACCCTAATATTTACGTCGATGAATTTGAATGTCATTTCAAAATGTGAGCCTTTCTGCTACTAATGCTCAATAAAAATTCACCTTTATCTTCTTCATTAAACTTTTTATTTCTTTTTTCGTTTGTAATAGCCTCATCCTTTAAGTTTACTTTGAAACTTCAGAACTTAAAACCTTTTCGGGTTATTGCTTTTTTCAAAGGGGTCGTCGTACAGCCCCTTGAGTATCGAAGACACATCTGTAAATTGAAATGGAAAAGGGTCAAAACTCGTAAGGGTAATAACTATAAGTTTTGTGATCGGTACTGAGAGCTTCGCATAACCTTGTGGATATAATATCTAAAAATTACTATGAATACTTTCGAAAGGGTGGCGGAGGTGAGCTATAAATATGATCATATGAATAAAATAGTTGCATACATTAGAAAGTGTTTTTGTTTCAATGCTTCAAGGTTAATATACCGATACTTGTAGTTAAATTACTTGTATAGCAAGCTAAAGGGGGGAAGATTTGTAATTTTTTCCTATAGGTAGATTCCATAGATTCGATTTTATAATTTTATGACTCCAGTCATAAATACGCGTGAGGCTGCAGTAATGCAGACATCGATTCATAGATTTATTTAGAATACAGATTAGTAACAACAACAATTTACCAATTTACGCCACGTGACCATGACCATTCAGAACATAGAGAAGAACGCTAAGACCATTATTGTATATTTTTATAACATATTACGAGTATACCTACATAAAAAACGAATCTGCGATGTCTAACATTGCTGCTAGTTGCAATATCGCTGTACCACATAGGTCACCACACACATTGATTGTTATTATAGATATTAAATAAGTTTGCTTAAATGTAATTAAATATATTAGTAAATATGAAGTCTATAAACCCATTGTCATAGGTATATAAAATGGATGCCTTGTTGAATTAATTAAATAGTGTTTACAAGTATGAAAGAATAGAAAACAACAAGTACTCCAATGTAAATTTTACCAAAATGTTTGTACTCAGAACTCAATTTTATTGGTCGTTGCGACGCTACACTGAAACTTAATTACAAGTGACGATATTACGACATTTGAAACAACAAAGGATCATAATATTCTTTATGAAATAATACTTTAATTTAGCGAAGCACTCTTAGCGGGTTGATGCAAAAAGGATTAAAAACTATGTTGGTATTCCCATTTATTGTGTGTAATGCATATTTTTATAACTTATAAGATACGTATTTTCGAGTGACGTAGTCTAGATGTCGCGACGAATAGGTTTTTTTTTGAAAGATATCCCGAACTAGGAATAAATCCTTGCAGGGGACTTTACAAACATCCATGAAACGGACACAAAGTACACCCAGACTCAGAACAACAATTTGTAGATTACACAAAGTATCGTCCCACGTGGGGTTTGAACCCACAACACTCGGCGCAGTAGGAAAAAGCGTGGCGACCGCTTAAACCACTACGCCATCCGTGCAGCATAGCATATGTGTAAGTATACATTGATATATGTATTTGTAATTAAATTTCAGAGGAGATAATTTTGTACTACAATACTCTGTTAATCTCACAGTTGCCAATAAAACCAGTCATTTACTTTTAGTTAGTTCATAATTCAGCGGGTTTGCATTAACATTCACACTTAATTTACAAAAAGAGGTAACGAGGTGTTTATATTTAAACGAATGACTATATATATCTGTATATACTCGTAAATGAAACTGGCACGTCGACAGACTTCATCAGTCTAGGGAAAATTCCGCGCCTACGCGTAAATCGGAAATCCGCCGTTGTTAGAGGAAGCCTTGTCACTTGTCAAAACTGTTGACGTAGTTGTTGCCAAAATGTTTTGTTAATAACTTTGTTTTGTAGTTGAAATGGCACGTTGTTGTGTCCCGCCCATGTCGCATTCTTCAGTCCAATATGAGCAAAAATCAATTTCGACCGTTCGCGGCTGAATGCGCCCTTTGTGCGACACTGAAAGGTTATCGATGTTCGTTTTCACGGATCACTAAGGCCAGCTAACTCGCAGGAGGGGATGATATTGTTCGTAATAAGGCTAGCCTGCTGTGTCCTAATAGCAGAGGAAAATGAGTAATATGTCTATTTATATAACGTCCAAAGATGGTTAATGGGTGACTATTGAATTATAAATTTCGAAGTCTTTTTGTCAGAAGTTCAAACTTTCTAAGTGAAATTGGTGTAAACAGGGTTCATACAGGAAAAGTTGTTATTCGCAAGAGCTTGATACGTTGCAATCGTAAATATTACTTATCTTAAATTCAAATTGATTACGGATTTTAAATTGTGAGGAGTATAATAATCTAACTCCAATGAAACTATGGAAAATAAAAAATAGATATAAAATAATGTTAGTACTTAGCATTACACAAATAAAAAAAGCTTATAGTAAGCAAGTAATACTCCCACTCTTGGAGCTTGTAAATACTCGTAGTTATCGATAAACATATATATACACCCTTATGAACAGGTAAGTTAAAGTTAGTCCGCAGTTCACCGCCCATTTTTATTTCATTTCACATTAGCTGTATTGTTGTATGTTTTTTTTCACATAACTTATTCACATAAGTTTTGCCTTAAATGAATATTAAAATAACAAATGTTTGAAACTTAGTTTTTATTGAAAATAATGTAACACTTGATGTGTGACTTATCGGTGTTCATTTTAAATCTCTCACTTAATAATAACATATATTACTTAACCACGAATAAACATAATGTAATGTTTTCAAAGCATACAATAATTAGTGTATCATTTAGTGGATAAATGCTAGTATGTAACTAGCCTCATTCACTTACATTATATTAAAGTGTAAACTCTCGACGACTCAAACATAAACCTATGTGGTTTCTCCATAAGCTGTCGATTTGTAAACTTTTTTATGTATATTTTGGTTTTATGTAATAAATGAAAGAAAAAAATAGTCACACTACACTGTATTACAAAAAGCGGCACCGAATTGTTATTTTTCTCTGAAAATTGTTGTTCCCGTTTACCTTTAGGTGCCTTTTTTTATATATTCAAGGGAAATTAAATAAGATGATACATTTTTCAATAACAATAACTTGACACATTCACATTACACAGCACCGTCTGATCCCAAATTGCTATCCCAATGTACTGATAAACATACTTATAAATTAATATTTAAATATTAACACATTGAAGATAAATTAAATCTAGATAAGAACAAGGATCGTGCTTATCACACACTTATTTGTTCCAGATGAGAATCAAACTAATAGATTTTTCTTGGCATTCAAGATCGCCAATCACTAGAACAACATACTGGTCAAATAAAAGTGAAATAATAATATGAATAAATTAAATAATAAAATATTCAAGTACCTAATTTATTTAGGTAGTCTACTTTTAGGGCAATATAAAAATGATAAATACGCCTATTTATTATGAAGCCTAGAGCCACGACTTGGAATAGTTAAGCACTCCAAAAGTTATTTATTTCATTTTTCGAGGTCATTCAAGGTTCTAGTTATTTTTGTAATATTCATAGAAGTCTTGAATCTTCTACAAGAATAAAATTATGATCTCAATATCCCTTAATAATGACTAAAAATGAATAAAACCTAATACCACTCGATACTTAAACTACAATATACTATTAGAAATCTATAACATCGTTAACAGAAGAAATATTTAGTATCACGAAAATATGTACATATAAAATATTTATTTTATTATTGTAGAAGTATAACATTATACAAAATAAAATATTTATTTTTTAATCACAAACTTTTCATACTTTAAGTCCGCCGATGTACAAAAGTGCATAAAGTTATAAATAAATAAATACTGGTTACTTTTCTTCTTAACAAAGAGCCTAAAAACCTGTAGGTGCTGAATTTTGTATAACCAAAAAAATTTCACATATAAACATTCCTTATTTAATAGACTGGATGGGTTTGGAGTACGGCTAAAATTAGGACGATAATTTACATAATGCTAGGTTTCAACGCAAAAACTTTCCTACCTAAAACAAAAGTTGGAAAAACCACTCTGAAGTTATAAAATAAAAAACGTATTTCATTCCACTTTAGGATATTTTGTCCACAAATCATACATTACAATGACAGAGAAATGAATGGTTCTAACCAACTGCCACATAAGGTTTTTCTTTAGTGGACCTTTCGAACTTCCTTCCTAAATAGAGCGGAACACGTGTGCTATATGACATTTAAGAGAATTAGTGCCAGGTTTATTGCCCTTCATTATGATACCTATAAAATATGTAACATTCAGGATTTCTGATCTAACGTGCTTAGTACAGTTGGTGATATTTTTATGGGTCTGCCTTACTTTATCGGCCCACTATCAGGGAAAATAAATTATTTCATGAGGTAGGCCTATATTATACCTATATAATGTTGTTATTATTTTTACTGATTAGTCAGTCAGTACTACTGATTAGTCTGTCCGTGTGGTGACAGTGAGTGTCACCATTCGTATTTATCTCATGGGTATCATAAGAGCCGAGTAAGGAAGCAAAACTGCGCAGGACAACAGCACTGCACAGAGAAATAAAACTTAAAACATCGTGGTATAGTAGGCTAAAACCTCATTTTTAAGGATATGCCCATGCCCAACAGATTACTTTTAAAGGCTGTTGATGATGATAATAACTGATTAGTCAAGTGACCTGGATTGCATAAATATTTGGTTAATAAATTAGTAATGAACATGGATATTATGACTTTTATGGGTACCTCATATCTGTTTCTATATTAACCGTGTATGAACACGTTTAGGACTTTTATAGAATGCAGCCAAAAATGACTGGTATAGGTGCATAAGTGAGTAAAATGATTTTAAATTGTATGAGTAATATGCAAAGGTAACTTATACAGAGTATTTTAAAATTACTAGAAAAAATATTTGGTACTCGTATTTTTTATTATGGTATGGAGAGACGGTTAAGAAATATAGTAACGTGTTTAGATTTAAAAAAAACAGGCATATGAATGAATTTGTGTAAAACTTAAAAAAAATTATAGATTAGTTATTGGAAAAATATTCGAAGCATTATTTGGAATTTCAAAAGAAGGGGCAGTGCACATTACGAAGGATAGAATTTTTTTATAAAGGAAAAACGAAACTTGATATCGCTCAAGAATGTTTATAAAATTTTTTGCTGCGTAATATTAAAGCAAATATACAGCGATACTAGACACATTTTTAAATCGAGCATGAAATGAGAAACTCTTATCCGGAGATTCTCTAATATAGGGTTACCAGATAACAAAATTGTTTAACTAAATTAAAGTGCCCGACTGAAATATATTAATGACGTAATTTGATGCAGCAACATATATCTTTTAATAACATTACATGTAACATAATATTATGTAATGTATGTTTGTGGTAGCCCTCCTCTCCTCAATAATCTTGCTAGAAACCGACACTAGAAGATTAAGGTAAGAGGCAGGTATGGACCAATTTTCTCAAATAAAAAAGACACTTCAGACATTCATAGATTAGGATGCTCCAGTGAATTCTACAACGAGAACATAGTCTATAAAAATTTTCTTTTCTGTTGATTGATTGTAAGTCTTCTTGATTCTAGATGAACTTGATTTCAGATTCATAAAAATAATATTGTATATAATAAGAATTGGTAATATTGCAAAAGATGTTGTTGATTGGGTGGATTTGATATTCATAATTGAAAGGCGACTTATAAAATTAAGGGATACGATATACAAGAATATAATATGTTGTTTAGTAATAAATACTTTGTCTACTATGAGGGGCTAAATAAGAATACCAGTGACTATAGTAAATGAGACGCGGGTGCTGGGAATGATTACAGTACCCGGTAATATTAATTTTCTTGCAACACGTCGTCTTATTGCGCGCTGACTGCGTGTAAGCCATATTACTTTTTATTAATATCAAACTTCAACTCTATTGACTACGTTATAACATTCAATTATTCTCAAGTATCAAACTGTGCGGCGGCCGCGCAGCAGCTACGCGGCGCGTGCTTTGCTGCCGTGTGTTGGCGCTCGAATGCATCCATGGACATTTGCAGCACAATTGTACTTATGAATTGCAGTAGTAGCCTGCAGGAATTCTTTGATAACTTAACTTTAACTTTGAGTAGTCTCTAGTGCTTATTTTTTTTCTTCTATCCTTGTGGTGACGTACTAAGTATACGGAGTGTCACCACCCCGATTCATCCTGTGGGTGTCGTAAGAGCCGACTAAGGGAGCAAACTACGCAGGACAACAGCACTGCGAAGAAAAGAAAAATTTGACACAAACCCTATAATAACCCATCTCCTCATCGTTGAATAGTAGGCCAAAACTTCCTTTCTTAGGAGAGGCCTATGTCCAGCAGTGGACTATTAAAGGCTGTCATGTCATGACGATTAATGTCGATGAGAGCTTATTTCACTATAGCAGTCGATTTGTCGACACCTTGATTGATTGACCTTGACGATTTGAGTGAGATAATCCAACCATTGCCATCTTTCAGTACACATAAACTTTCATACGCTCACGTCTATATCCTCAAAGGGGTAAGCAGTGGCATGTTATACACATTTTGGCATTACTTAAAAACTTTAGGGGAATCTTACATAAGAAGAGGCAAACTTAAGGCTAACTTGGTGTAAACCAGACTATGAAATCAGATGACAAGATTCAGACTATATTAAAAGGAATTGCAGACAGGGTATCGTAAGAGCTGACTAAGGGAGAAAATTACGCAGGACAACAGCACTAGTATAGTGGACCAATACCTCCTTTCTAAGTAGAGGCCTATGTCTGGCAGTGGATTTTTAAAGGCTGTGGATGATAATGAATGGTTGACAAGTAGACAAGGCGATGAATGTTAGATAAAGGATATTTGGTGCATAGTTTTGGGCAATTGGTTATTGCCGGAAATTCTGAGCTCTCTAACCAAATATTTCACTATTTTACAATGTTTGAATTAGTTTTGTAAAAAGTAAAAGTTTTTAGATTTTGTACAAGTTTCACTCGTTCGTCAACAAACTGGGCAGTTTTATTTAGTTTCAGTCTTTGTGTTTCACGGTGTCATCGAAACAGTATGTGCCATAATTATGATGCATGCAATACTTGTAAAATCTTTCTTTGATGGAATTTTTGTTTATTGTGTATTTAAAGTTTAAACGAATATAACAAATGTTTCTATGCTATTCTGTATTCATTACCAACAATTCAAAATGTAAGTACTTTCTTTTACCCTTAGGGAGCTGGCTACCCTTGGCTTTTCACTAGGGGACCCTAGAGAACAGTGAAGGGCGGCGGAGTGATGAGTAATGTCTGCGGCGGTAAAATTCAGTCTAGTTACGACCATAGTGTTGTTTTTAATTGACTCTAATTATATTTTCTGTTGTTATTAATTAAATATTGTATTAGCCAAAGAGTTGATTTATATAGAAAAGTAATAACAATCGATTTACTGTAAAAATGAAATTAAAATATTGCAAATAAAATTTTCCCTCTTTTATTCATTATAAATACACATAAGAAGCTTTACTGAACCACTGAAACATGCATTTCAATTATAGTATTAGTTTATATAAAAGCTTCGAACTTACTTAGTGCATTGGCGCAATTCATAGTGAATTTGATTCTAATCCAGTGTATTAAGTTTAGCATATTATTCATGAATGAGACTATTCAATTTACAGCCATCTAGCATTAATTTATGTTTATTAAAATTGCTATTATTTAGAAAATAGTATTGCCGATATTCAACACGGGCACTAATTTGTTACGAAGTTGCGTATTTGTTTGGTTGACAACATAGTTGCTCTATTCTCTGCATTTTTATCAATACAAATGTTTGCCATTATGTTTGAAAATTTGAGGTAAAGTTAAAAACTAACTTGACAGTATTGTATCATGCAACTTCATTCAAATTCAAATTCAAATTCATTTATTTGCAGAATGTAGTACATACAACAGATGTCAATAATTACAATACTGGTTCAGTACATTCTACCATGACAATGGTGGGCAAAAGGTGTCATAAAGTGCTGCACTAGCAGCTCACAGTCCATACTAGGTCAATTTTATTATTAAAATTTGCTTACTTAAAATAACTACAGTATCTTCTAGGGTTATCAGTATTTTTTAAGGTACAGGGCAGATGAATAGACGGGTCGCCTGATAATAAGTGCAACTCACGAACAAGTGTTTTACCTCCCTTTGAGCGCCACTTTTCCTAGAATGGGGGAGGGAGGTTATGATCTGGGGGCCAATTCTCCTAATAAAAATTCGGTTTCAATGAAGTTCCGATCAACTTTCGATCTAACAACTGTCATAAAAAGTTTTTTGTAATAAAATAGTAAAATATTACTAAAACTAGCAGATTACCGATTTAATTTTCTGTTACAATACGATATAATCACATTACAGTCAATGTTGGATGTTTACCTCTTATGATAGTTGTGAGGTCGAAAGTTCATCGGGACTGAATTGAGACCGAACTTTTTTTACGAGAATTGGCCTTTTGGTAATTTCACTAATTCGCTGAAAAGCAACAAAATAATTACTTAATACCGGTTTTCTGTGAGGCCGTAGTATGATTCCGGTCGAGACGGTCCATTTGTGGGTCCAAGTATGTCGGTCCCATGTTAAATATCGTCATAGTCGTAGAATAGTGCCGGATCTGACATTTCAAATAATTATGTATTTTTTTTGACATAACTTTTTAAATTCTAAATCTGAAATTATGAAAATTGGCATAGAAATTTAAAAAATGGTTTGTTTTAAAATACAATAAAAATAACAACTAAAAGTCATAGAATTTTTTAGAAAAATCACATGCTTCATTTTACTTTGAGCGCCTATCAAACAAACACTGAATAATTTAAAATCTTTTATATTTTTACATATATATTCTCACATATAATTTTTTCTTGAATGTTGTAATACCCTAACTTAGTAATATATAGACAATATTTTTCAAAACCGACATTCAAGACCGACAACCGATAATGACGAAATGTCGTTTTATTCATTTCACAGGAAATATAAAACAACTTATACGTCAATTTCAATTTTAATTATTTATAAATGTTATTTAGGGTTATTCAACACCATCAAAATAAAACAAATACATAAAAAAAACAAAAATCATCCTCACTTTACGTGTACGTGAGGAACCCTGATTGTTTTTTCAATAGTTTGTTTAACCACTTTGTCTTTTTATTGTTAACAGTCTCACATATATAGATGATGGCACAATAAGGCTTCCTTGTTGCTATAAAGGAAAATATATTTTGTATTTAGTCTTGAAAATTCAAGTTAAAATATAGGTAGGTAATATTAAATTACTAAGTTTTAAACCAAAATGGAAAGCGCTCGGGTTTTTCCAAGGTTTTCATCATGATCTTTCGTATGCATTAATAACATCTCATAACTTTATATGGTTATTCTATTGATGCATTACGGATTTTTACTTTTGAAAAATAAACTACGAGTTATCACTTTATCATGTTTCAATTCATTCAGACGATATCTAAATTACAGTGAGAGAATTCTTACGAATCTGCAAGCAATTTTTGAAAAGATGTATCAAAACGAATACATCTGCTGTCTTAAAGAGACCAAATTTTTTATATTTCCATATTAAACGCTGATTCGTAGAATACCTCCAAAACTTTAATTAAATTTGTGAATTATCCACATATAAAATGATCATGTTCATAAAATGTTATTAAAGCATGCCAACCTATAAAAGGAGCGATGTATTAAAGAGTTATGTTGAAATGAATGCGCAGTTCTTAATTATGTTGGCAGTGAGTGTTACAGTTTTAATAGAAGTAGTAAATAGTACAAATACTTGTCTCTCTGTAGCTTAATTCAAACTTTATACAACGTCAGCTTTTTATGTTAGTCATGAGATTCTTTGAAATGGTGGTGTACACTATGAAATAAATATTTAATATTTATTTATTTGAGATGTACATTTCATTTTTGTATAGTTATCTAATGAATGCATTACTTATCTACTTAGTCAAATATAATCTAAATAATAAAAATAATGCCGGATATATTTACTTAAACTTATAAAATAACGCAAACGTCGCTTCTAATGATACAAAATTGATATTTATATATATATATATAAAATGGTATCTTTTAAAATCAATTATTATTGTATCTTTAAATACGAAAACACTTTCGAAAAGGTAATTTTTTTCTTTTGTTTAACGTTCGGATGTATTTTACAACAACACTAAGTTTATCGATTAACTTGTCATGTGCAAAAATAAAACAACTGAATTTCCTTGAAGAGTAATTTTTCGCGCCAACGACCTTTCTTCACATTTAGATGTTGGTACAGATTATTTGAATTATTTACGCGATTAACGTGTGTTAGTGACAGATACTGATAAGATTACTGCCGACTTGTTTTTGAGAGATGAAAAATCAAGGATGTAATTATCTGTTTTTTCATAGAAAAAAGATATATGGAGTTAGAGACTCATATAAGAGTAAATGGCTTGTTCCAAATTGTCCTACTAATTTATGACTAGTTGCAAAAACAATTTCGTTTAGTTCTATTCTATATGAAGTTACTGTGTAAATAACTAAGTAAATTAAGACCCGTGTCGTGTGCTGTTAAGTGCTTGGATATGAAAGTTCATAATGAACAAGATCGCTTTTAGAAATGTTTTAATATTGTTTCTTATTTAAACTAAAACAAGCTTTTAATAATTACAAACTAATTTCAAATTAAAATTAATTACATTATGACAGCTCACTGTAGTTTATTAACTAAAACACTTCAATAAATAATTGCTTTTTGATCGGCTTTCACATCATTTTGGTTGATTTCACTCATTTCTAGTTGTTTGAAAATCTCATTATTATCTACATTATTATCTACATACAAATAACATTTTTGCAATTTACGATTTAGCATAATTAGTTTACTTTAAATGGTAGGTAGGTAAATACACGCATGTCATTACCAGTCCACGCCTGTATTCTCGAAGGGGTAGGAAACACCCACATTTTACGTATAATTTTAACCCTGTTTACTTTCGGTTAAAGCCATTATCAATACCGGCTTTTCGTTATATTTATTTATTTATTTAACTAAATGCACTAGTTATACACAGGCGGACTTAATACCCAAGACATTCTCTGCTAGTCGAACTTCGTTTGATGTAGAAAAATGATGCTGTAGGTGCAAGAGAAAACAGAGAATTTGACTTGTTTATATTAAACTTATTAATTTAGGATAAATCTAACTTACATATATACACTATATACTATAAATAAAATACTATATTCATAACTACATATTATATACATAGAGGTCTCAAGTATACACATACAATACATGAACATACACATTTATAAATACATAAATATCAAAATACATAGTCGGGTACTAGCGATGTGACCGATCTGCCAACTTATTTTGTAGAAGTTCTTGTACTTTCTTCTTGAACGTAAACCGTTTAGTGGACATCCTGATTTCAACTGGGAGCGCATTCCAGAGAAGAACTGACTGCACATAGAATGAAAACGAAATTATCAATTAATCAGTCAAACATAGGACACAGGCCTCACCCAATATGTGCCAAAGCAGCCAGTCTACTGCCCTCCGAATCCATTCCAGTATGCCAGGTGTAATTTGGTGTAATTTTAAATAATATAGTATTTCAAGGTAACCTATGATGTATTATATTTCTACAGGATAGCATGACGAAGAAAATCACCCAAGTACCAAAAAAATACCAAAGGTAGATTGGGAGGAAATGCCTGAGGTATTAAATTCGCTATTGTACAATGGAAATTTGTGCATAAAGTAGTAAAGTAAATAAAAATTAAAGATTAACAAAAACTACTGAGTTCTATCACTAAAGCTTGAGTTATAATTAGTAATTTGTTACTTGAATTGTTGCGTAATCTTTGTATTCATTCTTAGTTTTTATTTATGCATTGTATCACTTAAAACATCACAATATGTGCATAAAATTTTCAAACAGTAGATTATGAAAGGTTCATAAAATATTTATTACGAATTTGTTTTGCGCTAATGACTGAATATGAGACGTCCATAGGCGGCGGTAGTCACTTACCATCACGCCCGTGCCGAGCCACTTCATATCATAAAAAAAAGTTTATATCGGCAACATTATTGTTGTATAGTTGTTTTGCTCTGTAAATTATAATAGGCACTTGGCCTATTCGTTGATGAGATTCTCTATGTAAGAGAAAGTAGGCAGTCGAGGCTCATTTTGTAATAATTTGAATAAAAAATTCAAAGTCTTACCTGAAAACCACACAACATGTTTATAATAGGTATTATGAATACTGAAAGAAATGCCGTCAAGCTTTAGTTACATTTGACCTTTTTTTAACAGGGTGAAAGATTTTCATCGATGTCCTTTGCCCATGATTGGCGGCGGGAATAGGTCTATCGGACTCTTACCAACTATAAACCGTCCTGGTGCTCCTCTGCTTGCCTATAGTCGGGGAAGCGAGAATCGCCATTGCGTTCTTCCGCCACACATTTGCGAATCTACACAAAAATGCGTTTAGAACCGACTTGCATAAAATTTCTGATTTACTAAATTTTTATCAATAAATGATGACTGCTGACATCCATCTCATTATGCTGAACGTGTTTTACGTTATCATGTATAAAATATGTGACCACAACCACAAATAAATTGCCTTAGTTTGTTGGAAGTTTTCGTTTGTATACCATTATGATGTAACAAAGGGAACGAACAGGAACAATTCAGTGAATTAAGCTAAGGTCGTTTTCCTGTCCTTTGTGTTGATGCGGATAGAGCAAAAACCTAGACATCCTAAATACAAATGCGGACAATTATTCTTCCGAAAGTACCATTCGGCTGTTTATTTTTTATGAGTTTTAGGGCCTAAAAGAAATGTAAGTAAGCGGTGGAGATTCCTATGCGCCTTTATTTGGATTGTTGTTTACTGAGCTCAATAAACTATGTTTCCGAAAATATTTTAATCTCTTTTGGTTATAAACAATAAACGCGAAAATAACGAAGTAATAAAAATAAATAAACAGGTCCTTTTAAGAATCAGGGTGGCTTAAGAGTCTTAAAAAAATGATTTAAAACAGATATAGGAGCCAAAATAGATAATTTTGTTAGATATAATTTTCGTGAATATTTTTGTATTTGTATAAATAGTTTTTGTGAATATATTTATTTTCTGAGCCATTTGTAAATGTTAACAGCTACTTTTAGTATACAGCGTACCCTTTTTTTTTTTTTTTTTTTCCGTGCGGAAATCCCCTCGGATACCACCTGTCGGTGGCATGTCGGACTCGAACCGACTAAAACCGCACGCCTTCGCCGGGTACTAATAGCCGGGGAACCAGGTATGCCCTAGAAAGGAAGGCCCTGGTGCCCCGACATACCTCAGGTCATCTACAGACGAGTAGACGACCCCCGCCCTGTGTGGGAACCCCATGTTCCCTGTGCTCCCTGGAAGCGAGCGCGCTTCGCAACGCGCTCGCCGCCACCCCGGCCTGCTTCTGCTAGGGTGACAGATGGCCTCACCTGTCACCCCCAGGCCTGCGCTTATGGAGGACGGAGGTCGTTCTGCGACCTCCGGCGCCTGAGTCGCCTGCGCTGCCTGGCCCGTGCCCGGGCCTGGCGGGCCGGAGTATACAGCGTACCCTAGAATTGTGGAATAGTAAATATATTGGAAGGCGATAAACTAGCTGTATAAAATAAAATGAATACAAAATGCTGTTATTTTGTACGTCATAACACACTTAAAAACTATCCTTAACTATGATATGGCACAAAATACATAATATGTGTGCATTTACGTTAGAAGACCCATTTTAGACAGCATAACTTGCTGTCACAAAATACATATCGCGTATTTAAGCTGGTGATTAGGGTTGACTAAACACAATTAGTGGACAATAGGATTGTCGAAAACACTGATGATGCAAGATATAGCTTCAGATCACACGAATTCTAAATCATGTGATTTTTTTAAGTAACATATTTTGATTAAAAATACGGCACATTTAAAAATAAAATAAAAGTCAACGATGGAATAAACCCGGAAAATGAATTTTTTTTCAAAGAATGTATGCTTTAAATGAGAACTTAGGATCATTCTCGATTTATCATAGTAGAGATCTGCGTCAGCTAAACTAGGTTTCTACCCTCTGTATGAATAATAGTGCACTTTATATGACAGAGGGGATTTCGTGAGAAATTCATGTGAATAGTGTTGTAGCCCCTTCCTTACCCAAGCTTTGTCCATCACAAGGCGTTCATTCCTACGTAAAGGATCTAAGGTTGAGTGTCCCTGACAAGGGTGTTAATTTCACAAATTAATATTTGCTCCTACATAAATTAGTTAAATGTTTGCGTCCAAATTAAGTTTAGCAGTGTGTCAGCAGTATAATGAACAATGTTATCTATCAACGTACCGAAATAACAAAGAATACTACATAGATAAAAGTTTAGAAACTAATAAAGTTAATATGTGAAGAACTCTCAAAAATGTCAAAACTCGCAGTTCATTAAAAAAAATGTAAACTGAGAATGGCTAACAGTGATCAATGCACGCTTGTCAAAAATCGGACAATTAATAAAAAAATATGATTTAACTCGTTAATTCTACTTAATTAAACATGATATACATACTTGATACCGCTTTTCGTTTGAGTGTCGACCATAATTCATCAAATTTTAAAACTTCTATTGTATTTTATTAATCTACCTGTAATATAAATCGAAATTTTAAATTCCAATATTAGTTGAACTAGATATATATTTTTTATAGTTAGAATAATAATTTTTACAGTTATAGTAGGAAAATAAGAATGCATTTTACTTTTGTAATTAATATACACATTTTAACACATTAATAAGAAGAGAGAAAGAGACTTTAAATGAAACGAGCGATGTTTTCTTAAAAAATAAATTAAGTCCTACAATTTGTTTAGTTTTCACTGTTATTTATTAAGTAAATTAGCCAGTTACGTAATTACTCCAAGGGTTTTATAAATAATGATGTTATTTTCTTTGAAGAAGTTAAATAAAATTTAATAAAAAAATATGAATATTCTGTCTGCATTGTGCAAAACGTTAGTATGACATTGAGGTTATGCATTCAGTTGAAATCTCATGATTTCTCAACAGAAATTAAATTAATTGGAAATAAAGTAGCTTTAATGTACAATAACGGTCATCATCATCAACAGCTTTAAATAGTCCACTGCTGAACATAGGCTTTTCCATCGTAAGGACGTTTTGGCCTACTATGCCACGCTGGCCAGACGGGTTGGTATAGAATTTGTGTCAAGTTGTCCTGCGTAGTTTGCTCTCTTAGTCGCCTCTTACGACACCCATGGGATGAATAGGGGTCTTGACATTCTGTATTTTTAATCCGTCCCCACACGGACAGTAACGGTCAATAAAACCGAAACCTGGTGTTCTTCTTATCTGATATATATATAATGTACCTTATACTGTTTATACCTGTGTTATATAGTTCCTTTTCCTATATCCAATATATATATTTCCTATCCAATGTAAAAATACAAGCTTCGCCATATCGATTTTACTCTCAATTCCACACGTATACGGTCCGTTGCACCTTTTCGAGTGCAATAAAAATAATCTCCTTTGTTCAGTAGCCCATGCCAGGTTGAAAACGAGCGAATGATAACAAAAGCTGCTTCGACCCACTATACCTTGTTATTCCAATCTGAAACTGATACATTCATTGGGGGTTCATACATTTTAATTGAAAGGCAACTTACTGGAAATATACTGATAACGGTAGTGTATGATTGCAAATATAGTTTTTGGGAATCTAGTGATTAGTGAATTGGGTACATGCAACAATTAAATTATTCTGCAATTTGAAAAATTATTGAGTTTTTCAAAAAGTACTTACTGTTGAAACACTGAAATAAATTAATATATCATCAACAGCCTATACTAGTCCACTGCTGCTGCTGAGAAAAGAGGTTTTGGCCTACTATACCACGCTGGCCAGACGGGTTGGTATAGGGTTTGTTTCAAGTTTTCCTTCTCTTTGCAGTGCTGTTGTCCTGCTTAGTTTGCTCCCTTAGTCGGCTCTTACGACACCCACGGGATGAATTGGGGTGGTGACAATTTGTATTCTTAATCCGTCACCACACGGACAATTAATATATATATTAATAAATACAGCAAAATAAAAAGAAAACTTTGTTACGAGAACGCTAACATTGAAATGGAACTAAAATTGAATTGCAACTCATTAGAATTTTAAATACTAATTTATAGATCATCACCATTATCATTATCTCAGGCCTAGGACAATTTAATTATGAAATTTTTGGAAGTATTTATGTCAGTTCACCAAACCTTTGAATGGATTCCTAATTCAATTTATCAAAAAAGTAGTCTGAGACATTGATACGGTAATCTATACAGTACCTTAAAAATTATGAATATTCTGTATGTTGTGGCAAGGTAATAATTTTCTAAAAATATCTGGTGGCTAAATTAGAGCCAAAAGCCGCGTATTATTAAAATACATCTTAAATTTTTTCGAGCTCAGACGTATTGCGGCCTCAAATTTATCAGGGTCGTAATTAAAATATTACGATCTTGTTACCTTATATATTAATGTTGTTCAGCAGCAAGTTTTCAGTAGGTAATTAACCTTTTAATTTTCCTTATTTACGTAAGACGACACTCACGTCAAAAATTAGGTGGGGTTTCGAAATAGCTTTAAATTGGCTAGCTTGTTATTAATATAAGTATAGAAAAAATAACTCTTACAGATTTAACTAGGTAGATTGATTGATAGGTAGATGTTGATTTATTTTAAAAATAAAATGTATAGCAACGAAAATATAAAATCTCTTTCTGGCAGCCTTAGGATGGACTTAGAATTTATCGTAATTGCCGGCGTACAAACAAAAAGCTTATCAAATTAAATCTTTTTTTTTTGGTATAGAGGGGGAATGACTTGAGGGGTCGCATGATTCCAGTGATACACGTGTGCTACTCGTACCTCCTCCCGACAAATGCAGGCGAGGCGGTTGGATGTACAGTAACCTCAGTGACTCGGTGAAAACAACGAAACAGTTGTTTAACATCTACTTTTTGTGAGGCCTTGGTCTTCCAGTCAAACCGGCCCATATGTGCGGAAGCATGACTCTTCCACAAATATGTAGGTAAAGTAGCAAAGAGACCCTTTACTTATCTATTTAATTGTCTCTCAATATGTAATATTACCTAAAATATATCATATATATCAACAACAGCCTTAATAGTTTACTGCTGGACACAGGCCTCTCTTTAGAAAGGAGGTCTTGGCCTACTATACCACGCTGGCGTGACAGGTTGGTTGTCAAGTTTTCCTGCTCTTTGCAGTGCTGTTGTCCTGCGTAGTTACCTTACCTAATTGGTAGTCTATCAATATAACATTTTCCTTTTTCTACCTTAAAGCTAAACCTATGTTTCTAACTAACAAAAGCGAAATACTCAAGGAGACGTAATATTAAGTTTAGATTTCTACGAGTATAAGCTTTTGATTAGAGTAAAAGTATCCATGGAACGGACAGCAGAGTTTTTCAAAATAGAACATAATGAAGCCTACATATCCCAACTATCTATTACAAGTGAAACTAAAGTACCCAACTGTTCTCTAGAGTCAAAGCAATTAATAAAGAAAGCGCAGCTCTGGTTAGCATGCAAATGCCGCAATCCTCGGAAGATTCCGTCGCAATATTCAAGTCGTTAGTGTTTGTGCGGCCAACTGCAAGTGCAAAAAGGGGTCCGCCGCCTTGCCATGTAAATGACAATTTAATAATAGAAACGGTTTTTGCACCGTAAATTCCAAAAGCTTTTATGAGATTTAAAATACTTTTTTAATTTCTTTTTATTAACGTCCTGTCCAATTTGTCATAGTTACTTGATATTACCGTCTTATTTATATAAAGCGGTAAATTGTGGGAAATAAATTAAATGTGTCCTCTTCCGGCCCTAATCCAATTGAACTTTCATCACTAAGTAGGTACTTCGTCAGAGCCTTGTATATGCATAATTTATTCCGTTATTAAAAGAATTTGGAATTTTAGTAAGTGGTGTAGATTTGTTTTCATTGTATTACGTACCACGATTAATATGATCAAGGCGATTACATCTATACAAATAAAGAAAATTTAAGTGTCTGTCTGTAATGTCAAAATAATAGGTTTTTTCATGCTGACACGGTTATTTGCACGACACGTATGCCTGAAAACCAGTTTAAATATTTTTTGTCTACCCATCTGTTTATTTCGGGTAATCTTCAAAATGGCTGGACTGATTTTGATAATATTTTACTACCTGGTAGCTGTCTATATAAGGAGTAACTTAGACTACTTTTCTCTCAGAAAAACCTTACAAAATGTTCTTCGGTCCGGGAATCGAATCCACATAGGCAGAGCTTTTCAATACTCAATACTCAACTGTTTCGGACCACCCCATTTGCGAATTTGAAAGTTTGTTTCATCATTTTTGTAGTTTATTCTACAAAGGACTTTGAAGAGGCGATTTAAAGAGGACATCTTTGGAAGGCCCAATTCTCCGCTTCATTTCTCCCTCAAACCATCTTAAAAGAGTGATTTGCGTCATCTAGTCAATTTGTTTTCTTTACAAAGGATATGCCGATCCAATGATTTAGATACTTAATATACTGGGTCAAAATAATGTGACTTGTGCTTGTTAAAGTAGAATGTACAGAAATACAAAAATACATTTAGCTATTGCTTATAATACACACGCAGAATATTCAAAAGTTGAGTGCAATTCTTTTATATCAACTTTAATATACAGCGAAAAAACATACAATCTAACGGAGTCATACCGAATCACGTAGTAATTATTAATCCTGTAACGCGCAATTAAAGTTCTCGCTCCAATTTGTATATGTATAATTGACGAGCACTAGTGGTTGGGAAGGATTGTACATCGTTTTATAGAAAATAGTTCTAATTTCGTTTCCCATCATTTAGTTCTCATTATTTTTTCTCATTTCATAAAATAATACTTACTTCACAAAATGTACTGTTTCGATATTCATTTCATAGAATAACGAATAAAATTATTTATCTTCATAAAGTTTAGTTAATATAAAACTAATAGGGAATATGCACGTGACACCAAAATGGACAAAATATTTTTATTTGTAATTGTTATTGCTAAAAGAAGATACCCATACAATTATTTTTGAAATTTATTATAATTTAATAGTGAAATTTAATCATCAAAAATTGGCTTTTTTAAGATTCCCTCGCAAATTTCTAAAACGCAACGGTATTGGTTGAATAAAACGTGACGTAAACCTACACTGTCAAGAGTGTCAACAAGTTGTGTGTATTTGTAATATTTGGTTTCTGGTGATTATTTGTTTCATTTTAAGTTAATAACTAATACGTTTTCAGTGTTAAATTATTAAATTCCCGTGTAGAAAGACTCAACACAATGACTGAATATACTTTGTCAGGTGCAGTTTTGATATTATTTTGGCACAAAGGAACGGCACAATATTTATAATAAATTTTTTTTGGCTTTTCCAGGGTAATAAGTTAATTTATATCACTCACTTTTTTAACTTTCACAAACTTTGTGAACTTCACTCCGTTGTTGACATCGAATTCGTCTGAAAGTGTAGTCTGACGTCACAAAAAAAGCGCGCCAAGATGGACGTGTTCAAATTGCCCCAAAATGATAGTGATTTTAATATTTTTTTTTTGCTTAACGGTTTATATTTCGGATGTGTTATATTTATTTTTGGTAATGTAATAACGAGTAGAATCGTTTAAAAAAAAAAAAATACATGCATATTCCCTATTACGAAGAAAAACAATTTATCGATTTACAGTTTGTAAACGTCCAATTGATACCTTTGACAAAATGCATACACTTCTATAAAATTAGAACACCGCGTTCATAAAAACAATTTAAGGAACCCATAGGGTTGAGGTCGCACTTTTAACCATTTTTTTCACGTGTGGGAACCCCGTCGTCCCCCGACATCACCCACCGGGATTCTAATCTAACCTACTTTTTTTCCTTGCGGCTCGTTTCTGATGGCGATTCGTTTTCTTGTGGGGTCCTAATTCTAACCTAACCTACTTTTCTGATAGCAAGTCGTTCCTTGTGGGGTCGCAGTTCTAATCTAACATACTTTTCTGGAAGCAACTCGTTTCTGTCAGGGCTGCAGTTGTCACCAGGGACTTCCTTTCTAGGGTATACCTGGTTCCCCGGCTATTAGTACCCGAGACGGCGTGCGGTTTTACTCGGTTCGAGTCCGACATGCCACCGATTGGTGGTATCCGTGGAAAAAAAAGGGCTGCAGTCGTAACCGAACCCTTAATTAATTATAGTAAAAATTTACAGGATATTTATTTGTAAAATTATGAAAGACTTAAGGTCTATTTTAACATTTTCGTTAACATAAAATACCATGGGAAAACACACCGAACAAACAATATTCGTTAAATAAATAATTTATATTGTTTGATAAATTGTGAATTAAAAATATGTGATTATAAAATTCATTGAATTGTATTTCTGTGAAATATGTTTCATTCAAGTAAATACTTGTTGAAATAATAATATTCTAAATAAAAATTCATTGATTGTTTTTCTTTGAAATATGTTTCATTCATGTAAATCGTAATTGAAACAATAATATTGAAAATAAGAGTACAAGAACCAAATATTAGATGAAACAATTTCCGCGTAATGGAATTCTATGTAATTTCTGTTCGTTGGTAAGTTGTATCCATACTAATACCAGAAATGATTACCTCGCCAGGTCGGGGTCGCCATTTATGTTTGAAGGACAACCCTGTTCATTTACACACGTTCAATTACAAAATACTAAATCTCCGAAAGCAAACATTTCTACATAAAGTATATAGAGGTAATTTTCAACTTCAAGCCGCTTCTAATTAGTCCATAAAATATGACGACCTCTTAGCGATGCTGTCGACAGACAAACGTGCTTTGAACATCTAATCACTAATATTCTAATGATTTTTAAACATTAATCAAATTTTTATTAGAATTTCGGGTATACCTACTATTTTATTGCATTGTTTTTTTTTAATTTATATTTCAGTCATTTTGACGATTCGGCTTATAAATATCCAATATTTTTAGCAAATGTGCTGGAGGCCTGAAGTTATTGAATTTTCTTTTAATACAAAACAATTGTTCATAACTCTTGGATTTATATATATATATATATAGAAAATATTAGTATATTTAGTTATAGTATATTTAGTTTTGATTAAATTTTTTTTTTTCAATAGTTTTCTTGAAAACTTTTCTTCGATGATTTACGTAATGGATTTTGTTTATATAAGTCTGTTCAAATTAAATCGAAGTAGATGAGATAAGACAGTAATTAATCGCATTAGTGTATATTTTTGACATATCTATTTCATTGAAAAGCTGATTTTCCAAAAAAACTGTTAGATTAATAGAATATTAACTTGAGTTTTGGAAATGTAAATCAAGTATTTTTGAAAATGAACAATCCCTCGTTACTTGATCTTTTATTTTGATGTATTACACCATATTAAACATTAGACAAAGCAAATTTCATAGTACCTAATTATGTGGGAAATCCAGTGATCTACAGTAATACCTCAAAGGTGTTGACCACGCGACGAATGAATCTAATCCAGTGAATGTAATAAAATACCAATAAAAAGTTGGTGGACTTTAATTTTATAATCAGTATAATCTTGTCTTATTTGAAAAACCCTTTAGCTTGTCTTAGATAGTCAATAAACTAAAACTGATTATGAATTGTATTCTTTGTCTGTTTCATGTATGTTTGTGAAGTCCCTCGTTACAGAGGATATATACTACTCATGCCTTAAAAAAAAAACAAAAAAGAAGTGCGGTTAAACAAAGCTTCCTTAGGTTTATTAAATTAATAATAGTATATTATGTTATAGTATACTCGTACATTATATTACAGTACGGATAATAAAAGCGGAGTAATAAAGAAAAATGAACGGTAAATTTATATATATTTTTCACAAGCTTCCTCTGGTGTAACCTTGAACAGAACAGACTGAGTTATTAGAACAGACATGGAGCAAATGAGATCACATTACGGAATCCTATTGTAGTTGATGTCGTGATCGTTCTAAGCCGGTAGCTGTCAGTCAACCGCAATGTTACTGACTATATCGGTTTTAATGTTTTTACTTATATCAAAATATATGTATGTGTGCGTGTACTGACATTCTTTTGTGCAAGGTACACTTAATTTATTTGTTTAAGAATTAAATTAATATTCAAATGTGTTAGAAGGTAACAAAATTCACTGTTGGCAATGCGTTTGGCGGTTCAAAAATTATAGTATTGCTATATAACGAATTTAGTACATATATATCAAAGAACGTTTGATATATAATTATTACATACTAAATTTTTTAGGGGATAGGAAGAAATGTTTTAATTTAAAACTTTAGTTTTGTTCCAAAACAATTGTGTGTTCGAACAAAATTGTTTGGTCCCTTGTTGTAGTCAACCTGTCGCTTTGCGAATAAAAGGTGTGAATAGTTGGAGAATTAGAGAAGAAGGGTAGTCAATGGAAGTTTATTTAAATTTTTGTGTATCGGTGCTAAAAATATTAGAACCAAAAAATTAGAGGGCAAAATTATGTATTATTTTTCATCATGAACATTTATATAATAATTTGGCCATAGGCGCCAGTGCTTGCAGGTATTGAAAATTGATCCAACGATATTTTATTCTTAATATATTTACGAGTACAAGGTAGATTTTAGTTTGTACATCCGAAATACCAAACGTAAAAATACATTAAATTTAGGTCTTACATTGGTCTCAGTCGACTAATATAGAAATTTTAACAATAAAATACAACTTTAGAAAGTAGATACCGTTGTCAGCATATTGGAATCATCATCGAATATACGCAACTTGACAGCACTGTCGAACGACGATGTGCAAACAGAAACAAAAATATGGAAGAAAAAGTCCGGCTTCCTAATATTTACCGCAAATCGCAACTACTGAGGTATTGCCGACCAGTTCATCTGTGATATACTCGTATATAAACAGCTATTGGCGACATTCACTTGAAAAGTTAGATAACCAAATCGATATCATTCAGAACATTCACATGTCTGAGTATAATAATATAAAATAATTATTTTTTTCATATTCTATCTCTTAGACATTTTATCTTCTAAGCACTAAACTTTGGTTGATATTCAATTAAATATTAAATGCTATTTATAACTTCATTCATAAGTACGAGTGTTTAATAATAAACAAAGTATTGAAAATTAATAAATATTAATTTAATAATAAATATTAAAAAAAAAAAAAAAAAAAAAAAAAAAATTTATTATTATTATTATTTATCTTATTGTTTAATAATAAACACTCGTACTTATGAAAGAGAGTAGAAGCTCTGACATTTAAGTATCCTGGCTATCCTCAAGTCTCGAGGGAATATCCCCGTATTCACAAATAATACAAACCTGTGTGGAGTAGCAAGAGTATACGAAGTAAACAGTTGTATTTACCGTGAGAACAAACTCCTTCACAATATACCCGTATCACTCGTATCATAATTTATTATCCAATGTCTCTCCGTCATAATTTTTAATAGATAAGTGTATATGTTTTTTGATATCTGTATGAATAAGGATCTGAATTTAGTAAAGAAAGAAGTTAAATGAATCGTTCACGATAATCATTTATACTGGGTACTATAAATGTTTAACAAATTATGGGTGAAATTTGTATCCCACTGCGCTGTTATAAACGAGTGATCCTTATAAACAAATAAGATGAAAAGCAGAGTAAGGGACGCGGAAGTATATAACCCTTAAACTGCCGAACTAGCTGAAAAGAATTGTGTAAGTGGAAGAAATATGGAGTGTGCGCCCGTCGTAAATATTGATTTGGGTACCGTAAGGACGCATTCACAAATCTGTTAAGCATAATCTGTTTTTCTATAGATATCCCAATAATCTCTGAAGAGGCAAAACGGCACCGCAACCTAAATAGGAGTAGTTTACCATGTATATTTAGAAGTATTGTCCAAATTAAAAGAGTAGAATGTTTTTGGCGGGTTAAGATGTGAGATGAAACTAATTTTTGCACACATTCGAAAAACATTCATACTACCAATACCTTCCCCATGCGTAGCTTTGCAATATGTATGCATACGATAAGGTACTTGAAGTTATTAACATTAGAATTGACCTTTTTCTGTGGTCTACTCTTATCATATATATTGTCAGTTCTTGTCGCACCATCGCACTAATATTCACATCTTAGTCACACACAATTTTTTGATTCTGTTTAGTTGGGAGTGAATACTTCAACTAAAGTTAATATTTTGGCAACAACTCTATGAATGATGTACATGCTGACATCGTTTAACATTTTAGGCATGTGATAAATCTTCTCTCGTAATTACATATCGTTTTTTTTAGAGATATAGTATGAAGAACATTTGTCGATAAAAGGTCAACAAACCTGTATGTTATAGTAGCTGTTGCCTGCAGTAGATTCACAGTATAGGCACCCACGACTTCGTTCGCGTTGAGTTTGAAAAGCGCTAACTCTGGGCCGCCGGGCGGAATTTTCAAGGGGGGCGGCAAAAACAGAAATCTAAACTAAAACGAAACTTTTTCGTAATTTGCATGTCTAATGTATTTTTATCTCATCATAGTAACATCTATTGATCAGTGTACGAAAATGAATGCAAATGTTTATAGGCTTATTACGTATAATTTGGATCACTCAAGATGCGGGCGAGGGGTTCCCAAATATACTATACCGGGCGGAAGTTTTATGGAGCAGCTTCATTCTGGCACGTTGGCACTGGCACGTTATGGAGGATTGGCTCGATAGGAAACACGGTACCCACTGATATTAGCTGACGCAAAGGTCCCTGTGTCTGATCCGCAAAGAGCCACTACGAATGCTGCCAGAATGTCTAGCGTGTATGAAGCAGAGGCATGACCTCGTGACTGATTGCGATCATGGTACTGCAGGTGGTGTTAAGCACTGGTGGTCACTGAATGATCTCCGTCTTTGCTTGGGGTGGCAGGTGGGGACGCGACGCGCTCCGGAGCTCCTTTGGGGCATTGAGGGGAAACCGTGGTCAATACACATCAGGAAACCATCTGTAAGCCGTAAATGACTCGGGGCCCGTCGGGGTGTCAGAGATCTCCTTTCTAGATTAAACTTGGTTGTCCGGCTACTGCCCGAGATGGCGCATCGTACGGTGTGAGGGCCGGCGCTGACCAAGTCGCGGCAAGGCACGGCACGTCAAGGTATCCTTCGGGAGCTGAAGGATGCTATGCCATCAAGCAGCATGCCAAAGCATACCGCGTCACATCGTGGCATCTTGCAGAAAGCCCAGCCACTCAATAGGGCCGGAGTTGACTGACGTCGTGACCACGGTACGGCTTGGTAAAGGATTTTATTTCTGATCAAGTTCTTTTTGTCCATATTTCCATGTGTTCCAGGTGTTCGCCACAAATGATGTACCCAGAATTGTTTTTGATTCAATATATCAGTTTGTGTTTGTCTCTCTTTATGTTCAACAAGAACTTCTAACAATAGTAAATCCCAGTCAATCAGAAGGACGCAACCAATTTGTATCCGCGCAGACGAAACTGATTGACTGTCTCCCGCCCTTGACTCCGAGGGCTATACTCCTGCGACCTACGTAACTTGCATCATATGACGACACGCTACGGCGTCCCGCAACATTCCATAACATGCCGCGGTATAATAGTATCGAAATTAATTAATATGATTTCTAAACTCATTGAAATAAGTATAAAATAACTTGATCGGAAATGAAATTCATAACCACCCCACCGGCTGTCTGGTGAGGGATGTCCGAAGGGCTATTTCCGCTCGGAAAAAAGGGCGGCTTCATCGGTATTGCACGCGGTCGCTCGAACAGCTAGCGCCGGCCCTGCCCTGCCTTAGTGGTGTAGTACGATACGTGAGGTCTCGGGTTCGATTCTTGGATCGGGCATAATTTTATAGGGTTTTTCTGAAAGGATAAATCCTTTTAAAAAAAAAAGTTGAACCGAGTTGTTACAATACTAACAAAAACACTAAAAACCTAGCAGCAGTTGCGGTTGATTTGCTGTCATGTTTTGAAGAGTTCCTTCGAGAGATTGATTGGGATGTAGACCAAAGTATGAAGAAATTTTTTTGCCTGCAATATTTTTTTCTTCAAGTATGTATGTTACCTCGAGAATTCAAGGCGGAAAAAAACTTTTTCTTTCTAACTGCACATAATTGAGTACAAACTTAAGTAATAGGTGAACACTCACCTCGGCGACTGTATTAATAAATCAGAAATCAAAGTTTCTTCTTGAAGTGCTTAACTTTAAATAACTGTAAACGACCATGTTTAGAGATTAATGTACAGACTGCGTAGTGCCACTTCAATTTCCCTTTACTATGCATCGTTTTATCACATTATATATTCACGACTCCCTTGAGAACAGAGTCTGTAAATGGTCAGCACTGTGCATAAAGAGTAAAATCTTAATTTTGGCAGATGCGTCGGTTGCATTATACCTACCATAAATATGTTTTAAACAGAATTTTACAATTTTCAATTCTTTATAATTCATTCACAATTACCACAAATTATCATCACTTAGATTAGGTACTTGTTTGCTAACGTAAAATAGAACAATCCACTCAATTAGGGCATCTACAGTATAACCCCTCATGTTCATATCACGTGGGGTTCAGAGGGGTTTTACATAAATTTATAACACGCAACCAAGTGATATTTCTCACGAAGTGTTATTATCGATTATAATGTGAACCTATTGTTCTAATAGTTCGTAGGTTAAAGATATGACTATTTTTATATAATTTGTGTGGCATGGTTAGTCAATTACTTTATGAAGACCTGTATGTATTCTGTAATGTTAAAGGTTATGTACTAGGTTCAAAATCTTGTAACTGGTCTGCTCATTTTTTGTTCTTTGTTTAAACTGTAAATAGTTGCATTTTAGTACAACGTTCAGTTCAGCTAACGCTATTTTCAAACAGTGAGTTAAGCAAATGTACATAATCTTATACATATTAGGTATAAACACATTTTAGATGTGCTGTAGCGAATCACAGGATTTCGAGGAGATCAGAAAACAATTTGATTTCAATAAGTACTACAATAGCTACGAGGAAGGAATTTGTATGAGGAATAAAACTATTATAGCTTAAATTGTTATTGGCATTTGAGAATTTGTGCCTTTGCTATTGTTAAAATTTTCAAGCAAAACAGAGGCAGAACTTTATACGATAGTGATAATCATTTTTTTTTTTACATAAACAAGGTATAGAAATTTGATAAATAAAGATAACTAATTTGAACCCAAATCAATCATGGTATCTAAAATAGATTAAGTTATCGTCGTAACAGCTACCCATTAACAGAATGGCCAAATTCGACGTTCTACCAAATGAATAGAGCGCTCGTTATCTCAGGTTCCCTTTTGAACATCCAGCTGATACCTGACATCCATTATGACGTCACAACTTTCAAAGAACATCTGAGCCCCGCACCTATCAGCCAGCATTCGCTACCGAACTCATATTAAAGCTACCTGATCTTTACTATTTAAGAGTCAACGAGGGAAAATATCTTATGACGTTACGTTGGGATGAAGTTGAATACTCAATATGCTATTTAGGTAAAAGGGTTTATCGATGATGGGATATTCGATAATGCCATCACGGAGCGATGCGGGTTTTATTCATAATACAAAACGTGAGTAAACATGTGTGATATTCAATGTTTGGGTATGTTTTGTGTGTTTGTGTGTGTGGTTTTGACGCATCGTCTGGGGTGCACGATGTGAAGTCCATAAATTTTCATACGAGTACATTGTATGTTCGTCATATGAGAAATGATGCTACAGTATTAATGGATTGAATGGCGTTGACTTTTAAAAATTAATTTCTTTTCTTCTCAGTTCTTTCATGATGTTAGAATAGTTAATGCACATTACTACAAATAAGAAAAATACATATTCCTACTGCACAGAGAGACCAATTATTTATAATCTACAAATGTAGAAAATACATTTTATGTACCCAAAGCAAAACTATATCATAGTTGAAAATTATAGATGCTTTGAGTTACAGGTCGGCGATCTTAAACTGAACTATTGCTTAAATCTCCAAACCAAAAAAAAAACAGTGGCACTGCAGAAGTGCCGACTCCGTAATTGAAAACTTGAAAATTAAAAAAAAATGATAATAACGAATTTGTTTTGTTTCTTTTTTCGAAATTTCCGACATGATTACATTACTATAATATACGTATATACACAATATATGTTTATATTATATATAGTTATATCATCAATGTATTTTAACCCAAACTCAACTCTCGTATAAACGGGACCAAGACATTATGTAGATACTCGTACTTATATGTAGAGGTGTCGGTAACAGTGTCGCGAGTTCTGAATAGTTTTTTCAATAGTAAAATACTTTCTTTTGTTTGTTGTTCAAAAATGCCCAACGCGCCTAAAGAGGTTTTCATTCAAAAAACGTCAAAACTTCCATTTTGGGGATAGGGGACTCAAATAGAAGCAAGGCACTTGTGTCTCTTAATTTGTTTCAATGGGCGGCTGTAGTCACTTCCAAAAAACCTTCTGTAATATATAAACTACATCTACATTCTGCACGGATGGCGGTAGTGGTTTAAGCGGTCACCTCGCCGCTTCCTTCTGCAATGAGTGTTGTGGGTGATCCACAACTTGTTGTTTTGAACAAGTTTCATATATGTCTGTAAAAGTCCCGTTAACTACCTTTTTAACTTAAATTTTTAAAGTACTCAGTTGACATCAATAATCTTTCAAGAGGTCAAATTATTAGTTATTAAATACATATCTACCATTCCCTATAAATATCTGTAGTTGCTAAAAACAAAATAGTAAAAGAGGTCCTCAGATGCTATGATAAAGATGAGAAAATATTTATGTATCATATCAAAAAAGGTGCTCTGATTATTTCAAATACACGTTAGCTGTCAAATATTGACATAAGCGACACTAGAAAGTTTCGAGTATAATATTTTAATGTCATTCATATCATTTGTATGTATTGTATTATTAAGTTACAATACCACCCCTATTCATCTCGTGGATGTCATAAGAGCCCGACTAAGAGAGCAAACTACGCTGGACAACAGCACTGCAAAGAGAAGGAAAATTTGCAACAAACACTATACCAACCCGTCTGGCCATCCTGCTTTGTCCAACAGTGAACTATTGGAGGCTATTGATGAGATATATTAGCTATGATTAGAAATAAAGAGTATATATTTCAAACGAATTTTGTACTATACCCAAAATCTTGATATAATGATATTCGTGGGCTGTACCAAAAATTGTTAGTGCAAAGAAAAATAGTTGAAATATGAAAAGTTTATTAATAACTTTTCCAATATTCCCCTCCAACCTCAAAGCATTTATGTGTTCGGGCACGGTACTATTATAATACAGTACTGCAACTTCATACAAACGGACGAAACGGGAGCTATACCTACGCGCCTCGATCTCGGGGTGCGCTCGGGGCGCAGACAGTCACGGCTGTACCGCAGTGTCGAACGGACTGCGTGTTGTTTTTTTAACAATAACCGCGCTATTTTTTCTCTAAAAATCAGTTAATATGACGAGTAGGAAATATTGTGCTGTTTTTGGTTGTATGAATTCGTCAATAACGCATCCAGACATAAGTTTTTTTAAATTACCTGGAAACTCTGAAAAGTAAGACTATAAAATAATTTTACTTACTAGTACGTAGGTACATAATGTGTGTCTTTTTAATGGATAAGTATTTCCTTTTATCTCACGAAAAAAAAGGTGTTTGGATGAATAAATAAAGCAAATAGAGTAACGGAAAGTTATTGAGACGAGTGAAATAGGGAGTTACATGCGGTTCTGAATGAATCATGATACGGTAGGTACCTACCTACTTACGCTTGTGTTAAAACTTCGGTGCATGTTTGTTTTGTTACTTTGCATAATTCAAAAAAAAGAAAATTCTACTTAAAGACGTGGTATTTTATTATTAATAATATATCTTTATTATCTGTGTGTATGAATAATACTAAAAAAAAATTGTTACCGTCTGTGTGTCATTAGACAGTTTTCGAAATTTTCACAAAGTGTTTCTGCTGCTACTATAACAACATATACCACTAAAAACTGGTTTTATTTTCTCGGTATTAACAACAACAGCTAGACTCATATATAATATTTAGATGTTTGAGGGTTGTGATTTTAAAACATTCGTAGTCAGCTGTTCAGCTTTTTAATAATTAATTAATTGGTGACCAAAGAATTTTTGTTTTGAGTTGTTGCGAGTTGTAGGTAGGTACCTAATTTATAGAGACGTTAATTAGCTGAGATAAAAAGTTACTTACTCGTCAGCTGTTTCTTGCATTCTAGTTGAGTAGGTGGTAGGTGTTGGAGTTTCTAAGGATTGGAGTTTTGTAACGCGTATGGAGAAAGCACATTTATTTTATTTAATAGAAGGATTTTTTTCGGTCGCTAATTTATAAGCCCGATTGGTTTTTCAAACAAAAAAATGTTTTTTAATTAAATCTACCAATCAAAAAACAACACGCATTTTTATTGAACAATTCCTATTCAATATACAAAGTATTTCATTTATTTATATAAAAAGGATATTTACAATCACAAATCTAAATAGAAACAGAAAGTAGGCAAATATCACTAAAATGCTGGAGACGGGCAGCCCTAACGCATGTTTACGTACCGCGCGGCTGTAGGCATTTATTTCTATCATGCGGCCGAGTTACAATACTGTATTATAATAGTACCGTGGCTCGGGGAACCAGCTTTTAATGCATTTATCTTGGGCGGTCGAGAAATTCAGAAATCTTCGGCATTCTTCGACGGCCTCTTCTGGAGTGTTAAATTTTCGGTCACGAAGCATTTTTTTTTATAATATTTATGAAAAGAACTGCACATAGATGGCCAATGATTTTTAGCTAAGAGATTTATATTTAAATTAGCCTTCAATTCAAAATAGCTTCAAGAAAAAGAGATTGGATTTATTCTGTAAACTAATAATTTTAGGAACAACCTAAGCTTAATAATATGTATTAATGCTTCATTTGCAGTCTTGCGAATTTCTAGAGCAGGTTATACAAATTATCTACATTCAAATTGCTAGTTGTTGTATATAGTTAAATACTGAGGAAATTAGGTACTACCTGGTGCAATTTAATAACTGCCGCAAAGAAAAAAAATAGGTCATATCACATCACATTAATAGCCTTTAATAGCTGGACATAGGCCTCTCCTAAGAAAGGAAGTTTTGGCCTTCTATACCAGGCTGGCCAGGCGGTTTCAAGTTTTCCTTCTCTTAGCAGTGTTGTTGTCCTGCGTAGTTTGCTCCCTTAGTCGGCTCTTACGATACCCACGGGATAAATAGAGGTGGTGACACTCCGTACTCTTAATCCGTCACTACGCTTATAATTGTTTAAATAGATCGAATTATTCAGAAAAGTATCGCTGATTAGCAGAGCAGACTATACCAATAGTGTGCATTAAAATTGCTTGTCGTTGTATATAGTTAAATATTGAGAAAATTAGGTACTGCCTACTTAGGTAAGCACCTATGTTATACATGTATTCTTTTCTTATAAAATGTGCCAGTGGGTTAGAACTGTCCACAAGTGGACAATGAGGATTCAATAATTGATACCTTGGTCGAAAATCTTTTTTTATCCATATTCGTGAAATGAAAGAATGGAAATTGATTGGTCTTTCACTCTTTAAATCTTAGAGGAATTTGAAACTAACTGCAACATATAACTGGTTGCCTAGTAATTTTGTATGAGAGGGCTCGTATCTTGATAACCGTGTTGTCTTATAATCAACCTCAAGTAGATACAATCACTATTATTGAAGATACTTCAAATGATCTACATCATCTAACTCCAATTTTCGATAGCATAATCTATAACTATGATTTTAATCTATTTCTGGTTTTAGTAGGGCTTTTAGTACCGAAACTACACATATCCTATTATAAAAGATAAGTTGAGTCTTGTTTCAATTGTATTTAACTAATAATTAAGTGAAGAATGTTGACTTCAGTCTTAACTTATTACAAAATTATTAAAACAATCGTTGAGCAGGGACGATTAATACAATCGTCAAATATTGAAAAAAAAAACCATCAAACCAATAAAACATAATAGACGTTCATGGGCGGCGATAGTCACTTTCCATCAGGTGACCCGTCTGCTCGTCTGCCCCCTCTAACATAAAAACAAAAAAAAAACCCTCGGCGTTTCATCCCAGCTTTTTTTTATGTTAGAGGGGGCAGACGAGCAGACAAATCTACTATATCATAAGCACAAATACATGATAATATCATAGGAACAAATAAAGCAAAAACTTTCCACTCGTTATTTCTGCAAAGGGCTTCTGTTAAACAAAACGGAATCTATAATAATATTCTATCACAGTCACACAACGCTATCTATTCTCAAACTAAACAGAGCTTGAACTGTAGGTACTAGACAAACAATATTAATACCTGTTTTCGTAAATACATAGAAACACCCAGACCAAATCAAACATTGAATGTCCATGCATACAAATGTTTAATTTGAACGGGAATCGAACCTGCAACCTTTGAGGTGACCGTAACACAAACTACTACGCCATCAAACCGTCAAATGCCATATTTGTGTACCAATTGACTACTATCGATATTTTCGGTACCTCTGTAAATTATTAACAAGTCTATTACTTTGGTTTGTATGTTACATCTATTCGGTGCAAACCAATATGCAGTGAATGTCTTCCATTGGAAAGCCATTCACATGATATTGGTTTGTTGCAATTATGCTGAAAACTATCTATTCATGGAATCAGATACCTAAGTTTAATTTTGGGCCTAACTTAGTTTGTTTATGTGGTTATAGCTATCCTTAATTTTGTAATTTTAAAACATTGTTCCAAAAATACTATCGCACTATAATTCTTTTTAATTTAATGCGTGTATTACTAGAGTGGCATAGTCAGAAAAACTGAAAGTTAACGCCCTAATCAAGTTAATTTCGATTTTATCTGAGGTGCTATCTGAGACTTATGCTTAACTTAGCAAGAACCTTTAATTATTATAAAAAATGTAGTTTGAAAGGCAGTGACCTAACGGTAACCAATGTTGGACCTATTTTTGAGTTTTGTATAAATATACATAACTATTTGTATGCGGTCGTAAACAGAAATGTTAGTTGATTCCAAATACTTCTGTATCTATGTAGTAAATAGTCATATAAGTAATTTATTTATTATAAATATCTACTATTCAATCTATAAACTAGCCTATGACTTGTAAATACATATATAAATGTCCTCGATGTCCAATATTCAAACTAATCTATTGGTCTATTGATCTGTCTGCTTTTAAGATAATAATCTATTAGATATTGGCGTGAGAAACAAACCAACAATGCAAGTACTTAACAAAAACCATACTAACGAAGCTCCACAGGAGACGCGATGTTTACTAACATTTAGGTACTAAGTTTTGCCACCGTCTGAAGTATTTTTATAATTCATAGCAAATATATTATCCCTTGCTCAAAAGTGTACTAAAGTAACGATATGGGAAACCATTACTTGCAAAAACATTTTTCTTTTCCGTGGTCTCAAGCCTCAAATATTATCAATTAGTTACTACTAATTGCTACTGATGCTATTAAAACTATTAATAATATTTATTAAAAATATGTAGTTAGTACTAGCTGACCCAGCAGACATTGTTTTGAAACATTGTGGGGTGCCCGCAGAGGGTGAAAAATACTTTACGACGTATTCTCATACCTACAAAATATACAAAAAAATCATTAAAATCCAATATTAAAGAAAAGTACGAGTAACTAAAGAAATACTGTTTCAGTTTTGTTTAAAAAAGGGCAAGGCAAATGAGGCAATATAATTCACTCACCAAATATTGTATTAAGATAACGTAATTTATTGAAAAATGACAATCTTTATCAACTGGACCAATAATTTTTGTGTCAAAAATATTAGTGGTAGATCACAATCTATTTCCATAATGATATACTGGTCCAAATCAAATTGAACTGTAGTATAATTAGGACATCGGACATTGATGATTAATGAACACACACCCAATAATCAACCATATTTATAACATGGAACAAAATATATATTTTTGGTACGCAGCAATAATTGTTATAGTACTTTTTGATTCTTTTCATACGGTTTACATGCAAATGAACTTATTAATCGGATAGAGATCAGACAGTATAGTAAAAATGTATAGCTTTGTTTTTGTTTCAATCAGACTTTAATTAAATGTTTAGTATTTTGGTAATGTAAATCGTAGCAAGCAACGATTTACGTACTACAAAAGCTTCAGTATAGGCAAATGCTATTTATTATTATGCAATATGACCTTCATGGTTATTAAAACAATATTTCAAGTTGATTTATTTTTCAACAGTGAATTCAATAAGCAATACGACACTTAACTATTTGTAATGAACTATTAATGAGTAGTTACTTACGCAATCAATGAGGTTAGTACCTTATAGCCCACGTAGTTATAGAAATCGTTTTAAGTGTTTCAATTGTAGACGTCAATATGTAATTTGTCACAGTTGCGAAAGGTAAGTTCGAATGTATGTATTAAATGAAACCAATTTTAAATGGTATACATAATGATTTATTGTATGTATTGTGTAATTGATCTTGAAGGGTCAGTGACAAAATGGAAACCGACTAATTTATATACACATTTTATTATGAGTACATATTTAATTGTTTTCTTATTAAAATACTTTTTTAAACTCTTACAATTGTCTATTTTTTATTCAATAGTAAATAGACTAGAAATTGTCTACATATTTCTTAAGATCAGTCAACAATAAAATATGTATATCTCTCTCTGTAGTCGTGTAACCCTTAACATTTTTTTTGGGAATTTATCATATGTTTTTTGTGTTAATTTGTAATAAACTTATATTATTACACAAACTAAGATTTTTTTTTATCAATTTCCACCGCATTGGAATACCAATCTGACATAGTGACAGATTAAGAATACGGAGTGTCACCACCCCCTAATCATCCCGTGCGTGTTATAAGAGCCGATTAAGGGAGTAAACTACGCATTACAACAGCCTGCAAAGTGGAGGAAAACTGGAAACAAAGTATAGTAGGCTAAAACCTCCTTTCTATGGAGAGACTTATGTCATGCAGTGAGTCCAGGACTATTAAAGGCTGTTGTTGGTGATGATAAAATATTTGGTTTAATATTCTATTAGCTAACAAGGAATTTTAGGAAATACGTTAGTTTAAAGTACGCTTCGCTTGACCCCGCAATAACAATTTGCTATTAACCCTGAAAACAGCAACAGAAAAGGTCTCATAATTCATTGACATATTTCAACCTACATTAACTAATGTTACTGACAAGCGCAATGGATTGTAAAACTAAACTCGAAAATTTTCGTTTATTATACCTTCTCTAACATCAATATCAGTACATTTACTATTTTCTATGTGTATTCTTCGGGATATTTATACGACGAAACTTATTTCTTTTGTTACAACTTTGTACAAGAAAACATCCAAGTTTGTCTATTAAGAGTGTGATGAAGGGCTGCTCAGGAAACATTATTTTATTGATGACCTGCAATAAATAAATTCATACAAAAATAGCTAGATAGAGTGAACACAGATTTAGCATTAATATATTAGGAGTAAGTACATACTACTGACGAAGACTAAAAATGACTTTTGCGAAATAACCAAAACACGCCGAATTAACGAAATACCCTTTTTTATGGAAGCGGGGGCAAACGAACAGACGAGTCACCTCAAGGAAAGTGACCACATTTCCGGATCGAAACAACCTTCAAAACTTCCATCCACTCCTATCTTAAAGGCCGGTAGCGCCCTAATAGGTATTAGATGAACTGATTGCCTTTTTGCCCCCTATATCATCAATACATCTCCTGACAAGAAGTATGAAGAACGGTAACTTGTCGTGTTTTGGAAAGTGACTAAGCAATGTCGCCGGTATATGTTAGGCGCGTCATAGTAAATTATCATGACTGACTGACTGACTAAACCTAGAAATAATGGTGATTTTAAGAGTCAATGCGAGGAAGATAGTCCACTGAAAATAATATATTTAAATAATGTTTATTATATATACTAGATTTTAAAATGAGCGGACTGAAACTTACTTATAACTAAATCACTTCTGCGTTATCGTGAGCCCAAGATACTTGAGGCAAATAAGACTTTGAATTGTAGAATTTTTAAAGTTTATCAATGCTTTTACTAGATTTTTTAGTGAACAATATAGATAAACATTAGTTACCGCTTACTGAAACGTACCGTAAAACAAATCTTTATTAAATGTAATGTGGCGTGTTCAACAAATTGTCTGTATCATATATTAATTTATAAATACATTACATTAATAAATAATATAAGATTCGTTTTCAATTTATTTGAGTCCTCTGGGCATTAGAAATTTCAATAAGAATGATATTAAACAAGACCCATTTTAGTTACAGATTAACTTTTTTACCAGAACAAAATCCAGGACAGCAAAGAAAATATAAAACCTATTTTCAACCGCAACATATTTAGGCCGCGGATAAGCTTACTTATTTGCTTTTCTCTTTAACTTTTTCACTGAGAGACAAACGTGAGACTTACGGAATACAAAATAAGTAGGTTAAGCGTGTTTTAAACACTTCAGCTGTCTTTTTTAATCCCGTCGTGGAGCGAGAGTAGTTGTAAGTTTTAATTCTGTGCGAGACATATTCAGCTTAAGGCTGTATTGCAAGAAACTTTATCCTTGTTGACGATGGTACACATTTGTGTTCGTAATGGCTCTTAATTTAAATTTTAACTCATTAAAAATATTTCGGTAAGTATTGCAAAACCAAATAAAGAGAAAGGATCCTATCTGGTTAGTCCTTCTTTTAGATTCGTATTCTATACAAGACTTAGGATTCTCATCAAATGGCTTCTAATGCTATCCCGGTTGGTTGCTTAGAGATATTTCATTTCTTTTTTGTACAGAATTATTACCGTTCAATTACTTAACATTGCATTCGTTTGTAAACTATCACCTGCTATCGATATAAATGTCACACTATGAAAGTCAATACTTTTTTGGCTTTTTAAAATGTAATCTCGGTAACGCTTTTGAACAGATATATTTTTAGAAGGCTTTGTACCGGCACTTTTTTAACAATCCAATCATTACTACACTTCTAAACGATTGGGATATTTTGGTATTGTTTTCCCAACTCAAATCTTGTGTGAATCATATTTACTATAGCATACATGATAATTTAATTAGGAGTATACCACTTGCAGGAAATATAATTTATTCCAGCATTAGATGGAACTCGTGTTTATTAGTATCGCGTTGTCTAAACTATTACTAAAGATGGTTTTTGTACTATCTAACTCAACTGTTAATAGAAATACAGCAACTTGTAGAACATCAAAACTAATAAAATCTAGTGTTAATCCCTTGGGGTTAAACCTAGATCCTTAACCATTATGGCAGTATTGGACTTTCCATTGTAGAAAGGTAGAGCACATTAAAGCGCTATTGGAGTTAAAGGCAGTATTTAGATAAACTTCTGTTGTATGTATATATGATTTTGGTTAGCCAGTAACTAGTTTATTTATTTTTTGGTTTGCTGGCAATTGCTACATAAATTTTTAGTAGACCTCACGGTGCCGTGGGAAACGAACAACCACGCTTTAAAAAGAAACAAGTACTTTGACTTAACCAACGAAATAACTAAAAATGGTTATTTCGATGCGTTTTATGCCGGAGAAGTGGGTGCGAGGGGTATATCAGCTAAATCCCTAAAGGTTATAGAAACCTGCTTAAAGATCTTGGATTGCCAAGAGCTTCAGTAAGCTCTTTTCTTGAACGAATATCGAACGAATAGTAAAAGCATCATTGCTAGGCTCGTAACAGAAATGACGCTGACGCGTCCTAAGGAGTACTCCCTAAACCTATACCTAGGTCGCAATTCCCAGGCACTGTCGAAATCGCATGTGTTGCTCCCATCTATCACGCGATGGACCCGGCCCTATCAAGGTGGTTCCATGAAACGCTAATAAATAGGTCTTAAACTAACTCATAATCATCATAATGCAAGCACTCATAGTAAATAACAATATCTCTTTAATATACATAAGGTATGTAATCCTATAGGTAACGTTTAATATGCCTCTGTGTACCCTTTCAGGAAACATTATGTGAGTGTATATATGTTATATATATGAAACAATGTGTCATTAGTACAATTACGGGCTAATCGTAAATTAATCAGGTAAATACTCCATAAAAAATACATACTCTATGTCAAAAGACAATATATAAATAATAAAAATACTTTGTAACACAAAAATGAGTGTAATATGCTCATACATTATCAAATTATTTTATATTCTTAACTTTCGCAACTTCATCAAGTAAAATGTCGTTTGCATTAAACTAAAGCAGGAGAAACGACATATTCACGTTTCTTAAAAGGCAGCACTAATTAGAAACTTCCTCCTTCCTGCCTTGTAACAACTTCTGACTCTAATTTTTTTATTACTGAACTCATGTCGTATGGTGAGAGAAGTTGTATTTCTGTCTTTTGACATTAAACTTTAAGTATTACTGTGTAACAGAGTCTTTGTCATTAGCGTGTTAAAAAAAACATGTCGATAAAAGGAGATTTGACGAACCTATTGATCTTAAAAATCCGATCAGCAATCTGTCATGAACTTTTGGTGAATATGCCTTTTGTTCCATAGTATAAACATAGTTAATGTATAACCAATTTTCTGTAACATTTAACCTTCTCTAAATATAATTCTGGCTCTACAAATGTAAAATGCCACTACAGTTACACATTTGTAGACGCTCAATTAATCAGCACAAACAATATTTTCCTTTCATTCTTCATTTCATTCTTTATCATCATCATCCTTATTCATCTTATTTTATGATTGTTTGGCATTATTTAGCTGACCAATCCTTATTTTTTATTATTATCGCTAGTTTAAATGTATACTTTTCATATAATTTTATGTACAGTTTTTTTTGCTTTACATTTGTCATTAACAGGACTTAAAACCTATTTACATTATTCGACATTTATGTAATTAGTTATTTTGAAAGTTCCCTAAATGTACCTTCTACATTATGATCTGTTTGATATCAATCGCCATATACTTTTTACAAATAACTAATAGATGTATTCAAGTAAATTGTAATACAAGAGTCGGTCCCAAGAGGAGACTCGCAAAACTACTCTAACATACGACAGCCGAGATATAAGATAAGAATTTCACGACAAAACAAAGTTAAATTTTCACATAATGATAACAACGCGACGTTACAAGACAATATTTTAAAAAGAATTATAAAATTAGTTTTACACGTTAGTCCTGACTAACGTATTTGAATCCTGAGCCACCAAATATATTTTTTTTCTATTGTCAGGCAGGACAGCTTTGACCATGGTGGTGTTTAAAGTAGTTTGACACTACAATATTTTATTTAAGATTTAACACTGCATGTGAATTAGATGAAAGACAGTCGTTTTTTTGGAGCTGCATCAATTATTTGATTAATGTGGCTGTTATTTAACATGGATACTCACGAAATAATTATTCCACGTTCGTCGTGAATATATTCACGACAATAGCTCAAGTTTTGCAACATCAAGTGCAGGAGATTCGTGAGTACGCCTGTAAATAAGGGTCGGGCCATTAAACGAGATGAAGTCATTAGAAGATTGAACAAGGATGATTCTGTATTATTTTAAAATACTTGTAGTTTTAACGAGAAAACACTTGAATAAAGAAAAAGTACTATTAATAAACTTATCAGTGTTTAAAAAGTAATAACACTTCACTGATCCAATCTAATCCTTTCAGAGAAGAGGCCAATGTCCAGCAGTGGACTATCATAGGCTGTTGCTGTGATAATATGATGTGATCCAATCTAAACGAGTAGTGTCTTCAAATACTAAAAAAAATTGTATTGATTGTAAGGTTTTTAATACGTAAGACTACATAATTGCAACTGCACTTTATTGATTTCATCAATCAAATCTGTCTGACGAAATGAATGAAGTGCAACAAAATCTATTTGAGATTATGTATTTGTATTCACATGTGATTGGTCGTTATGAAAACTTTGTTAACTTCTCATAAAATAACACAATATAAGTAGATGTTTACTTGTAACTAAAAAAAAATTTAAAATGTAAAAAATATATATCCTTTATTACCAGAATATTATATTCAATTGAATTCCTAAGACACTACATTGGCAAATAGCTTCGCGGACTCAAACTTATACAATCATTATAATACACGTGTCTAAAGAAGTGTTTAAAGAAGAATGTTAAAATTTGCATTTCATAAAAGTGCAAAATGATCCTTAATTGTAAAACCATACTATGTAAGTTAAGTTGGTCTAAATATTTGCTCTATATAAAATTCAAATAATTATTACGTGAGATTAAAGTAAGGCAAAAATTGTATGCCGAAATTCATATTGCTCAGAAACAAACCGAAACAGGATTCTTATTAAATACTAGCTGACCCGACAAACGTTGTATTGCAAAACAAAAAAAAATTAGGGATGGGTCACCCTTACCATTTAGGGGTATGAAAAATAGATGTTGGCCGATTCTCAGACCTACCCGATGTGCACACAAAATTTCATGAGAATCGGTCAAGCCGTTTCGGAGGAATACGGGAACGAACATTGTGACACGAGAATTTTAAATATATGATTTTACTAAAATAAACTTTTCTTTTTGGTCCAAAATCATCTTTAGATACTCATACTTCGCTACTCTCATGGTTCCACTTAAATTGTGTAACAAATGAACCTTTGCAGCTTATTATTTTGCACTAGAGGCTAACATCACGTGACATTCAAACAATTTTACAATTTAGTTGAAGCCAGTTTATAATGTTTTACCTGTAATGTGTGCCATGACCCTTATGACATTCTATGCTAGCATTAATGGAAATAGGATAACTCGTTAATTTTTAAGTAAATGTTAGTGATTTTTACGGATTTGAAGTGATCCAAACGTTGCCTATCCGTCAAAAAGATAGAAACGCTTGACGATAGATCGATGACGATTTAGAGACATGTGGAAATCGTCTTCTCGTCATATCTTTTCTGCAGCTAAAGTTGCTACACATAGTCAGCACCGAGCTGGAGTTTGTTTAGTATTTCATAGCCTTTTGTTTCTCCTGTGGCAAGAAACATGCCTTACAGATTGATGTATTTACAAATGTACCGTATTTGACATTTAAGAATAATAATAATAGACGAATAGAAATAATTAACATCTCCTAAGAACCCGTGGTATTTACTTAGTCCGTAAATGTCACTAAAATACTACCAGCGAAAGCTGAGAGAGAACAAATTCGACATAACAATAATAATAATACGAAATTTCTATTTTTACGCATTTCACACTAGGCCTTCTGATCCCAACCTAGGGCCTGTATTGTGGTAACCAGACTGTTGATAAACATAGTTATATATTTCAAAATGCATACATATTATAGATAAAGTACATCCAGACGCAGAACAAATGAATGTGCTCATTACACAATTATTTGTCATGGATGGGCATCGAACCCACGATCTCTGGCGTAGCAATCAGAGTCTCTAACCAGTAGACCAACAGGCCAGTTTAAAATCTAAATATAAACAACACGTAACTTACGGTTAGACCTAAAAAAAAAAACAATTTATTAGGAAATTTGTGATATAGGTAATTATTGTTTTGTGTAAATTTTATTGTACTTAGATAATCAACAACAAACAATATACTCAGGTTATTGAGAATAAAATAATGTCTCAGTTGTATATACATTATTTAATGGAAATGAACAACAACATTTAATAGACAATGTAACCTTTCGTGGATAGATCGCGTGCTTTCATTGACTGACAGTGGATCAATTACACTGAGTACCCCACAGCACAGGCTGTTATTAAAGTTTAATTAGACCTGAAACAACGCCTTCAAAGGGCTGATTTATAGGCTGAAATTGATACGATTTTTCTCTATACACTTCACTTGGAACACAGAAAAATCGTATCAATTTAATCGTGTCAATAATAATTTCTTTTTATAACAAAATAATCTTTACACAGTATAAAATAAAGTCACTTTTATTTCTTGTACGCTTAGATCTTTTAAAGTACGAAACGGATTTTAATGCGGTTTTCATCAAAAAAGAGGGTGATTTAGGAGGTGAGTTTATATGTATAAGTCATTATAAGAGTGGAAATCCGGCAATTTTAAAGATTTGTAATGTAAAGTCTTAAAAAACATGTTTTTGAGTGCTTACATTGCAAACGCTGGCTAAACAAAATATTGAACTCACAACTGGATAGATCCAAATAATGTACTACGGAATTATATATCTTATAAAATATCTATAAAAAAGTCCGCGAGAGTCTATCTTCAAAGAATAACCCACATTAACCATTTTATCTTTAACATATTACAAAAAATAACGGATAATTTACGAAGCTGTTTTGAACAATACAGTTTTATTCCTTATTCAAATAAATACATTAGATATTTTATGCATGTAATTTAGATCAAAATTGTATTGTAAAGCATTTCTTTAAAATGAATATCTTAGTAGATATTAGAGATTTTTCAAATGTGGGGGCAAAGCGGCTGTCGCCTCGTTGTGCCATACGTCCGTCCCGGATGACAGCGGACGGCAGCGGCGGAGAGGACCTATATATTGCACACTAGCTTTGGCACGCTGCTCCACCCGCGTGTATGTCGGTTATAGCGGTAAAAGTAGCCTATGCGCCCTTTTGGGAGCAACAAGACACACACAGGACAGACAACACAGGAGGGGGACATCTACACGCCATGGATGGCCCGAGGTATGTCGGAGTACCAGATTTCCTTTCTAGGGTACATCTGGTTCCCCGGCTACTGGTACCCGAGACGGCGTGCGGTTTTTGGGCGGTTCCAGTCCGACATAATCACCCCAGCGGTGAGTGATATCCGAGGGGATTTCCACACCAAAAAATAAAAAAAGGAGTCTACCAAAAATGGTTAACCTACTGATATTAATAATTAATCAGCGATACCTGTTTAAATACTAACTGCTTAATGAAATTATCTCCTTCATCAACCGATAGCATCGGTAGCTGTGCGTGTCAATATTTCCACAGCTGACATTTAGATGTTATCTAATAAGATTGAACGTTGTTTTATTTTTAATTAGAATAAAATTATAACTTGTTTTTAAATATAAGTTACTGGAATAAATATAGGCAATTTTTTACCGTCTTGAAAAACAATACTACCGAAGTTTTGTTTTTCATATAGAAGGTAGAATGTTTGATTTGCATTTAGTCATAAAAACAATGACTTTGCAGTTCTAGAACATTTTGTTTGTTGTATATATCTATCTTTAACTTGTCGGAGTTAAGTGAGCGAGCGAATAGGTGAGCGTATGAATGTTTTATAACCAACTAGGCGTCCCCGCGGTTTTACGCGTGTTTGTAGTAACTCCTCTGTTTCTAAGATCGCAGTCTGACGATACGACACCCAATGATAATGCCTCTCAAGCTCTGATTTACAATTTGCAAAGTAATTAAAAATAAAGCCTAAATGGCCATACTTAATATTTTGCTATACAGGCATTTTTTTTTTAGATTTAGACGTTAATATTCATGTTAATTTCGATTGGACATCCGTCAAATATACGGACTACGAAATTATCCTATAAGGATAACTTTTCTTCATTTGTCTAAAAACGTGGTTAATCATATAATCCAATTATATTGCAGGGTATTCAATCATATAATCCTATCATAACCGTTATATACACGAAACTGATGTATAAATCTGTTTTATTTAAAGACCTTTTAGGCTTTTGCCATGTTTTAGACTTTTTGAACTATATCAGCACGTATTGTATAATGTCCGAAAAGTTCGTCAAACTTGAATCATTTTAATTGTATCTTCTTTCTGCTTCGTTTAATAGATCTGATTGTAATGCTAGAGGTTAATAAAATAGTCGATAGCCGATAGTCGATAGCCCACTCGCAGTAACAATCTCTTTCTTCTATTAAACAATACAGTTCTAAATCTTGGCCAAATAACTATATTAAAGTATAAACGCACAATTAAGTAAGGTTCTTTGGAGGGATCCTAAATAAATCTTCACAAAAATAAACATCATTTGGCTTCTAGAGTTTGCTTTGCAATAACAAAAACGTAAGCAGTAATTTGAGTTTGTGTAATCTTTATAAATTGTTATTTTATGATAATGATTTGTTGTGATTATAACAATTAAGGGTTTTCACCGACCTTCGGCTATTCTGATTTCGGTGTTATTGGAATGAACAGATCCAGTTAAAGAATAACAACTCTTAAATGTTTCGTTGTTTTAGTCTTGATTACAGTCAGAATTCATTTAAATTATGTAGAATCAGCTGTTGTCCACTGTTTCTTTGTCTTTATTTGTTAACAAATACCTATATGTTTTTCTCTGGGTCAAAGGGTGTTTATATTCTTTTCTGTGGTGCTCGTGATCTCATGATCAATTTAGTAGTAACGCGTTAGTACGTGAAAGCAAAACATGCAGAGTCTGTTAATCTATCTGATAATCAGAGAAAACGAGGATGTAAGTTCTACGCTCTTGTGGACTTTTTTTTTGTTGACTTGGTGGAAAAGAAGAAGAAGAGCCAGAAGTATGTATTATTTCAATTAAAAACCACCCAGACAGACGGTCTCAGGCGCCCTACCCTAGGGAGGACCCGAAACATGTTATTTAAGCTCCGACCCCGCGCCTAGCCAGGCCCTAAGTAATGTAGTACCAAAGAATTACAGTGCCATCTAGGAACTGCGCAAAACACAAAAAATTACTACGCAAAAGATTTAAAATTGTCGAAGTAACACAAAGTTCTTAAAATAATAATAAATTAATTAAATTATACGTTAAAGCGTAACAAACAAACATGGTGATAATTAAAATAAACTAAAAATAGACTTACAACGAATAAGCAATCGAGTGAAAAATGATGTGTGAAATTTGAATTCCTACAATGAAAATGATGAAGGTAAAATATTGATATATTACGAGGGATGACAAGAGCGACGTTTGTCAATTACGTCACACGTTCAGTAAGTGACACAGGCATATTGTTTCCGGTTGTTCCTATCTTGGTAATAGCGAATACTTGCACAGACATAATCAAGTAGCTTGAATAATTTATCAGCAGTTTGCTTTGAAATTTAATTTATAGTAGATAGTAAACTTGTCTGTGTATATTTTTGAGCATGTTTTAGCAAATTAGTTACTGGCTGATATTGTTGTTTTCAACCAATCCCTAACGGAAGTTGTAGATCCCAAAAAATGTAAAGAAGTATAAGTAGTACCTATGTTATTCTGTATTAGGAGCTCCAACTAAGTCGAAGGTTTAATGAAGAATAAACAAAAAAAAGGATTTATTTCCATTAACTCAACTTAATCTAATTACAAGAATTGTTGGAGCACTCCTTTTAGACATATCAGTGCCTGTGTTTAGAGGCTCCGCTCTTCCATATATAAGCATAGTTATTAAGATTTAACAGGGTATTTATATTTGGCGAATCCAAAAAAGAAAAAAATAATATAAAAAATAAAACTAAAATTATTAGATAACGTGAAGAGTAGATCTGTTGGTATGTAAGTATGATTAAATGTAGGCGTGCGTGTGTGTGTATGTGTGCATGAGTGGGACTCAGCTCCTTATATTAGTATTGCCATTAAAGATTCAGTTTCATCATTAGTTAGTTGTTGTAACCAATTCGAAAGAGCTTTTTTACAATTTTGCTTATTTAGCGGATATATGCTTAATGGTTTATTTACTTTATTATAAAGAAAAGACGATAGCCTGGTATACTGTTGACGAGCAAATGTACTTTTTACTGGAAAATAAGGAGCAACCAAGTCACATCTCCTTTTATTAAGCATCATGAAGAACACTACAGGCTCCTATGTATATGGAGGGCGAATGGAAAAAAGCAGTTGTTAGTATCAATTTGCCTCTTAAAAACATGTTTACTTGTAAGTAATGCATTAAAAATGTAACACTGAGGTCTTTCATACACAAGAATACTAATTTTCTCTCTCTCTCCCACGGCTAAATATATGCATGTATATTGTTCTTAAGTAGGTAGTAAAGTGCTGGCTTCAATTTCCTTATTCGAAGAAATTCATAAGGTTTTATAATATAGGAATTTATAATTTAGGATTTATAATATGAAGGAATCCAATAGACTGTATAGTAATAATATTATAAAGTCTTTAGTACTTCTAAAAATTGCCTGGCGGTTGTTTTTCGACCATTTTGAATGTCCTGTTTTATCTAACGAAATATCCAGTAGAACTAATTACTGTCATCGTGTCAATTTTTGTACTATGGCAGATGAAAAATATTCTAGGTCTCCTTAGCTTTATGTGATCATTTTCACATAATGTTTTATAGAACTTTATAGAACAAATTGTTTATAGTTTTACATTCTTTCTACATATAAACATTGAGTAAGTACCTTCTGTCTATTTCTACTTCTTCCTATTCAAGAATTGGACTTTTGCTATCTTTTTCTTATTAGCGTAGTTAGATGACGTACGTAAAATCATTAAAAGATCAATTTTATTCTTATCCAAGTTATTAACAGCTTTATGATACTATAAAAGCATAACTTGTCTAGCGGTTATTTCAATTGTCTGCCAAGGTACTTAATTTATACTGATGTTTACTTACCTACTCGTAAAGGTATTTAACGACTGACATGTGGATGTTTGATCATATTATTATAAGTGTACGCATGGTTGCGTGTGTCACATCTTGTGAATATAGCGTGTTTGTAACATATGTATGTGTTTATTAACTATGGGCTGTTGCGAGCGGTATTAGGAAATAATTCGGAAATTTGTTATGTATAACTAGTTACTACTCTATATAGTTAACTTTACAAAAACTATCACCGACTTAAATGCGCCTGTATCATAATTAATTGTAATAAACTATTTTTCATTCCTTAATTTTCCACCCTTGGAAGCATTTTTTTTTCCAATTTGAATGGAATCAAACAGTAAGCATACATACAATGAAATAATTTTCCAAATCGGTCTATGACTGTCAGAGTTTTGAACATAAGCATAAAAACAACCGAATTATGTTAAAAACATGTGTGAATAACCATTATTTGTTATTTTTATCGTTTCATTATCCTCGTATTTGCAATAAAAAAGTATATTATAGATCAGCGTCTTAGCGTATTCCTAAAAGAGATATGATTGGCTTCTTTGCGACTGTCAACTATTTTATATTGAAGAAAGCTTTATTCAGTATTGATTATTATTATATTAAATTTCTGTAGTTGACACGTAAAACTTCAAATGAGTTTGCTGTTGAACTTCTAAAAACAAATTCACGTGGACGTAGCACACAATAGTAAATTGCTAAGAGATTTGCTGGAAGGCTTGCTACGTCCCATGACTCTTGGCGAACAGAAAGTTTAACAAACTGGGACTGCAACTCTCTCAAGTTATAACATAATTATGTTCCCGTACATATGTATTGCAGCAATTCTAGTTCTCAAATTTTTGAACAAGTTATCTGTTTGTGTGTATAACAATGTAAAATCTGCTTAAAACTTCATGAAGAGTGGGTACGCAATTTGCCATTTTTTGTGTATATGCAGATATTCGATAATTTAATACTAGTGTCCTAACACCACCTAGCCTGTTCCTCGCTTTCGGAGGAAAACCTCGGAGCCACCTGTAGGTCCTACTACCGAATGATGGGACAACCTCCAGTCCACACGGGTTACGGTATTAACTGTAATCAGTATTTACTTCAACAATATTTTTTTCTTGATTCGGTAACAATTTCACGTAACTAAAAGATATTGGGCTGGCCTGATAGTCTGGTAGCAAGCAGTTATGACTGCTAAGTCAGAGGTAGTAAATTAGATTTCTCCGAATCACAACTGATATTGTCTGATAAGCACGATGGTTTGTTCTATATCAGAATATAATTTATTTATAACTAGGTTTTGCACATACTCCGCCGTGTATTTCGGTTATTACTGTAAAAGTTACTAGTTTCCTATGGTATAATGTAGCTTTCCATTGGTAATTTTTTTTTTAAATCGATTAAGTCTTTTAAACGTGAAAGCGAAACAAACAATCAAACTTATTTTCACATTTATAATATAACTATGGATGTCATCACCAGTCTACCTTAGCATAGGCTCTATATAATTTAGGATTAGGTAAATGAGTGTCAAATTAGTATTATAATCTAATCAAACATTTCATTAGTCAGATTAGTATTTATTGTGAATGGATTATACTCTTAATAATATTATTGTTTTCACCTGGCCTCTAATATATTTGTGGGTCATGAAAGCCTGACCTAATTGTCTTTATCAGCTCATTCAATATAAATAATAGATTAACCACACAATTTTGTCAAATTTAAATACTAGAGTTTTGAATTTAATATAGATCTCAATAGGTACTAATTGAATTTTAATATTGACATAATTGCGTCCCTGCAGAAGTGCATTGATAATGTGTCATTTAAATTGCACTGTAGTCATTTAAAAGGTCATTCTAATAACTTTTTTATGTGCATACATAAATACGTTGAAATATTTATATCAATATGGGGTTATAAATATATTTATTAATCAAAAATAGCAAGTTTTATCTATAGGAACACAAGGGCTAATGAATTATATGTTTATTAATATACTATTCAATATTACACAATATTACATCCAATTAGAATTATTTAGTATTATTTATTACTACTCAGAGGACAAAGTCGACTAAGGGAGCAAACTACGCAGGACAACAGCACTGCAGAGAGAAGGAAAACTTGACACAAACCCTATACCAACCCGTCTGGCCAGCGTGGTGTAGTAGGCCAAAACCTCCTTTCTAAGGAGAGGCCTATGTCCAGCAGTGGACTAGTAAAGGCTGTCGATGACTCAGAGGACAAGAACCTAAGGATAGGTTATGCGCATTATAGACCGGCTTGGTCTATTGCTGATAATGTCTAATCTATTCGTATAAACAATAATATCTGTCCTTTTATCATCATCTCTTAATACTTTCCTTATTCAATAAAACACTAGTAAGATGAAAATTTAGTTAGCAAATAGTGAATATTTTAGACACCTCTACTTACTACTATAGGGGATGAGGGATATATGATTGTATGTAGTAGGTACTCGCAAAGACGTGTATAAGAGGTATTGCAAATATAAGACGTCCCCTTCCTCAATATTTAATAAATATATGGGATTGTTAAGGTATCATCGCTTCAGTCAGCGCTCGTCGTTTTGCCGACTTCTTAAACTTACTTAGTTAAAAATCGATATATGTTTATGTATTTATATTTATATAGAGTACAAAAAGATTTGTATACTTTTTTATATCGGACCATTTGTACTAATAATCGATTCATTTAAAAACAGTTTAAAATAACGGAAGTTAATTTAACATTGACTGTTCAACGGCTGTTAATATACTTCAGTTTCTACCTATTTTGTGACATATTACTCTCGGAATAAGACATTAATCATTTTATTAATAATTAAAAATCAACCAATTAGTTTTTTGACGTATCGTTAATATTTATATTTGCATTAAATTATAATATATGTTTATTTAATTATCATGTACGCATGAGTGGGTAACAAAAACGTATTACGTAATGTACAGGATATTTGTTTCGTTACCAAGTAGAAATCTTAATATATTAAAATTATTTATTCTTTATTTTTAACAAAATACGGTCGTAGTGGTGCTAAAAATAGTATGATCTCGATTTTATGAAATTGGTAATTTTATGACTAAAATTGAAAAATTTTATATTTGTAAATCTCTAAATCATTTAGAGGGTCCGCAAGGGATTTAGAACTGTCCCGGTCCCCCAGGCCCGGGAACGAGCCAGGTTCCGTAGACGACTCAGACGCCGCAGTTCGTAGAACGATCTCCGTCCTCCATAAGCGAAAACCTGGGGGTCACAGGTGAGGCCATATCACCCTAGCAGAAGCCGGGCCGAGGATTTCCGTACAGAAAAATAAAATAAAATAAATGGGTAATTTAGAATGAGTGAGCCATTATGCTGTAGTAGAGTGGAGCGGGTAAAAAACTCTAAGGACTATAAAAATTTAAGACAATGGAGCATATTGTTCCTAACTAAAACAGACGATTATACTGTCACCTTTAACACTTTCTTTGAATCATCTATCAAGTAAGATCCTGATTGACAAGAATTCTATGGTATCCATAGTCACATGTTATATTCTCATCTCAAGACTTGATTCCATATTGTAGTACCTACTTTTTTTGCGGTCATATTATGATATCAGTCAACTGGTTCAAAACTAAAATTAGATGTGGTAACTACATGTTAATCGATATCTTTACAGTTTTTACTGGTTATTATGGCCATTTATTCCGGACATAAATGTGTGCGAGTACCCTTGGAATACTTAATATAAATTATCTAAGATCTTAAAAATATAGAACTATATCGATCAAATTCACGCGATACTATGCGTTAATATGGCCTCATTTGCATGTAGTCTTTTAACAAGCAAAAACTTAATTTGGTATTGGTTAATGACAACAATTTGGTATTACAAAAAATATTTAATTGAATATTACCCACCAATTTTAATGATCTTATTCGTAGATGGAATTTTTCTATAATACAATGGTTTTTACACAGCATGATTCATTCCTTATGATTTTAGTGCCTTCGAATTTAAATGAGAGATTTAAATGCACTCAAGAATAACTTAATATTCCTTTAGAATTTAATAGTGAAAAAGATGAAATGCCTGATTCAATGTCTTGTCATTTTCAAATTGTGTTTTCGTTTTCAGCCTAGTTTTTACAAAATTTATTGTAAACAGCTTCTTAAAAAACAGTTTTTAAAACTTTTTCTTATTTACAAATATTACTTTTACTTCTTCTCGACAGGGGTCAATTTTTAATGTAAATGCAAATTCAAGAATTCAACTTATTTTGCTGTGGCAACTATGATAATTAATTTTGCCCAATGGTTGAGTTTTATTTTTTTTCAATTTTATAAGTTTCTATTGTGTTTTTTTAGTGATATGCTATGTACTTTATTTTTTTCACCTCACCAGGTTGAAGTTATGTCATATGTGGTAAAAGTATTGTTTAATTTTCGATTTTTTCGTTACAGATTGCAGTATTGGTAATAATCCGTTGATTTGAGAATTTTAATGTAATTAGGTTTGAAATAAAAGCAAGAATACCTATGTATTTTAAAGCAAGATAATTATGATAGTGTCACATTGGTTGTCTTCAATAAAGATAATTTAGTAAAGCAATTGTTTTTACTTTTCACCCGTATACAAAAACAAGTTAATTTGAAGCCGAAAACATCCTCATCCATGATCAATATTTTCTATCAAATCAGGGTCATTATGGCGTTTCACCGGTTGATTTCGGATTTCAATAGTATGTTTCAACCTTTAATGTTTAGTCAGCTTAGCCTTATTTTGACCAACCTCTTTTAATTTGAGGTGATATGTCAACTTGACAACTTTACCCAAAAAAACACATTGACGAAAAAATCAAAAGGTGCTTTGTTTTTCATAAATAAATATTAAATTATTCTCAATTTACCCACTCTTTTTCATATTATGGTTTTATCAAATTCTTGTAGCAGGTTTTTCTTAAGAAATCATGTTTTTTCCATGTAAGTTAATGTTTATTTTTATTATTTTTTTGTACTAATGGTTAGGTATTTTACAATCCTAATGCTGTACTCGTAATATCTTCTTCTACAAAACTTCTTGCTTTAAATTTCCCAATAGCCTAGGCAAGAGAATAAGGCATATTTTATCAACATTTGACTGTTCCTTAAAAGATATCAATACCATTCAAGTAGTTCTCTAAAATCTATAAAAATATAAAACTTTGACCACGTTTACCCATTCTTTATACAACAATAAGATTTAATCAGACAATAAATGTTTGTAAATGACAATTCATTCATTCAAATTTATTTTATCAAAACTGTGCAACAGTAGAACTGTGGATATAATTTAATTTCAATTAAAAATAACATTTAAATATTATGTAAAATAACTTCACGTGTAGTGAAGAATTAAGAAAATGGAGTGTCACCACCCTTATTCATCCCGTGGGTGTCGTAAAAGCTGGTTAAGGGAGCAAACTATGCAGGACAACAGCACTTGACACTAACCCTTTACCATCCAGCGTAGTATAGTAGGCCAAAACGTCCTTTATAGGGAGACGCTTATGTCCAGAAGTGGACTAATAAGGGCTGTTGATAATGATGAACTTCACACACCACAGTCTGATATCCCAAATTGGCCAGTCTGTGCTATGGGAACCAGATTACCGATAAACATACTTAAATGTTCCTAAATACATACATATAATAGATAAATTACATTTACACAGAACACTGATTGTGCTCAACACAGAATAATTGCTCCTAGCTGGGAATCGAGCCCACGACCTCCGGCTTGGCAGTCAGGGTCACTTACCACTAGACCAACAGATCCGTATAATATACATATCTGTTCACTATTTTTTTTAAATATTAAACCAGATTTTTTACAGTTTACAGAGCTTTTCCATAAACAGGCTGACCAAAGACGTTTATAGTCGCTGCTATGTGAATCAAGTTCAAAACCGATCTTTTTTTAAAGGTTCTTCTAGACTACCACAAAGTATAGAGTACAGTAAAAAACAGATGGTTGGGTAAGATATATATATATTATTAGTTGTCAAATATTATAATATTAATAGTCTTAATATAATTGTTTCTTTTTACCAGATCCTAAGTATCTTAGTCTCTGGCTTATAATTACTGAATTCATTTCATAGAATGACAGCTATATAACAATTGTATGGTAAAACGTTAGTCGGTTATACTGACATCAGAACGTGAATTAACGCTGGTGTTTGAGGGACTATTAAAATTGCGGCGAAGTAATGCAAAGTAGGAGGAAAAGATACACCGTAAATACCGATTAACGCATGTATTTAATTTGAGATTTGGCTGCTTTTTTGAAAACTGTTTGGAGGCAGGAAGACTATCTATAGGAATATTATGGAATATTATAACTTCTCACTAAGAACAATTGATCTTGGAATATCGATTATCTAAAGGGTAGAAAAATAATTGTAGATTACCTTTAACTCTTACATTTTATCATTTTTAGGTTCTCCCCGGAACAAATGTTTGATGTTGTATCGGACATTGAGAATTATTGCAATTTTATTCCATTTTGCACAAAATCTATTGTTACAACAAGAACTTCGGACTATATGAACGCAAGTTTGGTGATTGGCTATCCACCTATACACGATTCTTACACAGCAAATATTACTTTAGTTAAACCAAATGTTGTAAACGTTGAATGTATAGACGGTAAGTTCTTCACCCAAATGCTTTCGCTCTGGAGATTTAGTCCAGGCATTAAAACAGAGGATCAGTCATGTATTATTGATTTCCAAATGACTATGAAATTCAAATCAGCTTTACAATCACGATTAACAACTTTGTTCTTTGAAAAATTTACCGGCCAAATGGAGTCTGCGTTCATGAAGGAAGTTGACAAACGCTATGGTCCTGCTACAATGAAACCAAAGAAACTACTGCGAGAATCTTTTATGAAAGACTAACCAAATTGTATAAGTAAGCTAATCTGTAAATATATTTTCTTTGACCTATTTCTTCTATTGTAATTATTGAATAATTCACTATGTTTATATTTTGTAATGCCTCCTTGTTAATTTATGTATATGAATCACAGAGACAACGATCCATCATTAATTATATACGATATAGGATATAGTAGTGTCATCATTAATTATTCCAGTGGGTATCGTAAGAGTCGGCTAAGGGAGCAAACTATGCAGGACAACAGCACTGCTAAGAGAACTAAAACTTGATATAACCCTTTGAAAAAGGAGAGATCCGGGAACTACTGTTATTAAGACATCCGGACCCCTCTTCGCACCCGTCTGCAATGGCGCGGGCACCACCTTCGGGTAAATTCTTTCTTTAGGCGACCTCGCCTCCTCGCGGCTATGCCAACCCTGCCAGCGCAGCGTTGTATAATAGGCTAAAACCTCCTTTCTAAGGAGAGGCCTATGTCTAGCCACTGCTAGACATAGGGCTATTAAAAGCTGTTGATGATGATGATGACATGGATTACTTATTACACATATAAGTAAATGCCTATTTTAGCGTCTTCGAAGATGATTACCAAAGTACAAATTTTACTGTATGGTGAGTGTTTCTCCAGATCTATATTTGGTTTGTATACATATACAAACCAAATATAGATCTGGAGAAACAGTTTCGTTTTCGTCTTTTGATACATATCAAAAGACGAAAACGAAGCTGGATAAATGGATTCTCAACGTGGTGGCAGAAGTTGAACATTGCCGCAGTCCATGGGAGGCCTATGACCGTTTTTGTTAAGCAATGAACGTCGTACAGTTTAGATGATGAAATAACAATAATTGTATTTACGAACACAGGGGAGTGACATTTTCATAACAACAATATGTCGAAACTAAGCATGGTAAGGAATACAAATTGGAATTTCTTAAGCCGATTATACTGTCTTGCCTGAATTTAAGTTACTAATTCAATTAAATTTCTTGAATTTATGAGTTTAAGAGTAGGTATGACAATATATTCTATTCAGACCTACATATATTAATTAAAAGAATACTGCAATGTAATCGGGTAAATTAAAATTCACCAGTGGTTGAAAGAAACACGATAAACTTGATTAAATTGTAACATATAACAGTCAAAATAACAATCCCATATCGGCTACAGGGCCGAACCCCGTATAAACTCAATAATACTGAACATTTTCAAATATACTCTAGAATGAAAAAAAGATAATCAATTATCGCTCTAATCCTTTGGCATAAGACTTTTATAAGCTCACATTTCAAAAGAAAACAGAAGTTGCAAGACTAGTTCTGTTTATTTAGTAATTTTTATTAATAAAAATTATTTATTTATAACAATGTTATCCATTAGGGCTTGCTCAACTCGGTTAGTTCTCTTCCAGCAAACCTTAGGAGTGAAAAGAGAATACTGAAAACCAAAAAGAGATTTAAGTAGTGCACTTAAAAATCTTAAATATAGAAATATACAATAAAATACAAGATAACAAGAGAATAGAGAGAGATAACAAGGAGATTAGGTAGAAAACAAAGATAACAAGAAGTATATAAAAATAACTAAATTGAATTATTTACTCGTACATACTTTTAGTAATTTTAATATTCTGGACATATCATAAATACCGTTCTTAATTCAGAGTTATGTATATGAACCATAAAGTAATGCTAAATCACAACATATACCTACATTGCATACCCTGTACAACGTCCCAATGGGATAATTGATAATTTAATTGATAGCATCATCACGAGCACCTTGACATGACATAACAGAGCGTGGGTCGTATTGTGCGGTTGTCAGTAGGGCATGTCATGTCTAATCGAGCAGGAAGGGGTATGCTTGTAGAATTGAATAGGTACATCTATAGATATTGAATCCTATATACGATTATATGTGACCATTTAGTCCATGTATACGAGTACTGTTGTGGTATTTTCGTTTAGCTATGAACGATTGAATCAAAATAGATTGATATGCGATTTTTAGTTTTTCATAGAATCATACAATTGTATTTTTATTTTATCCTTTTGAAATTAAAGTGTTATGAAAAACGAATGAACTTATTCACTTATGTACAATATTATTAAACCAGAAACAGTCATCTAAGGAGATCGGTTTTCTAGCTTAAAGTATAAAGATATATTGAAATTCAAGGTCTAAAACAACAGGGTCTATTGACAGATGTACATTCTAACATTTCCCGAGACGTCTTATAGAATTACTATCCTTATAAAAATGTATCACTAAGTTACAAATCATTATAAAATTTCAATTAGATTCACCTTGATCAAATCATGATGCAAATTCATAAATTTCAATCTAAATAGCGATTCTAGGAGAATGCCAAGGGACATTCTTAAATATCCAACATAAGCAAAGCGACCTTTTTTTAAAACAAACAATCCCCTTTAGGGGTTTTGTTGCATTGTAAGTAAACATTGAGATACTTATAGCAGATTTATTCAAATATTTCAAGGCGTTCTTTAGTTCATGGTTACATTAATACAGCGATAAAATTTGTAGAATGTTAGTTATTTTTAATGACTAATTAAAGGCGTTGAGAATCGCTAAGCTAACTTATTATGGTGGAACATCAATGTATGGAGAAAAAAAAACATCGAATAGAGTTTAAATACATGCAAAGAATTGCGGTTACCTTAATTATATTATACCTATGTAAGTATTTTTTTTAATTTACTTATATTTACTTATTTTTATTTTTTTTAATTTTTATGCACAGAAAAATGCACAAAGGTGGACTCCATGTCATAAGCATTCCCTGCCAGTCTACCCTGAGGTGGTGTAGAAATATATTTCCTTGTTTTTCACAATTTGTTCAGAAAAGTTTTATGTGAAATCGAGGTTTAGTGTTTCCTTAAAGCAGAAAAAAAAAAATTGGATTTTTTTTATTTCATTTTGTTTTATATATTTTTTACACAATAGCTGGGTATGACATCACGTTATACTGTCAGTCATCTACCCCATTTACTGTCAATAAAGTTTTTCTTTAAAACTAAGGTATTTTAGCTTTCTTGACAAGAGGGGTTAACAGGTATAAAAATCTTAGGTTTACTATTAAAATAAATAAATAAAATACTTTTATTTCAAGAATCAATCACAACCTATATTAATACATCGCATCTTAATACACATTCATTCATAATATAATTATCGACATTATTGCCATACTAATAAATTAAATTACAAATTACCAAAATTAAATCCTTAGTTACATTTCCATCATCATAACACATACATAAAATAAACAGACGAGACAATAGATATTATATTTATTCATTATATTATTATTATTCAGTTTAATATTATTATTATTCTTTTAATTAATTCACAAGATTATTATTATTCTTATTAAGATTATTATTATTATTATTATTATTCTTTTAATTTGCGCAAGATGGCTAGCAGGAGCTGGATGCGAGAAGCCCAAAATCGATCTAAGTGGCGTGCAATGGGAGAGGCCTATGTCCAGCAGTGGACTGCGATAGGATGATGATGATGATGATGAATTAATTCACTATCTTTACTGTAAATTTTGCAATTCAATTTAACGCGTCCAACAATGTTCAAATAAATTTAAAGTGCATACCCCCTTACCATTCTAAGTGTCTGCTACAAAAATGTCGCATATAAGGGCACTCTAATCTGTCTGCTATCATCGCCAGTACATAATTGGAGCTGTCCCTAAGATAAATTACCATTTAACTAAAATAAGCACTTATGAATGACTGACTGAAATGTATATAGTAATATTGACACGTATCTGTAACAACAACACATGTTTTAGAATGTGGGCGTATTTTGTGATCGTAGAAAATCATCGTTTCCTCAAAATAGCTTAAAGTTTATGCCCGATCAATTTCATGCACATTTTAATTATTAAATTTATTTTCAAATGTAAACTTTTACATAAATAATCATTTATCAATTAATTTTGCTAACATGTATGTAATTAATTTTAAAATCTATACACATAACTCAAACACAGAATTATTTGGTTTGAGCATTGAAAGCATTATGTAATTTATTTTTAATAATGAAAACTATATAATTATACAGATAGACGGGCACAAGGACAAAGAAAAACAGTTGTTTACCGGCCAGTGTTATTATTACGTGTAATAAAATTTATTAGGACCTGGGACACACTATAATTAGGGCTAGCATCAATGTAACAAATTCGGCCCGAAGTGTGTCAGCAATCGACAAACGGCAAATGACAGCAATGCTTAGATGATAAGAAATCATTAACGTTGTTTATAAACACTCGAAATGCTCATCATGTCTTGTCACCCCATGCAGTTCTGGTAACTTACAGCTTTGGCAGTAACAAACACAGATATGGCATTAGTATTATCTGTGCATGGTAGTGGCTCACAGCTTTTCTGGCACGACACTTGATGCTAGTTTTACCAACTAGGTACTGAAGCCTATCCTCGTACAAACACTGAGTTATCTAGAGTTTTTAATGACAGCCGTAGACATTCTTATGTATACAGAAACAATTAAAATAGTCTTTAAAAAAAATAACAGAGGAGAGGAGAAGAAACTTATTTATTTTATTTTATTGCGTTCTAAGTTCTCATACTAGTGTAATTACATGTCTTATAATAAAGATAGTATAAAAAAGAAAGAAGAAATCTGTTTCTTATTTTCGTTCTTTATCGTACTCTTAATTCAACGAGAAGATGGGTTAAGTGACAACACCGCCCTTTAAGGCCTCTGACAACATGTGTATCTAAAATTTTACGATGATAGATTGAGTAATTAAGGCGTAAAAGCATAACAAATAAACAAATAATCTGACTTTTGAAATTAATATTATAAGGATAGTTAACAGACTAAGCATAATTAAAATAACAATATATTTAAACAATACAGGACGGCAGCGTTAGACCGAAATGGACCAAGTTTAACAACAATATGCTAATCTATTGAGTACGAATGCAGTTAGTGCGTTTGACACGAAGAGCTTGAGTTATGTTTATAATGCCATTAAGTTCTCAGTATGTTGTCGGCAAGTGTTTTGCCATATATTAGGTCACAGATGCGCGGGGACGTAATTCACTATGATGGGCGACGCGTGTGGTGTTCGACTAATATATTGAGACAAAGGTCAGTTGGGGAGCTGTTTGTGGTATTTTGCGTTTAATAAATCACTGTTGTTTTACTATTAAATCAATTAACACAGTCCATTTTTGTTATTTGCAAAAAAGTAGTAGGTTTATTTAATTTTGAAGCACACAAAATTTGTAGGTAAGTATAGCATGCCTGATGAAAGTAAATAATAGTTCTACAAAAAGACGGCGCTTATGAATAGTTGACACTAAAAATTTAAAACGTTCTTTTTTATTTAAAAACCTTCTATATTATCTTGAAGAACCGTTGAACAGAAATTTCATTTACAAATTTAAAGGTAGTTACTGTCGAATTGCATTATCGATATGACACAATTCTATTGTTATATCTACCACCCGGCGAACTTCGTACCGTCATATTTTAGTTTCGTGAATATTTTCAAAATTCCTGAAAGGCTTAGGTATTTTACTATTTATGCCCTGGGCATCACACGGGCGATGTACAGTCGCGGACTAAGGAAATGTTACACTTCCGGTAAATTCAAATGAATTGGATTATCAATAATTCAATATATTGACATCAGATTATCGAAAGTGATTAACCCTGAATTACCCAGGAAGTAAATTTGAAGAAATTTGATTAACATCAAAAAGACAACAGTGAATACATGTGTAATCGTATTCACTGTTGTCTTTTTAATTATATTCACTGTTCTTTTTTCACAAATACAATTAAACATGTAAACAGTAAATACCAATTCTTGATGTTTCTTAATAATTGTATGAGTTTTCAGCTTATTTCTTAATAGAAACTATTAAAACATGACTTATAACAATTGAGAATCGAATTTTAATCAATCAAATTATTTTTATTAACCTGTTCGTTTTTTTTTGTAAATTTTCTTTTACACAAACCTTGTTCTGACAATAACGAATACAAAAAAAAAGTATTATCAAATTTGGTGCAGTCGTTCCGAACTGAAAAATGAATCGCCGAAATGTACGATACACGAGACGTACATTTCGGCGATTCATTTATATTTATATAGATATGTTGCACATTAAAAAAGATTGTGCTGCAGCGTGATGCAACGCGGAGAGTCATCATGTGTTTAAAAATTGTATTTCGATCGTATGGTTAAGATTATCGATAATATGAACATAAAACAATAGCTGCTGCCATTGTAAAACTAATGGTAGTTTCTAAAATATCGTTTCTTATTGGTGCTGCAGTTACTTTACCCAAACTTATTGACTTAGACATTTGTAGCACATCTTACAGAACGGGTTTCGAACAGATGCTTTAGAAGCATAGTTGCTTGCAAATAATTCTGCAGTCTACGATTTTAGATTCGGAAGTTATATTTGCTAGGCTAGTTATAGTTATAAAGCCACAAGTTGAAGTTTAGGTCCATCACGTTTCTTAGACACTGTGTGCGGGGTTCAACAATGACAGGAACAATGAAATTTGTAGTAGCCTACACCTAATTAAATGAAACATTATCAAAATAGATAATAGTTTAATACTAAAAAAACCTTGTTCTAATATTTTCGTTTTTATCTGTTAAAAATATTTACGTAGCGTTGGAAATTATTTTTTATGCAAAATAAGATTCAACGATGATAGCCATGTTAATATAATATCAAAGTTTTTAACAGTCAATTTACGTGTGACGTTTACCGACACAAAATGGGTGGATGATATCCATTTGAATAACAAACGAGATTCCACATACCTCAGTAAAAAAATGAGATAGAACAATAGACGGCGTTGGTGTCACGAGGTACCGTCACTATCAATTTACAGAGACCATACTTTAGAACACGTCTAGTTTTATTATGTCAATGACTTAGTGCTCCGTAATTTTTTTTTGTGTGTTATTGAGGAGGGGGAAACGAGGAGACTGGTCACCTGATGGTAAAAACTTTAAAAAGTTGCCTAAACTAATCTACAAGACCTACTGAGGCTATTTGCGAAAAGTCGATTTCACATATACACTTACAGTAGTGCCACTTGCCTACCTAAATTCAATAGATTTCCTTCAAAAGATGATAAAATAATACAACAAAAAAGGTTCACCAAATTATGGGAAATTAATAATATGAAAAATAATTTCAGCTTCATATTCGTAATAGCTCCAGGTCACGTAAGGTTGTATTACTCATGTATTTTTCACTCTTCATCTATCTACGTATGAATACAAACTATGAATTAGTATGTCTAACAGCTCCCAAAATAGCGTGTCAATAGTGCCAGCAGCCACTATATTTATTACATATTAAATTGAAACACAAATTGACTGACTTTATTCATTACTCACTTGAATCGTATGTAGACGTTCAAACCGTGTCATTATGTCCACATTTTAATGATTTAAAATACGATACGGAAGCATATTTCCTAGGAAATAGCAAACACGTTTAACGGTAATGACTGTTGTTCTATTGTTTGCTTACGTTGAGCATATATAATGTTATTACGACTGTCACGACGCACACTTTATAATATGTCAATCAAGTTTTTATAACTTTGAAAATTTGCATTCAAAGATAATATCGAAATCGGTTCATAGGTATCTGAATAGAATATCGTGATTGCCCACTTAGGTTTTAAAATATCTTGCTTGGTATCTAATTAGTGCTTGCGAGTTAATTTAAAGCGTATAATTTACCAAATTGTGATTGTTAAAATATAAAAATGTAATAAGCGCTTTTGAAACGGGTTAACTTATTTATATTTCACTGGAACGGATGTGCCCTATAATTTGCCATGCTGCTTTCTTTGTTCCAAAACAATTTTTAGCTATGTTACTGCTATACAATAAATCTCTATGACAGCTTTTAATTTTATTTCTTGGGAATTTATTGTTAAAACTCTGGTGCCACAGAAAAATATACTTCAACATCTTTTAAGATTTAGAGGGATACAATGCCCATCTATTCACAAGTTTAATGACCCACTATTAGTTATTATCACTGTCATACCATTAGGTACTTAATAAACCGATGGGACTTCGGTCATCATTTCCGAGGTCTCGTCCCCAAGTTGGTTGGAGTAGCTCGTGCATTGGCGCGGCTGACTCGGGGGTTATAGGTCCATGGCCCTTTATGGGGCCCCAGTATGGGGTGACGTCCAGTAACGTCGCACTACTGCGACGATCGCAGCGAGTGCTGGCCATCAGGGTCATAAGGGGGTACCGCACGATCACCTGTGTCTGATACGCAACGAGCCAACGCCTGAGTGCCTCCACCGCAATGGCCGGACCGTGGATACGGCGCTCCACTCGCTGGCAGAATGCCCGGCATGGGTAGAGCATAGGCGTGGCCTCTTAGCGACCATCGGGGTGGGAGTTCTCTTGCTCGGTAACATGATTGCGGCCATGGTGCGGAGCGAGAGTGCGTGGAACTCCGCCGTCTCCTTCTGCGTGCAAGTTATGCTTGCGAAGGAAATGGCGGAGCGGCACCGGGAGAGGTTTAGAACTCTTCCGGCCCGCCAGGCCCGGGCACGGGCCATGTACCGCAGACGACTCAGGCGCCGCAGGTCGCAGAACGACCTCCGTTCTTTATAAGCGCAGACCAGTGGGTGACAGGTGAAGCCATCTGTCACCCTAGCAGAAGCAGGCAACGAAAGCACACGAAGACTCCCTTCGGTAGCACAAAGGGAACATGGGAGTTTCCACACATTAGAGGGTCATCTACCCGCCGTCGATGGCCCTAGGTACGTCGGGACACCAGGGATTTCCTTTCGAGGGTACACCTGGTTCCCTGGCTACTGGTACACGAGTCGGCGTGCGGTTTTTAATCGGTCCATGTCCGACATATCCGCGGGTGGTATCCGAGGGGATTTGCGCACAGAAAAAAAAGGTACTTAAAAAATTAAACGGTATACGTTTTTCACCTACCACCAATTCTTAGACTTAGTTTTATAACGTAATTCCAAGGAACAATCAAAATGTTGACGTCAGTTAACATTTAATGCAAAATATGGAATAAGATAGTAACTGCGAACTCCGCCCACATAAACTATTATAAAAGTTAACTATTTATAAAACTATTTATAATAATTTAAATATTGTGAATATTACACCTATCATCAAAGAAAGTTTAGAAAGGGATATCTTAAACCCGATATTTAAAATCGCAGTTAATAAGAATCCAGGATACATATTTGCTATAATTCAAATGTAGAATACAAATAATCAAAATTTTAACGAATAAAAATCTCCGATATGCGTGTCACGGCCAAAAGGTCAAGACTAAGTTTGTCATTACGGCACACGTGGGTGTCTCTTTGAATTGCATCAATAAATTACGTAAAGCTCATCAAGATGATTACGTTGATATTAGATAATAGCTGTTATGTGTAATTTGATAATAATAAATATTGACTTATGTGGATGACGTGATAATTAATTACTTAGTGAATAAAGTAAAATAACTTCTATACAGATATTTAAATGAAACTTTATACGGTTTCAGAAGAAATATTTCGAGTTTCGACTTCTGCAAACCCGAATAAACTAAAAACTATTTTAACATTCGAATGTTACGGTATGGATCACAATCAAAATTATAGTTATCAATATTATCCTCACTCAGTAGTTCACTTTACGTCTCGTATCATCGGTCGATCAGAGACCGTCAACTTTGTCAACTTGGCGCGTATAACAAAAAAAAAAAAACAATTCTATGACAACTGCTGCTAACGGAGCCCTATATAATGTTGTCATCAGCGAATATAAAAGTTTCTTCACATTTCGATGTATCGCTGCCCATTTCTGCATAATCCCGGATAGTCAAACAATTGCAAAGTACTATTGAATCTTAGTTAGTGTCTGTCTGTCGGTGGGTGGCGGTGACTGTCGTCAGTGACTACTATAGCTGCAACTCAGTGACTACCGACCGTAAGGTAATGCGTCTGTTCGCTTACCGTCTATACTATAACAAAAATATAATGCTATATAGGTCAAGTAGATAGATATTCACCTCTCACAGTTCAGAAGTCTACAACGGTGGTTTAGGTCTCTCACACGAAACTGCGTTTTGGAGCGATGCGAATTCGCAGTGCAGAAAACTGAGACGCGATTTGCTGCGATGCAAATTCATGCGGCAAGGCCTTCCATGGTTCGGATGTCCATCCCCTTGACGTAACACCGCAAAAGTGCGCGATGCGAATCAATTCGCAAGTTTTTGCGATGTGTCGTTCAAGGTCGTAGATCACAGAAGGGACATCACGCTGCAATTTTGTGTTTGGGCCCTTAAGTGTAACTATTCAATAAAAAAAAACAATATATTAAAAACAGTCTAAATTTCTATGCATTGAAACTGTTACCCCATTAGGTACCTTTGGGCCACGTTTCCTTCTAATATCGAGTCGATACGAAATATACTCATTAATGAGCGCAAAGTAAGTAAACAATTAGCTAAATTAAATAATTTCAAAGTGAACGCTTTCCATTTAATCATCTCATAGGTAAATAGGTAAACATACTGCTATATTTCTAGGAGTTTGACTGCGAAGATTTTATTGCGCAGAAGAAAACTAATTAATTATACGGTACGGTATTTATTGAAAGGAATAGATGTTTGCTATTACGATAAATAAATATAATTTAATAATATGTATCAATAATGTGACATAATATGGACACACACATATGTATACACATTTAAGTACACACAGTTTATTCACATCACACATCAACAGCCTATACTAGTCCACTGCTGGACATAGGCCTCTCCTTAGAAACACAGTTTATTGATTTAGAATAAATTTCAATGGTATAAGACGCTGTTTATATATTTTTGTGCCAAGTTGACAAATAAATCTAATTATAATTGTAAGCTATACTAAAAAACGGGCTGGCAAAACTCGCTTAATTTTTTTAAAAAGCTTTATAACTTTACCTGTGAATTTTCTAAGTAGTACGAGTATTTTACCTCCAAATACCAGTACAGCGTGTATTAAATGCAAGTTTTTCGATCACACAGGAAGTGACCATTCTTTTTTCTTATTAATAAATCATTATTAATAACAACCAGCAATTTATGCAGTAATGCAATATCTACTAGAAATCAAAATTACCAATTTTAAAAATATAAAATTTTATGTTGGTTACGCTTCAAAAACTTCAAAGTTTTGCACCGATTGAGTTCAAATTTTGACATGATATACGACCCACTTTAAAGATTGTTTTTATCTATTTTTTCCGTCAGTTTTGTCCTTATTTCTCAACAATGAAACCACAATGTGCCACAGCAAAGGGTGGTAGAGTAAAGTTAGCTTGTGTAGTGGCTTGGATTCTAATTAATTTAAACATTTATTTATGTATTTATTCTACTGGATGTTAATGTTATTAACCCTATGTAGATGTGTTTATGGCAGCGATATAAAAAACTTTTTTAGTGTTTTATTTATTTATTGTACAAGTTTAATGTAAACAACGAACAATAAACAGATTCATTATAGCACAGGATTAAAGCTCCGTGGTTTTTTGTTGCTATGTAAATTAATTAGTTTTGTATGTAAAATTTTATATGTTAAATAATATATTTTTTTTTAATATAAAACGAACTTTAGCTCAGTGTTTTGCGATGACGCTATACAAAATAAACGTTACTCTATTATTTTCTTGATAAAATCAAGAAAATATTCTAAAACATTTTTATACATAATAAATTACCAATAAATAAAAGATCCTTTCTAGACCCAGTCTAAGCAAATCTGGTGTTATTGGTTTTAGAACACAATCAAACCACGAAATATAATCATATGTACATTTTTATAATTACAAATATTCATATAATCATATACATACATGCAAATATTTGTATTGAGTGGGAATCGAACCCGTACCCCTGGCGGAACGTATCAAACCCTACCGCTGTACCATCGACGTCGTCCGTAGAACTATATAATCACGGTGTATAATTTTAGTTACATGGCATATGAGTAATATGACATCATCGCAATAGACAATAGGTTTTTACATCCTACATAACATACATATGCATTCCTTCACACTGAATAATTACAAACAAGTTGTATAAACCTCCCCAATAAAACCTACGACGTTTTGTACTTCAAGCATTTAACAATTAAAACCTTGGCACTCATATACGAAAATAAGTAACTGACATTTGGTTGGCGAATAATTGAAAGTCCTCTTCCTGCATGCGATGACACAGCAAATAGAGCTGTCTGTCATCACCGCGTTTGACAACAACCTGGTTTGACGCCTTGTATAAAGGTACATTCATAAAATACGTGTGTATTTATATCTTACTAATATTATAAAGACGAAAGTTTAGATGTTTGTATGTTTGTTACTCTTTCAAGCAAAAACGACAATGAATCTGGATGAAATTTAGCATAGCGATAGATTATAGTCTGGTACTTTTTATCCTGAAAAAAGGCGCAGTTAGTTTTTAATAAAAGAATAATGTATAGTCGTTCATAGTCGGTGACATTCACTTGCCGTCATAAAACTGGTCTGCTCATTAACCACATAAACCATAAAAAGAGAAAACTTCCACCGCCTTCAGCTCTATAAGTCGCAAGTCCGGTCGCATATGGAATACTGTTCTCATCTCTATGCAGAGGCACCTCAGTACCAGCTTCTCCCTCTGGACCAAATCCAACGTAGAGTGACTCCAATCGTGGATAGCCCAAACATCTCCGATCGTACGTTACGTAGAGATGTGGCTTCACTCTGCATTCTCTATCGCATATATCATGGAGAGTGCTCCAAGGAATTGTTTGGACTAATATCAGCCGCAACTTTTCGCCATCGTTCCACTCGGCAAAATTTTCATCCTCATTACCTGGATAGTTGGCGCTCCACTACTGTGCGCTTTTCGAAACACTTTTTGCCCCAACAACCAATCTGTGGAACGGCTTATCGTCTGCGGTATTTCCGGATCGATACGACATTCAAACCTTCAAGAAAATAGCGTACTCCTTCTTAAAAGGCCGGCAACTCGTTTGTGATTCCTGAATTGCAGACGTTCATGGTCGGCTGTAGTCACTTTCCATCAGGTGACCCGTCTGCTCGTCTGCCCCCTCTAACATAAAAAAAAACTTGAAATAACTTAAAAGAAGAAACTTACAGAAATGTTGACTTAAGTATACGTGCTATATGTATGTACCCTTAGTTCGTAGGAGGTAGCACGATTGTTCTGAATGTGTCGTTATACTGGTGGATCCAGTTCGCGTAGCGTCGTATGCAAAGCTATAACATCTAATCCTCACAGCTTCCCTCGTAAACAAGGCAGTTTCTAAAGTTTCTTACGTTTGTTTTATTTTTCGTTATAACTTTTATTTAAAATGACTTGCCAGTGACAATTAATTTGTTTTGTAAGATAAGGGCTGAGAAATGAAGAAAAGTTGTTGACGCGAAAAAATGCTATCAGATTTTGTTAGCGTTTGTTTTTGTGGCTGACTTTAAATAAAGAAAGTCAAGCCATTAATAATATTTCTTGTGTATAATGTAATGATACCGTTGAATACATTCCGAGAGATACTATTGTTTTTTTAAGAGAGTATTTTTTTTTGGTTCTCAATAAATATGAAAGCAAAATACATTTAAATAAGGAAAAGTAAGTCCAAAAACTATATTTCAAAAATCCTTTGCTCAAATTATTTATAGAATTTATTTCTTCTAAAATAAAACAATAAAATAATTTGTCATTTACACATTACTTATATCCAAATATTATTCGAAATTATATGAATAGCATTTTTAGTTTCAATTCACCGTATCATACTGAAATCAGCATCCACCTTATGGATAAAATGCGAAAACATGTTCAACATAACAAAACCCTTTTTTACTTAAACTGTATCAGTTATTCATTTTTTAATTATCTTGAAGTTTTAGAAGACTGTCTCAAAAATAATTTTAAATTTAACCTATCGCACTATTAACAAATAGGTGTCATCTTCTTTCTATACGATTCAAATTTGTTTTATTAGTTGTTATATTTAAACAACAGTAACATAATTTAAGTCCACAATAAAATATAAAAACTTGTAAGCAGAAAAGTGCGAATGCCATCCAAATATAGCATTCAAGGAAATAATTATTTATGCAGCGTTAAAACTGAGCCTTTTGTTAAATAATGTCTCATATTAGACAAAATTCGCTAAAATTATAAATGACTGTTTTATATTATATTTGGTATCTACAAGGTCGTTGGTGCTATATGGGTCTTATTCATTCCTCACTTTACGTTGAAGTAGGCAAATACATAATCATCATCATTACAGGCTTTAAAATAAAAACTGAACATGCCAGCAGTGGACTGCCACTGCTGGCATGTTCAGTTTTTATATAGTTGCCAGTTGACTTCCACGCGGTTCCTCTTATAAGTTCTGATAGTCCGATTTCAACGTTTGATGACCATCCGTATATAATCTATCATCCAGGGTGCCGGCGGTCGTTTAACCCTTACCTTTTTAATTGGTGCATGAGTATCATAGAGTTTAGTCACTGCTTTATTAAATATGTGCACCTTGTCATCAACAGCAGTGGAATCAATCAGCGGTGCCCAGTCAATACGTGAAGCATCCTCACTTAATTTATCTATATTCATTCGTCTAAAGCAACACCTGTATAGGAACTTGGGTTTGGGTTTTGGAGGTTTAAGGACGTAGGAGAATAAAATCAGGTCATGATGTAAGAATCCGGGAGCGTCTAGTTGACCAGGAGAGGAAACAAGAGAAGGATTGGAAGTGATGATTAGGTCGAGCCAAGTGTCTTCGCCGATATTATTGTGATGAGTGGCATGTAGTAGCAGAACATGAAGGCTGACCGACTCAAAACGGAGTTTACAGGAACAAGAGGACTTTGATCTAGGAGATTGGGATTAAAATTACGAATGATGACATGATGAGCATACTCTGCACCCTTCAAGAACAGATTCGGATTCAGTGAAATAGTCCATAGAAAGGGGACAATAGACAAGGCCGAACACGGCTTTAGCGCCCTTGACACAAACCTATAGGAATAAAGGTTCAACAGAGGCAGCGGAAGATGAAAATGAAATAATTTTATAGGAAAATCACTGCATAGGTAAGTTTTGTAAAGGTGTTTTATAGTCATCTAAGTAAGAGCTATTCAGTAGTTATGATTTTGATAAAGCAGGGATGTTTTGTACTCGAAAAAAAACCATAATTTTCATATTAAAATTCTTTTCAATGTACATCTTAAACTAAGTAAAAAATATGATAGTAATTAAAAAGGGAGAAAAAATAAAATTTAATGTTTGGCTGATTTCAATGATTTATTTTAAACAAATAATTGCAATGAATTCAAATGTCAATTTTATTGTACACAACATACAGAAGATCACAAATGAAGCGTTCCGTATTACATAAATACAATACAAAACCTTTACAATTTGATTCAAGTACAAATATAAACAAGATTTTTATCGATAACTTAATGTATATTTGGATAATCTAATTGTAATCCAACTATTCTATTCATATCTATTTTAATCTTTTGATAGAGACTTCCTAGATATCCTACGTTGTCAATATGCATACTTTGAATGTTCTGTTTGCGTCAAACAGGTGGTCTTTTTTTTTATTGATCTACTTTGGGGAGGACCCGGACTATGTGATTTCAGGAACTCCCCGAATCGACTTGCTATGCCGTATTCTAGAGGAAACTGCAAAACTTTAACCCCAGCAAACAGTCCCATATCTTAAGTAAAACTAAGGCCTAGTATTAAAACACCTTTTAGTACCTTTAGAAATCTGAGTTAGATAGAGCTGGTTTCATACATTTGTTGATCTGCTGACCTGATAAGGTGGATAAGCCGGAAGGACGCTTCGCCTTCGGATTTATAACTCGGGTATACCTAAAATTAAGATGTAAGTAAGGTTATATTTTTTTAATAAATACCATTCTCAAAAAAAATATACGAGTATTCAAATGGAATAATTTTTTTCTTGTCATACTTAAATCATTATCTATATACCCCATCTAGTAAAACTCTCTAACTTATCTAAGATTTAATAAGGCAGTGAACGTCACTGCTAAGATTTGATCTAGCAGCCTTGAGCTTGACTTATGATTACTTACAATTGATTGGAGCTAGTAAGATATTACGTCTACATACAACAGAATTTACTGACCTTATCAAACTCAGTGAACTTTTTTGTTGGTAAGTATAGTCGTTGTTGTTGTGATACATACATACATCTAAAGTAAAATATTGTGCAATATATAGGTATTTCATAAATGTAATCATTTGAAACCTTTGTGATTTCATCTGTTGTTCATTATTTGAATTTTAAAAAAGATTGAAAAAAGAAAAAAACACTTTTCATGGCAAGCCATACTTTTTTCTTACTAACCTGGACAACTGAAGTCAGTTTAGTAGCAAAAATTGCTGATAAGTAATGTATGAAGCTAATTAATTTAGTAAATTTAAAATCATTATAAACGCAAAAGTTTCTGAGGATGAATGTTACCTAATTTTTCCAAAAAGGCTAATCGAAGCTAAATGGTATTTGGAGTATACATAAATTATCTGAAATAGCACATAGGCTATGCATCTTCAACTACAGCTGTCTCTCCAAATCATTAAACCCATTTTAAGATTGCCTGGAACACATTCCATTCAGCAATGAACCCACCCTGAGTACATTAGCTGCTTGGCACATGTGTGTATGACACTCCTGCTGTCACAGTGGTGTACAATACAAATAGTAAGTTATCTATCTACCAATCTCTATATCTACTTTTCAAGAATAAAAATATTGGAAAAATTGATTTATAATTAAAGTTTACTTTTCAACCGACTTCAAAAACACAAAAGAAGAGGTTCTCAATTGGACTGTTTTTATTTTTTGTATGTTTGTTACGCGATATCGCCGTCAATTGTGGACCGATTTATAATTATTATTTTTTTAATTGAAAGGGTGGTCCCATTGTCATCAAATTAGTATCTGATGGCAGGATCCTAGAGCAATCGAAGTAAACCCAAAAGTAAAGTTTTAGCTTGTTTCTCTAGCTATGTATATATGTCGCACTTATTTTAGTTTTTTCTCTAGTTACTCTTTGTTAGTATTGTTTAAAGTCGGTTCACCTTTTTTTAAATCAAAACTACAGCAAAATATGTTTTAATCTGGCATATCCATATGTCAGTATTTTCGTAGTAATATCGTTGTCAAAATCTTGTTGTGTTTCATTTTAAGAGTAAAAAAACTTATCTCATCAAAAAGAATTTTACTTGTAATGTTGGTACACTCTTAATATTATTCACACTTATATTCACGACCCTTTGTCATCTTCTGTCGAGATGACGCAATATGCTGTCTAGACAATATAAACTTATTAAGTTGTTTTTGTTTGCCTCATGGAAATTAAAACCTTGTAAATATCTTAAATTGGTTTAGCAGAATTTTCTAGACGAAATCTCTATTATAATTATAAGCCTGATAGATTCAAGGATAGGAAACATTGTATGTACAATTTTTCAGTACTAATAAAATGCAAAAACATGACTTGCGGTACACCTTTCTACGATAGATCTTCAACTAAGAAACCTCTATAGAAAGAATCTATATATTCTATGATAAACCAAGAAAATCACCCTGCCCGGACATCGATCTATCAAACCTATATTATTATTATTGACATATACATATGATGTATAGAGAACAGATAAACAATATTTTTATTCCAAAACTGTATTGTATAATATTATAACAATTTAATTCTCAAGTTAAATATATTTACAGCTTATCGATCAGTCAGTCAGTGATCTTTTCAGGTCTTAAGAAGATCCAATATTTTGCGTTAAGTTTTTTAACTTGAATTTTCCAAACTTACAAACTATCTCGTTTTGAAGATATATTATATTATTTCGTATTCATGCGGGAATTAACGGCACCGCTTCGTTTCGCTTTACTTGTTTTTCAATTATACGGTCATTACCTAAAAGCGTCGATGAAAAAGTTGGGTCAAAAACATACCATCGACCCTTACAGAGACTCATTACAAATTACTAATTACGTTTCCTGCTAATACTCTCTGCAATTTATAAGTTACGCAGTAAAGTATTATTTTCGCCTACCGTCCTTCGCAATTTATACTCTTGGGATTGAAATTCGAAACTTCCTAAGTGGATCTTAAGTTTCCAAGTTTATTTGATTTCATTAGAAATTTTAAGCAAGACTATTCTTACCCATTGTGCGTTTTATTTGGTAAATTGAATATAAAAACCGTACTTTATTGCCACTAATAAAACGATACTTAATGCTTGATTTGTTTTGTTTGTTTCACAGCTATGTTTAGTTATCAATTCTTTGAGAAACGATTAGATATACACTTAATTTCTTAAAGTAATGAAAGATTGTTCTAATACTTTTTTAGTTTCGGGTGAATGTATTTTTGTCCCGCAGTTTGTTTTCAAAATATTTTTTTACATTTGAATTACCGTAAGAAGTAGCCACTTCAGTTCTACACGGTATTATACAATTATTAACATGACTTTTCTAATATCGACTGATATTTCGAAATTTAAGTATTAATGCATGTTATTATATCGGAGTATGAACTTTCTAAGCACTAACTTACGCCACAGAAGACGGTATAATAATCCGGAGTTTTAAACGAGTTTTCGTGCAAAGAACACGTCCAAAGAGTGCTCGTAGCATCCCGCGAAGACGGGAGTGCACTTCAGCGAGAAATTTCTCACATTTTCTACCTAAACGTTAGATGCTCAAGACGTTCTCCAGATTATATCCACACATCTGGCCCTTTTATTAAACGACTTTAAAAGAAAACACGAGCTCTTTATAGATCTACAAAGGTAGTGCAAAACCTCTTTGTGTGTTTAAGCTTAGGACATAAACACTGTGAGAAAATTCTATGTTTGAAAAATAAGAAGAAAAATGCGAAAAATGAGGTTTGAGATTTCTGTTTACGAGTTCTGTGAAGAGTTATCTTTCTCTTTGTGTTAAATTTTATGTTGCAGCATAAGACTTACGTATCTATTTACATAACGCGGTTATGCTGTACGGAAAGCTTAAATGCTAATACAAATATTTTACATTTTTGTCAGCAAGCGCTTTATATTAAGGGAAATAACCTATTATATAAAGGATATAGTTTAGAAGACTATATCTGAAAGTGTATACAACATTATATTTGATCTACTACTACTATATATATTATACTATATATACTAATATTATATATATTTTATATAAATGCTAATACTATCTACTTACCTTGTTTATTTCATGTACTTACGCATAATTTACCGCTCAACACAATTTTATGATCATTATATCCAGAGTGATCCAGTGTGACATATATAATAAGTTTTTCATATATACACTGTACAAATTGTAGAACGTTTTTGTGTCCATTTTACTATCATAATAAAATACTAGATATTACTAGCAACGTGGTACATTTTTAATGCAGGTTTTGTAACTTAATTTGAATCATCTAAATGTATTAATATATTTGTAGATAGAACTGCACTAGATGCCGTAAAGCACCTAATTACATTCATCCTCCATAATCTCTGGCCGGAAGACACCGGGATTGAGGTTACCACAAGTTTTGCATTCCTCTACTAACAACTCAATATCTATTTTATGTACTGGTATCAAGTCTTTAAGAGGTTCAGCGAATTTTTTCTCAGGTTATACCAAAATCCCAAAACTTCCATGCTACTTCCACATATACACCTAAGACATGGAACACCGCGTGGTTTTAGTCGATTCAGAAATAATTACTACGCCGAGTTCTCGGTTAGGTGGTTTAACTTTGCAAGCCGCCTTCTCTTTAGAAATCTGTGGCTTAATATAGCAAAGTGTTTTGCTTTTGCAACGCGATAGCGATGCCTCTGATAGTGTTTGTATAGCCATATGAAATAGGCACAATTATTGGTACCAAAAAAATTTAGGTATTCAAATCAGCCAGAAAATAGCAAACTTTCCATACATTTGTGTATATTTTAAATTGATTATAACGATACTCAATAGTCCAACAACAATTACATTCGCAGTGTACATTTAAATGAACTTTTATGACCTTTTACGTCGGCAATAATCGTTCGCCGTATGCTTGTAAATCTAGTCAATGATCGTATAGGGCCATTTCGAAGGCTATTAAAGTGCTTTGTAACCATAATGTGAGCAGTTGATTGAAAGTCATGGTTTCAAGTTCGTTGGTCGGGAAAGATCTTTTATTAGATACATAAATCGGCATTTATTGTCTTAGTATTGTAAAACAAAACTTTTCCAATAATAATGTCAATTTTAGAGTCATTAAGTTTTGGAGAGGGGTCTTCTTTACATTTTTGGACGCGAATATAAGAAACTGTTAACTGAAATGAGAAAGTTAAGTGTGTAGTGCTATGAAAACATTTTTGGTTTAGTCCCAAACGAGTAAATTGAATTTAAAATATAGTTATCTTGAGTTACTCGATTCCTTGACATGTCTTTTTTTTTTTTTTTTTTTTTTAAAGACAACTCCCGCATTAGGAATAAATCCTGTGTCGCGAGGGACTTTACAAACATACATGAAACGGACACAAAGAACACCCAGACTCAGAACAACAATTTGTGGATCACACAAAGTGTCGTCCCATGTGGGGTTTGAACCCACAACACTCGGCGTAGTAGGAAGCGGCGTGGCGGCCGCTTAAACCACTACGCCATCCGTGCAGTCAAGTCTTTGTCATCAGCATTAGGAGCAGTAGCTATCTGGCACAGTAGATAAACAATAAATGACTGACGAATATTCCACCTCAGGATCTTGAAGCCGTGAAAATGCTCAGCCATAGATAATCGACCAGCCTACCCCATTTTTCAAGGATATGAGAAAGAAAGCTTCTATAAAAGTGACTCAAGTTAGAAGTAAGGATAGACGGAATTTTGAAATCTTCGATTACAATGTGTGATTGGTATCTAAGCTATTATTTTTTCTACTCGACTAAGTAAGCGCGATGCTGATATTTTGCCCTATTATTGCTAATAAGAAATGAATAAGCAAAACCAAAAACAATTTACAAAAAAAATACTATAATTCTATTTAGAGCACAAGCATATGTCATGTCTCATAATATCCTTTATATTAAGACTCACTGAACTAGACTCATTATTTTAATTACATGTATTGTGTGAGAATAGTGGCGAATGTTTAGTCGATTGTCTTTTATTTATAAGTTCATTTATAAGTTCATTTATAAGTTCTATACGAGGTAAGCTTTGAGGGAAGCCGCTTCCTTTGAACAGTTAAATACAGTTCCCTACGGTAAAACACACCTGTTACTGACGCAAAGTTCTAATAGTTTTTTTCAAGCTGTTATTAACCTTAAATACTTTATCAAAGAGTTTGTAAAAGAAAACTTTTTGTACAGCAACTGCTTTTGTAGTTTTGTTTACCATAGATAACTAATAACATCATTACCTATTCTGACTACACTGCATTAATACTTATTTCGGGAAACGTTTTATTCATTTTTATATAGTTTGGTCATGTCCCTCCGTCCGTCTGTCCACATTATATCAAACAGACTATTAGTGCTTAAAACCTGTAATTTCTCATGATCAAGAAAGTGTAAAAAGTAGGTAGTTAGGGCTAGGACCTTTAAAGTGGGGGTGTTATTTTTTATATTCAATTGTACCATTATAATATAATAATAATGATAATAATTTATTTTCACACCACAATATCATAACAATTACAATAACTAAAACAAAAACAAAATAGGAATCGATACTGTGGGAGACTGGTACATACCTGGTAGGCTTTTGGCCTGTATTTCAGGTCACCAGGTCTTCCCCTCTTTAAATTCTCTTTATTGCAACATTGCATTCGCTAGTTTTAGGATTTATTCTTAACAAAAAATTGTGGGTTGTAGATTGCGTTTCGTATGTGTGTGCGTATGTGTGTGTGTGTGTGTGTGTGTGTGTGTATGTGTTTGTGCGCGTGTGCGCGCGCGTGCTTATGTGTGTGTGTGTGTGCGTGTGTGTGTGTGCATGTGTGTGTGTGTTTTGTTCTGCGTTTGTATTGTATCACTACCCAGGGATATCAAGATTTTTTTCTGTTTCGCTGTAATTGAGTTGTTGGAGCCAGTTTGTTACTTTCATTTTGCAGTGTTTTTTTGTTAGGTGAAATATGCCTGAAGTACCGTTTATTTTGTTATATAGGCAACCTCATAGGTCACAAAAAAGCGCTTTTCAAATTTTGTGCGTTGGGAGTGTTGGAGTCGATCTCCTGGATTTACTCGCCTTCTACTGACAGGACATGGTGGATGATAATCCAATAGGCTATGTTGTCTGAGGATTGTTGCAAGCAGGAAAAGCTGTCATACTGTAAGGAATTTAGTGTCTCTGTATAGTTGGTGTGTGGGGTAGCAGTACGGAAGATGGTAGGATACTTTGAGGATAGTTATGTAGGGTGTCATTAGATAGGTCTTTTAATAAGAAAATCCTTCTTAAAAAAAGTTGAAGCGACTTAAACAATACTAACAAAACTAAAACCCTAGCAGCAATCGCTGTTGACTTGCTGTTATTTTTTGGAGAGTTCCGTTGTCTGAAATTTAAATGGGACCATTTCCGATAGACGCATTTCAAACAAAAAAAGAATTTATAATCCGTCTAAATATGACAGAGCATTTTTTTTTAAATGTATACTAGCAACCTAAATAACTAGTATTCCCGTTAACCCCTCCCGCTAAGCTAAATTGCTTGTGTTAGGATTTTAATCCACGACCTCTTGATCCACCACCAACCAACCACTAGGCTACCGCCGCTTAGTTGTGCCCGGACATACATAAATAAATGATTATTAATTTAAAATTAACATCCGAATTGACTTCTTCCTCCTTTCTGAAATCGGTTAAAAATAATAAGGGTTTGTGAAGATAATATTTTTATTAAAGTATCTAAAAGCCTTAAGCCTTAAGCCAAACGGCAGTATTTGAAGATCGAAAAAAAAACACGGGAAAAATCCTATATAACGAATTTAAAAGTAAAATTGACACAGCTTAGTAGGTTTTATTAGTTAACGAGTAATAGTCGACCAATTATTTGAACATAGGCCACCGAAACCGTTAATGTGAAATGTTTATAATATGAAATAGCTACGGCACCCTACATTGGGTGTGGCTCGACACGCACTTGTCCAGTATTTCTTTAATTCCATTACAACAATTTGTAGACATACATACACATATACTAAACATCATATAATAATACAAATATCTGTATTTAAATTCTATCGGACTATATAAACAGATATATTAATATAAACACCATTTGAAAAGGATCCGAAAAAACAGTATAGCGAAGTAGAGTATCCAGTACTACGAGTATATAATACAGATGTCAAATTACACGATCAGTTATTTAATAATACCTAGATCTAACGATCATTCTAAGTTTACTTGGATATATAGAATTGTTTGTTACGTTCTATCAATTTGATACTGATTTAAGGACGATTTCACAAGTTTATTTTTTTTTATGTCTAGTTGAACTTATTGTCATTAAGTCAGGATATAATAATGGGATCTAATATTACAGCGACTTGGATGTACCAAATATATATTAGATAGTATATATGTATTAGATAGATTAGATTAAAGATCACAGAAAAGCAATATTTTGTAAAGTTCGTTTTGCAGCTGTTTTAAGGCTTGTGTGGTATTCTTGTGTGTATTCTAAATCTAAGTTGTGAACCGTTCTTTAAGTTCTTTCTTAAAACGCAAATATTGTTGTTTTCAAATGAGTGTTTAATATTTTATAATATGATGTAATATTTATATGTATATTGAAAAGTATGAAAATACCAAGAAAAGGAAAACATGGAGTAAAACTATCGTGAGTGTTCGCAAATAAATTGAAATATATATATGTTCGTGAAATATATTTATAATGATTTAAATAGTTTAATAAAAATATATTTTATACAAAAGCCTGATCACTACAATACAATCAACTTTTCAGTACAATCATATACAATAATAAGACCAGTCATGAAAGGTATTTGTTTACGCTGCCATAAAAATTGAAAAGGAAAAAAACTACCACAAAAACATAAAGTGGAATAAAAATATCATTTCGCAAAACAAGCATGTACTCGTATATAGTTAAACACCGCACATTTATTTACCAATATCGTTGCAACGATCAACATCCTATTTACCCTCAACGATGGATTGCTCGACTATTTTTTCAGAATCACATCGTTAACTCCGACAGCAAGATTTATATCGTTGTGTTTGACGTGGCAATTAACGGAAGGCGTACCTAATGCGAAATATTTGCCGATGTAAGTACTGAGTACAGTACTGGGCCGGTTTTAATTAAACTAATACGTGATATGCCCAGATCACGACTTCGGTATTTACTCTTCATTGCTTCTGATAAGACTGTGGATAGATATGAGTAACGAACTCTGTTGTAATAAAAATAGGATGCCTCAGATTGATGTTCAAGTTGGTTTAGAAAATCCTGGTTAAATAGCATCATTAGCAGTGAGATAGTTAAGTGAGTAGGATAGGTACGGTACCGCGTAAATGAAACTTTGAAAAAAAAAAGATTCACTGCGATAGGAAAGTGACTACTCTTTAAACAGCATTATTACCGTGATAAATAGTATGAGATAAGTCACGTAAGTAGAATAGGTTAGGTATTGCGGAAGTAAAAGTTTGAATAAAGAATTTCTCTCTCTATCTGACTGGTTGACTATTTTGTCGTATGCCAAAAGTAAATTTTAGTAATGAATTTTTCTTTGCCACATGTACTAATAGGTATATACCTATGTAATTTTTTCCAGCTCAAAAGTATCGTAGTTATAGCGTCAGGTTATTCATCAAACATAACGTGAAAGGATTGTGCATCATAGTCTTTATAATCTTACGAATGTGAACAATTCAACGATGCAAACATTTAGCTCAATTATTGAACAGAATTCTATGAAGTATTAGGATTACATATATCACAAATGTTAAATTTATGTGTGTTTTGTTGTATAAATTACATGCCAATGCGTAATGCTAACGTGCAGAAAAGTTAACTTTTTAGTTAATAAACTTCAACAAAAAAATATTGCTGAGGAAGACAAGTAAGGGAGTTCTTAAATAAGCTTCCTAACTTTTTTTAAATTCTAATGTCCTTTTGAAAACTCTCATATTGAAGTCATTTTAGAAAACCATAGCAGCATAAACGGGCATAGTTGAACCACTAATTAGAAGACCATCATATTGTTTCTTAAAAAAAAAAAGTACTACGAATATCATGTGTTACGGAGGATTACAAATATTCACGAAGCAGACACAAACCCTCAGCAGCAGACTCAGATCAATTTGTGAATCACACAAAGTGTTTTTCCATGTAGAGATCAAACCCACAACAAATTGCTTAAACCGCTACGCCATCCATGTAATCATATAGGAAATTTCTAGGGTATACCTGGTTCCCCGGCTATTAGTACCCGAGACGGCGTGCGGTTTTAGTCGGTTCGAGTCCGACTTGCCACCGATACGATAGACCGGGATTTCCGCACGGAAAAAAAAAAGGTGTGAACTGTCGACAATAATGATAGAGTCCCAGTCTAATGACTATATCGAGTGTATGTCGACATATAGAGTGAAATACTGCTTCTCTTCAGAGAGGATACAGGACTTATGGAACCCAATTTACTATTTTATAATAGAAATATATAACCCAATTTACTCTTAATTATCATAATTATTTATTAAGAACATAATAGAATTTATTTACTTCGTACTCCGTAATTCGATATTGTATCCACAAAGTAACGGGGCTGAATAATACCTATAGTTAAGGTGCAGTACCGACACAGATTCAATTAATTTCGGCAAACCAATCTAAAATATGCTAACATTCCTAATCCCAAACACGTGGTCTCGAATTACTTGAACTATAAATCGCAACGATTAATCACCTTGCACAAGCGGAACACATAAAGTTATCTTAACAATCAGTGCCAATAGTAGGCACCTATTTACATGCTCGCGCAATAACCCGACAATCAGTATTTTCTTATGTTTACTAGTTAAACATAAGAAGTACTAAGGCTACTGCATACAACTACGAGTTCTTGGGTGTAATTTCCGCTAAGTGCAAATATTTGTTTTTGAATAATTCTTTGATCGGGATGTTCCTATGTAGATCATCTAAATATGATTATTCAGCTCTAAAACCCATAAGTTCTGGAGCAAGTTTAGCAGGTTGTTTTGTTCAGATCGAAGTAAGAAATATAATTATCCATTAATATTAATTACCGGACATACCTAGTTGGTATATGATAACAATTTTTTTTAGGTAGTTTAATATAACATAATTATAAATACTAATAAGACTTCAAAAAGTTTGTGCCAGGTTCTGTTTTACGTACCCAAAAGGGGTCATGTCACCCCTTCACATTTTAAAAATGCAAGCGCGTCGGAAGCTTCATATGGCAAGTCACCTTTTTTTTTTTTTTTTTTTTTCCGTGCGGAAATTCCCTCGTATACCACCGGTGGCATGTCGGACTCGAACCGACTAAAACCGCACGCCGTCTCGGGTACTAATAGCCGGGGAACCAGGTATACCCTAATATGGCAATTCACCTATTTTGCGTAAGTAATTTCCAAACGTCCTATTTACTTAACAAGTTAAAGTGGACATCTAGGCACAATCTAAATTCTGGAATAATATCTCCTATCCACCTATAAAAAGAAGACCCATTGAATATTCTTTCAAAACGAAACTGAAGGAATTCTAACTGCAGTATCAGAAGGAATTCGAAGACGTCAGAGTGACTCTCAGAGCGATATAAAATAGAGAGCGTGCCATGACCATGTATGCCGTGCTGTGGCCATATCTCACCTTATTTTATTATTCCCTACAAATTACTATATTTTTACTATCATAGTCATAATGTTTTAATTCAATCAAATTGTTATCCAATTACTACCTATTGTATTTAAATGTTTTCCTATCAATCAAATTAATATGCAATTCCTATAGTTCTCAGAATATTCTGAAACTAATATTTCTTTCTAATCTACCATCCTAAACTATCATAATGATCGTATATTTACACTATCGAACAGACAAACGGACAACACCCTTGGGCTGCGCTGAAAACCGGCGTTAGGTGCATTGCGCCTAGCAATTTGCTGAGCCTTGATCCATGTTGGTAAATATGTAATTTTTACATTTTTCTTTTGTAAATATTTAACAATCCTGTAAAATTTGCTAATTAAAGTATTTTTCTTTCTTTCTAATAAAAAGGTTATTATAATTTAAACATTATCTTAGATTGTCAATATTGCAGCTTATACAGTAACATTTACAAGTTTATATGATTGTGCTGTTTCGGAAGTACTAAACCTATAATTTTATTAATTGTGGTGATCGTGAGTTAGATTTCGTGAACATTTTACAATGACAGTTTTAGTGTTCTGTCTATAAACTTGGAAAACCATTAAACAGTACTAAGAGTTTAAATTAATTTTCATTAAAATTGGCTGGTACATAGAGACATTAACGATTAAGAACTCTAAGTCCTATTAAGGGTATATTAATTTGTGTATTTTTAGGGGTTTTGAGTCGGTTAATGACTGATTTGGTGGAAAGCGTAAGATTTAGACAAGTCCGATAAAGCATTATTTTTTTATAAGAGACAAATCCCTTAATAGGAATATATCCTGTGTCGCTCAAACATTTATAAAACGGGCACAAAGAACACCCAGACTCAGAACAACAATTTGGGGATCAAACAAAGTATTGTTCCATGTAGGGATCGAACCTGCAACACAGAGAGCACTAGGAAGCGGGGAAGGTACCGCTTAGATCACCACGCCATCTTCTATATCTAAATTTAGAAAACTAGATTTCATTTAAGGCGTAAGTACTCAGAAAATCGTTGAAATGTACGGAAAAACAACCTAGTTGCTGATGCTTTTTTGTTATGTATGAAACGTAACTCACAAAATACTAGCAGCTGCGGATTGTGCCTGCTGTCTTGGTGCAATTTAAGTATGATTCGTATGTATTTGGAAATATAAACGTATGTTTATCGATAGTCGGGCTACTATTGTAAAGGCCCTGCCTAGTTTGGCTGCAAACAGCCGTGTGAGAGATGTGACGAGTTATTATTGGTTACTATTTGTTTTTCATTGAAATTTATACAGATAATGTAAGTATTATGTAACAAAATGAACCTCAGTATTATTAACATCATCATATTATATAAATTTTGTATCACTATTAATCCCAAGAATCGTGTTTATTTTCTTGATGCTAACACGAACAAATAATTTTACATTTTAGAAATCAGTAGATATGTTCATAAACCTCTAAATGTTTAATAACTTAGCACAAGGCTAACCAACAAACCATAAACCGTAGAAAGTTCTAAATTTATCACAAATTAAAAGTTCTTTAAACACGCGAAATGCCTTACGTATCACGCAACTGACCAGCGTATTAAAATCATAACTCAAATGTGCAATAACGTCAACGGTCAACGGTCCCTCGTAATCCGTATGACGGTGACTTTAATAGGCGCGTTAATTTATTCATATAGGCCTTAGTAACCATGTGCGCCATTTTCAATCCATCATCGTAAAATTTGCTGATCGTCCCGCGCGTCCTTTGTGGAATAATATTCGTCGTGACGTTTGAATGCAGTATTGAGCCTTGTGCAAATTGATGCTTAGTGTTATTTGCTAGAATTCCCCTGAATACATATGGCAGATAGAATAATCTTTTCAGTCCCAGTCAAATGAGTGAAAGTCGGAACACCTGCAAAACATGCAAAGACAAATAAAAAAAATTACCGGGTGTAATTTTTAACAGGTAGATGTGCCGGATATTTAATCAAAAAGTGATGATTAAAACAGGCGTAAACAATGTACCATAGTTAACGAATGTAAATATATGAACGCATGAATATAACATAATTAAATGAATAGTGCTATAACTGAGACTTTTGAACAAAATATTTAGAGAAACATACAAAAATTAACTAAATTACTAAGGAATTCCTGTTTGTTGTAGTGCATCTGTAGTTATCATGTTTATCTTTAGCATTAGTAATAGTTATTGAATTTTAATCTCAAAATCCTTTTTTTAAGGTTAAATCTCATTCATTTGAATGACTGTGAATAAACAAATGATTTATCTTATTTTAAGACAATTTGTAAACATTTAATTTAAGCTTCACAAATTGGTATACCTTACGTCAAAACCTTGTATACGGGACAGTAAAAGAATTCAATATTAAATTTCTAATAAATGAATAGACATTTCATGTTGCGGTTATCTCGCAAACATGTAAGTATTTCTTTAGCTTAATATCCCTTATTCGTAAGCTATAATCATTAATTACAATTATTCCCTCTTTGAAATACATTTTGTTCCGAAAGAGGAACGCTGAATTAACTGATTATCGCCCAAACGCTTCTGAAAATTAATTATTATATGAAGCCGCAAAGTAAGGATGGCGGATTAAAAATTAATTACAGTTCAAAACTAAGCTTTTCGGGATTTCAAAACGACGAAAAGTTTCATTTAAGCTTTTTCACAACGAATGAATTTATTTAAGGCTTGCTAGTTTTGTTGAAAACAAACTCTTTCAATGCAGTTATTCTGGGACATGAATGTTGAAATTGACACAGCCTGAAGCCTAGATTAGTTAGGCTTTTAGTTTTGAATGGAAGTACTAAAAAAACTACATCGTTGACAATTATTTTTTTTTACCCTATTTTCATTTCTGATTTTGGCTACAATAAAAGAAGAATACTACTACAAGTAGAATACTACTGCGCATCCTTCAGCGGTGTATCCATTGTTGTTGTGTAACTATTGTTGTTTGTTTGTTGATTTTAAAGTCCGAAAATGCGATGACTGTACGGATGGCGTAGTGGTTTAAGCGGTCGCCAAGCCGCTCACTACTACGCTGAGTGTTGTGGGTCCGATCTCCACATGAGACGACACTTTGTGTGATCCACAAATTGTTGTTCTCAGTCTGGGTGTTCTTTGTGTCCATTGCATGTATGTTTATAAAGTAACCCTCGACACAGGATATATTCCTAATGCGAGAGTTGTCTTGTGAGAGTCTATCTCTCTGAGAGCGAAAAAAAAAAGAAATATAGTTTCAAATTACCTCACACTCTTATTTTTAACCGATTTCATTAGTGAATGAAATCGGTTAAAAATGAGACCTATAGAACGTCGTCCTACCTTTAAATTATTCGAATCTTTTTACTACTTATGTTTGTGGTAACAGTTGAATGCAAAAGCATGGGCTTCTTCATTCAGTCATTTTACACGCTACTTTTACTACACTATTCTAGGTATTAACACATTGACATTTTAACACATTATTATTACTTGTAAGTCCTATCTACTAACTCCAGTAGAACATGTTACAGAATATACCTTATCTTGAATTTTCTTTACAATTTGAGTAGTGTAGACACTCGTAAATTAGGGTTGCTAGTTTTGGAAAACCCAAGGTTTTCTTAGTAATTCCCTTGCGTGTTCATGTTCATAACACGACAGCGGTTAGGGTTGCCTATTAATTATAACTGTCCCGCTTAATACCAAAACCTTGATAATTTTGAACACTGGACGTGTAGGTAACTAAGTTTGAATAAATGACTGTGTTTTTGTGACGTTAGAACAAAGTTGTAGCTAACTTTGTTGTTGGTTGCGGTTAGTTTTAGTTTATATTGAGAGTTTAGGATTGTGAAACTGGTAATGGATATACAAACAAATATTGTTACATCGTTAGTGCTATAACTGCGACTTTTGACTGTAATATTTAGAGAAATATACACAATTTCAAACGAATTCCTGGGTATTGTGTATCTGTATTGTATAATAATGATAATAACTCCACACATCTTACACTAGGAAGTCTGATCCCAAACTAAGCAAAGCCTGTGCTATGTAACCAGACCGATTAACATACTTATATATTTCTAAATGCATACACACTAAAGATAAATTAGGTACACCCAGACAGAATAAATGATTGTGCTCATCGCTCATTATTGGTCCTGGGTGGGATTCGAACCCACGACCTGTATAGTTGCCTGTAAAAGATAGCCACAGTGCAATAACTGCGTAACGTCCTTATATAACTGTTACACATTACAAGTATATTATACAAACTTTTGTAACTCTATCAAGAAACAAAAGAACGATTTCGAGAAAACTAAATAAAAAAAAGTATCCGAGAACATTCCAGCGCCGAGTACGGTCGTACAGTGGCTTAACCCTTCAAGTCCGCAGTGCAAGAATCGTTGCAAAAGCTCGTTTAGCTAATAATAACATTTGACCCTGTAATTACAGCTTACTGCGACAGTGTGTATTGCTCCTTAGTTTCGTATCGTAAAAGGAAATGGACAAAGACACGTTATTGAAAAGTTTTTGTGTAACATAACAATCACTACAAGAGTGTTCATTAAGTTTACGTTGAGTTTTAAACTAAGACTAAATAACATTGGAGTCTTGTAAAATTACGTTTCTTTTTATAGAATAGGGGGCAAATAAACAGACTCAGATGAGTCCTCTAGTGCGGTCTGGTGTGGTCCGTATCTACAAATTAAGAGTCACAATTGCATTGTTAGACTTTGAGTCCCTAGAATTAGGATCGGAGTCATTACCACCATGTGATGATGGCTTAACACAAATATTCGGTCCATCACATCACATTCAACAAAATAGCTTTACATAGAACAGTTTCATCATTACATATGAGAATTCCTTCCTAAAAGAAAAACGCCATGTAACGTTGTATATCTTTGTGTACCTAATATACAAATATGCTTGTATCGGTTTGTGGTATTCTAAATGGTGAGATCGATACAATTACGGTTTTTGAAATGTGATTTCTTGAGGAAGATTAGAGATTATGAGAAAGATTGGATAATATTTTTTTGTTGTTTTGTTCTGTTTTTAAATCGTCTGTTTTGAAGAAGGCTATTTATATAAGAATAAAAATAATTAGTTAAAAATAAAAGTGCGGCTTACTTATTATTAAAACCATTCATTTATATACACACATTACACATAACCTGATGATATACTTATATATATGTCGTAGTTTTCAAATACATGGAATCAACTGTTTTACCTCTCATTAAATGTATGACAGCTCTATATTCTATAAAAATAAAAACATTTATACAAGACATTGCGGTTATCAAGAAACTTTTTGCCTTGCACAACCAACCTGTGGAACAAATTGGTGCCTGCGACATTTCCAGACCGATACGACCCTGAAACCTTCAAAAAAGAACGTCCTTCCACCGTAAAGGCTGATGAAGCACTGGTGACTCCTGGAAAGCAAGCGTCCATGGGCAGCAGTAGACACTTATCATCAATCACTTATCAATTTCTCAGTGTGGGCGTGGTCATCTTAAGGCGTGGGCATATTTTCTACAACTCGCTTTAGTAAACAATAGTGCTACCGGTTGATATGATTGTCAATTTTTTTTATTGTTCTAATTAAAATAATGTGATTTCATGAGGAAGTCACGTACGTGTAATATTCAACCTGACATTTGTTAGATTGACGACTGTATTATAATAAGGCAAATGTTTTTTTTTAAGATTATTAATTCTGCCATTCATAATTATTTCTATTTTATAGATATATTTTGTACGATAGGTGCATTAAAAAAAACTAATTGCTGACAGTTAATAGATATTTGTGGTAAATAATATTTCCATAAATTACGTGAACTTAAAATGGAAGAACTTCACCTGAACTATGAGAGCACATTTGAAAAATTATTTTTAATTCGTAACGAAAACATCACAAGAGAGATGTTGAGATATCAATAAATCTCATCAACTCTCTTCAAGAGGCCAGTAGCTTAAAATTATTGAAAATAAGCTCACGTAATAAAAAAAATTCTCTCTAAGATAGAAACGATGGTTTTAATAGAGAAAAAGTAAAAAATTGGTTTAAAAATCCACAAGACAAAGTACAAAACCAACTACGATACCACAGTGTTTGATATACTTTGAATAAAGATAAAGCTAAATAGTCACAGTCGAATACTGTGACTATTTTAACTGTTAATATTCGTGTACATAAAAAGTATACTTGCATTAAACTATTTTTTTTAACTATACTATGTATTTAACAACAGAAAATATAATCACTAACGCGAAATATTTCATTTTTCTTCAGATGGTAATAAAGGAGATCCAAAAACATTATGAGTACAAAGTACAAATAAAACTTGGTTAAAAAAGAAATACAATGGTAAGAATCCTAATTAAATAAATTGTCTTTTCTGAGAAAAGTTGAACGTGTTTTAATTAAAGAAATAACATTATGATACTGGTTAAGTGCGAAAATGAAATAAAAGCGTAGATTGTTTCATCACAGGTGAGAATTTATTTAATGTACGTGGAGTGGTAACGCAATCAAATTTCGCTGGAACTCGCGTTGCACGTGTGAATTAATATGAATTGGATGTTACGAAAATACGAGTAGTTGAGGTTTATGTAACAAGGTGATTCACGATTCCTGAGAATTAAAATATCTGTTTATAAAATTATATTTTACAAAATTTCTGATCCTTGATTTTTTTTTAAATTAAGGATCTCCGTTTAACACATCTGTCATTGTAGTACTTATCGTGTAAGTTTTTCGTTTCGAAGAAAATCAATTTTATTTCTAGATTTTTCTATTTTACCTTTTAGTAATTCTCTGCATTGCTAAAGAAATAAGGCAAGAAAACCTATTCAATTATAGCAGTTTCAACTTACTTCATTCGGATTTAATCATTCGGTTCTAGTGCCTAGAGTCCAGTTTAATCTGAACTGCTGTTGATGCTTTGTTAACAATAATTTTGCATGACTTTTTCAGGAAAATCTGTATTTCAAGTTTTTTTTTATTTAAACATACTTAGAAAAATACTGTCTAAAGATTATTATTTTTTATTGAATAAGCCTTTTGTTACTCATACTTAACCTTTTTACTGAAGAAAATTTGATAGTCCATCATCTTATCGCATTTATCATACTCAGATCGTTAATTTAACTTAAAGGTTATTGTATCCGAAATAAAAATAATAATAAAAAAAAATCTATTGAAGATCAAAAAGTGAAAAATATCGGTCCTTTTGAGTGAGACATTAAATTAAACAAATTATAAATCAGAAGATATATTAAAAAAAATTGTAAGCAAAGGTTAAATTAGTGAAGCAAGTTCAAAGAATAATGCCACGTTGATTTGTGCAATGTCAAAGTCGTTAAGAGCAAAATTGCCTGAGGCATAGCATCAACTCGGGTTACGCGTCGACTTTGTAATTTTATTCATGATTTGCTGTCTTTCCATTTAATATCAGCTTATAATTTTGAGAACTATAAAACAAGATTAAATCAAAATACTAAATCAAATATATAGGACACACTCATATTATTATTATTAGTTTTATATTAAAATTGAGAACATTTTAGTTGCATTGTTATTCTAGGCGTAGTAACGAAATATTTGACATTGATCTAACCAATTAGTTATGCTAGTGAGTAACCCATATAAAAATATAACAAAGGGTACTTCATATTAAACATTAGAGGGCCCTTGAAAAAATCTTGGGATCGGCAGTAAAACATAATCATGAACGCAACAAAAGAAAGTTTCTACGTTATATGGTATACCTATATATGTTTAATAGAAATACATTCCACTTCAATATTCAACCATAAATTTAATCAGGTTACGGTACAAAAAGTAAGAAAGCTGAAAAATTGGCAAACAATACATATTCCGACGAAATGTAAAAAGGTCGGCAAATAAACTAATAAGAAACTAAGAGAAAAAGGTTAAAATCAATACAGTAACTTTTGATGTTAAAATAAAATTTTACAAATTTTGTTTATTTTTTTTGTCGAGGAAAGTGGCCAAAGCGAAAAGAAAAACTCTTAATTACCAGATTTTCTCTTAATGCGCAGCTGGCGTGCTTCTTTAATATTTTTATAGTTCTTGCTGTTTATTTTATTACGATTATAGTATTCATAACTAGACTTCGTTCGGATGTACTACAAGGTTCCTACTATTTTACCTTTTAAAGGTAAATAAATTGTTAGTTGGTAATTGCACAGCAAAAGCACGGTTTACAAAACGCTTTTAAGAAAATATCGACTACGTGTTTTACGTCCACATCGCTAAACAAAGAGTGATATGAAAGCCCGGCGCTCTCCGCTCTCTATGCAAAGGCAAGAAATGTATCGCTAAAAGCCAAATCCATCAGGCAAGCACTCACTGCGCTCGCTTTTACACCGAATATTAAACAAAAAAGTTGATCAAAGAATATACTTTGATAACTTCTGTTTTTATTGAATTATGTGAATACAAGTAAATGTACAACTTTTAAATTTTAGACACACAAAAACATTTTAATTATTTATTGCTTTAGCCGTATTTTAAAGTGAGAATGCGCCGACGATTTTTTCGGACCTAAGACCACCCACACGTCAAAATTTTACATCCTCATCACTTGGATAATTGGCACTCCACCACTCCGCTTTTCAAGACACTTTTTGTCTCGCACAACCAATTATCAACTGTCTCACAAACTGTAGAACAAATAATCGTATGCGGTAATTCGAGACCGATGCAACCTTCAAATTTTCAAGAAAAGAGCGCAGTCCTTCCTCAAAGGCACGGCAACGCGCTCGTGACTTCTGAGTTGAAGGCGTTCATGGGTGGCTGTAGACAATTTTCATAAGGTGACCCGTCTGCTCGTTTGGCTCTTCGTCGTCCCGTCTCGAATGTCTGTCGTTTGTATTTTATCGAGCGAGTAAAGCTATCTATACACCTAATCCCTATCCTCCCCTAATTTTGAAGAGGACACTCAAAGGACGGCCCGGTAACTTGTATCTTGTGAGTTGCAAGTGTCCACGGATGGCGGTAGTCAGTTGCTATCAGGTGAACCAACAGTTCGCTTACCCCATCTGTACATCTTACATCTGTACATCTCACGTGCAATCTTCTTTTACGTCTGTAAAAGAAAATTAGGGTCAAGGTGTGAATTGTTCACCAGGCTTCTATTTAACTATTTTATAAGTAGTCGAAATATTGTCCTTAAAAAAATCGTATAATAAAGTGACAGTAATCAAAAACTGATGTGAACTGGTGTCAGGTAGCTCAGTTGGTTCTTCTTACTGCAATGCATGCAAGGGCATTGATATCGTTTCTGAATCTTAACTTTTTCATATTCATAACTTTTATTATATTGTAAATTGTTTTAACTACTGTACAGGGATTTGGCTGATTACGTGGGGTACATAATGTAAGTCTATGGATCTGGACACTTACAATAAAATAATAAAAAACCAATTATATAATTCTAAAATGGAACTCTTTGGGAACATTTTTAATTGTTTTTTCATTGTGACGTCTTTTCGAAAATTGTGTGTTGCTATCAAAATGAACGAATGAATGAACTTGTGAAAATTTTCGTTCAATGATTTTTATGATTTTAGTTGTGGCTTAAGTCAACAAGAGAGTTGCCAGAGACTTGGCATTTGGTGATGAAGCACCGAGTCGCAGCTCTGTGTTATTCGTGGTATGGAGAATTTCGACGTGGATCATCTCCATGACGAGGGACGTGAAAGTCGGCCGGCGACCGCGGTTACAGACTCTAATATTGACACCGTACGACAACTTATTGAAACTGAGAAAAAAGAGACTTGCCAGCAAATTCGTGCTTTGTTAGGCATTGGAATGAGCCAAGTACAAAATATTTTACATGTGCATCTGAAGATTCAGAAGCTTTGCACTCGATGGATACCGTATGACTTAACGGAGGACCAGAAACGACTGCGGTGGTGCTGTAAAATGATGAAAAAGTTTAACGAAGGACAGTCATTGGCTGTCTATGATATTGTGACAGGTGACGAAACCTGGGTGTATCTTTGTGAGCTTTGAACCCGAAAGAAAAAGTCAGTCGGCAGAGTGAGTCTTTCCTTTTGAAGATTTGCCGAGCATTGGTAAAAGAATGGTCGCTTCTTTTGTCGGCAAATCAGCACGATGCAATGATTTACAAAATTATCACTATCATAATGTAATAATCAATTAATTAAATTATGAGTTTAAAATTACTACTAATATCTTCAAATTTGTGAATAATCAGCATTACAGGGGTTAGTTCCATTGTATTAACGAAAAAAGTCTATTAAAATGAAAGAGGAGAGAGACTAGAATAGAACAAACCCTTATGAATAATTTAATTTTAAAAACTTAACCTAAAAATGTTCTGAAATGCCAGAATATATAATTTTTCTACAAACTCGTATACCTACATAATATTAATATATTTGCTTAGTCAACTGTGCCTAATAAGCTGCAATAAAATTTATAAAAATGTATTTAAAAAGCTTTACTTACTGTTTACGGTGTTATAATGCTCCACACTTCTAGTCGGCTGGAATTAATCTTCTATTCCATGTACCTGTCAAGTCGGAATAGTCCAATGAAGTTAGTAGAGTCACAAGCTTTAATCAGAGCTAGTAGATTCAGTTGAAGAGTTTGCACGTTCTTTTCTTCTATTTAAATCAACAAGAACTTAAAAAGGGGAAAAAAGCAATCGTATATTACATGAATAGTGTAAAATTTCTCAAAAACACGTATTTGATTAAACAAATAACACGTTTAAATTGTAAAAAATTTTTTTATATTTTCCAACAGTGGTAAGCTGGACAGAAATTTGTTGGCTGAACTGACTGTGAGATGGTGTTCTTGTGTTTGTCACCAGTCATTCTACGTGGGCTATTTGCTCAACAAGAAGGAAAAATGATGAGCCTAAAGCATGGAGATATTACCTAGAGGGAACAATCTTGCAATATAGGCAACGAGAGAGATTGATAATAGTTAGTCCCCTCAATCTCTTTCTAGTCGAGCTCTGTGGTTGGATGGGGAATATGAGGGGTTAATAAGTAGCCCATTGCAGCTTAGCTGAACAGAGAGCTAAACAGAGACAGAAGGAAATATAGGGCATATCAATCTCTATAGTTGCCTGTGTCGCTTCCACTTACAGGCAGCTGTACCCTGTGTTCTCTCTAGAGCTAGTATGGTATACCCGTATAGTCTAAAGCCTTTGCAATAGCAATATACGAATAAATACTGTCATTTACATTTTTATACCTGCCGAGCAACATGCACAATAATGAATGTTTTGAACATAAATATTTATTCATTAATTTATTATTCAATATTAATATTAACGTGTACAATACGGAGTGTCACCACCACTCTATTCATCCCGTGGGTGTCGTGAAAGTCGACTAAGGAAGCAGACTACGCACCACAACAGCACTGCAAAGAAGAAAACCTTGACACAAACCCTATACCAACCCGTATGGCCAGCGTGGTATAGAAGACCAAAATCTACTTTCTAAGGACAGGACTATTAAAGAATGTTTATACTGTTTATATGATTTGATACAAATATAGAACAAATGAATTTAATTGAGAAAATAGTTATCTCTTAGTTCCTCTTGACACATGCACCAGTAAAAGTGCGATGTAACACATTTATTTATACACCATCTTCCCAACATTTGTCGTGAGGTTAAGTGGATGTCGTGTAGTACGGCCACTCCATTTCCGTCCACCGACTGCCCGGAACTACATGCCCCATGATGACACGAAAGACTTAGTTTATTATAATTGAAATAAGGGGGATTGTTACTTTATTATAATAGCGTCAAATTGAACAAAAACTATGTGAAAAGGCTTAAAGGCGTAAAAGATTATTTAGATGACAAATTTGCTTGGAATTGATGCTGTTCACTCCCGCATTTACTATCATTTCCTTTCATTGTTGTTATGTTTGAAAGTGATGGAGATTTATTATATTCTTGTATTTCGAATTTCGATTGTTTTCAATTTGTTTATTTTTTCATTGAACTTGAATTGTACAGTATATTTTTTTATTTTTTTTTGTCAGTATGTAAATGTGAGTATAGTGTACCTAAGCTTAAAATGTTAGTTCATATTTAGAAACTTTCTGGTGGTTTTAAGTGTTTTTTCGGCCTACTCAAATGTCCTGCTGGTGGTAGTGTCGATACAGATACAGATCCGACAGGCCGACTCAAAACTATGGTCCTTTCTTCAGAAGCCTATCCAGACCCTACACTGTACTCGCACGGTTTTCTTTAACTTTTATTACGGACTAAAAAAAAGAAATCTCTGTGTGAGAGTGGACCCGATAATGCGTTAACAATTTTTATTACAACAAAGACAGTAAATGCAATTCTGTTCTTATTGGCAAAATAAATAATTTTAATTCAAAATAATGGTATGTATAAGTTTTGAGTTAAATTTGCAATGAATTTATGCAAACATATTATCTCAATAAAAGTTCTCAGGAATATAATTATAACAACACATACAAATGTTTAATATGTTTATTTCCTCAACGGTTATTTACTAACTATATTTAGTAAAGCGTAACTTCGGGGCCAACATAAAGGCTTAAGCCCCATCTTAGCGAACTGTTACCGAACATTACACAGATCAAACATTGCAAACAGTTATCGTCCCCTCGAGACCTATACGTATAGTAAGCCAGTAACCTCGTTACGTAAGATGACAGGGATGAGATTAGGCAGGGACGGTCGGTTAGTTTGGAGTGCATTTCCTTGCTCGAAGGGCCAACTGCCATTAATGGAATATTTACGACAGGCTGATTGAGTGACTGTGTCGTAATTACAGACATGATTACGTGGTTCAATTAATGAGCTAGAGAAGACGGCTAGTGTTGCAAATAATCAATAATCTTTAAAAGTGTTAGTTGTGACCTTTCGTTCCACATCCAAAATATTAAAGAAACGTTTAGTTTTATGTAAATATCATCAGAATGTGTGTAAATAGTTATATCAACCGGAATGTTTTTATGACCCATCATGCTAAGAAGATTTCATTTCATTTCAGAACAAATTTTCTTAAATGTGTGGTGGTAACCTTGGTGACCTTGGACAAATTCTGATTTTTTTTTAAATGAGTAAGTTTAATGTTAGATTTTAAAATTAGAGTATTAAAGTATTTTACAAATGAAATAAACTGTTTGTATATCAAAAACTTTAATTTTCCTGTTGATCTTGTGATTATGTAACTTAAATGATATTGTGCTATACAAAGTGATGCTGAACCAGACGCACAATCGGTCTGGGTGTATTTTATTTATAATATGTATGTATTTATAAATATATAGTAATGTATGTTTAACAGAAGTATGATTACAATAGTACCAGATTTACCTAGTTTGGGTTCAGACGGCCGTGTGTAAGAGGTGTATGACCTGATAGTGATGTGCGCTGCCTATGGACTCATATACCTCAAGGAACAAGTTGCCACTCTGTGATTGTCCTCTTATACCAGTCCACTCCTTGAAAAACAAACGAAAGAAACACTGCTTTTCTGTGAGGCTGTGGTATGCGTCCGGTCTTACAAGTTCATTTGGGCCGAAGCATGTCTTTTTTAATTATATATTGATAACTATAATTTTGTTCACTTTGGCCATCTTCCTCATGATTGAGATGGCTAACGTGAACGAACTATGAACAAAATCATAGCATCATAAATTTAAATTAAGAAAACCTCAGGAATCCGTGGTCAAGCTTGTTCAGGGATTGCAATGTAAGGTGGATGTGTAATCTAGTCGAAACGTCATGGAATTTATATATAGATATTTCTATTAATTGTGTTAATTCTTGTAAATGATGAACCAAAATAAGTGAAAGTTAATAAAACGAGAAGACACACACTATAATATTGAAAGTTTTGAATCTTAGAGATATTATTTAACTTAAATACACTCTTGGCACGAAAAATTACTAAGATAAGCCGCTTGCCAATAAGCTCATATTTACACACATTTTACATTCACAATCAATATATGAGACCAGTGATTATTTTAGCAGTATGTGTACGGTTTGTGAATATGTTTTAAAATCTTTTCATACAAATGAATTTAAAACATAAAAACACGAGATAAATTCATCAATTATGTTTTTATCACATATCAAACAGGCTCAGTTTGCTTAATATATAAAAAATAATTCAAAATCAATGAAATTCAACATAATGTCAACTTGTTGAAATAAAAAAGTTCAAATCTGTGACAAATGAGGCGCATAATAGGTGAACGAGATTTGTATTGCAGTGAGCTGCATGAATACCCAGCTCAGCGTTCAATCGTTCACGGGTAAACGGTCTCGAAAAACCAAGATGGCCGAACAGGCGACGGCAAATTTGATTTGTGAACCACCCACTCTACAAACGAGGGGTGCCAACTTTCAAATTGGAAAATTTTATATCGCCCATAAAATTTGACGAAAACAAAATCTACATAATTCGTATCAAAATTATTTAGAAAATTTGATTGCACTGCTATTAGTATCTAATATTATTAAATGTTTTATTTAATAATTCTTATAACTACATTTTATATTTACCTGTATGACTCTAGAAGGTGGTTTCTTGTTCATCTATTTGTGTGTATATCATTGAAAGCTAATTATTTTCAACATACAAATGGATATTACTGAAAAAGTTTAGAGATGGCAAAAATAGTATCATTATGTTTCAATGTGTAAATGTTTAGTTTATAAATTAGTAATTCTTGTGAATTCTAAAAATATTATAATTCAATGCCGTTGACAGTAGCTGCCGTATTACGCCTAGCTTAGTAATCAAATTTTTATAAGGTATCCTAAGTAATGAAACCGCTGTCATAACACTACAACAGTAAAGGCACACTTCATTGCCGTTACTAATTATAGTGCTCACTGATTCATTTTTTTATTATTGTTTGGTAGATAATTCGTCTCAAGCATCGCAAGAATAAACACTAATAACATAGTGGTATACAGTAAAACCAAAAAATTCTATGATACAATTCTTTGTATCCTTTATTACCCCTTTTGCATTTGATATTATGTAAAAGCAATGTAATACTCAATGTTCCAATAGGATAGAAGTCGATTTCCTTATTTAGTGTACTACCTAAAGAACGGACTTGAATCTCGTCAAATTCAATAACGTAAATCGCATTGATAGATTTTTACTACCTCCATCTAGTGCTCATACACGTATTATTATGAGCGGTAAGTACTCTTTCTATATTCTAGAATCACTGAATTTATTGCAGTCTGTTCAGTTCTGATTTTGCAAGCGTTGATATTAACATTCAAATAACTCATGATAGTATAAAAGCTTACATTATACATACCTACTTCGTTTACTAAGTTTATGTTACAGAACTATTACATAGATTAAGCACCATATACTAGAGGCAGGGCACTTATGCGATGGACCGATCAGGTGAAATCAAGAGAAGTGACGTGTTTTACTGCGTCAATAGGGACAGTCTGTCAATAGGGAGAGATGGCGGGAGATTGTACGAAGGGCTTTGTCCGCCACTACCACCGATGTTGACATCTCAACGTGACGACGACCGCACTGCCAAAAGCGACACAGCAGAGAAGAAGAGATCCATATTTAGCACCAGAAAAAATGCCCTTTACGTCGCCAAAAATAAACAAATGAATAACCTTTCAGATCAAGATATTCTGACATAAATAATACAACTCTAGCATAAAATTTCAAAAATACAACAAACACCTTGCATAATATTTTCAATTAACGAATCTGTAGTTTAAAGGTTGGTGCTTACAGAGGATGAATGGGTTAATGTATTATCGACAGTATCAGATGTGTACCTTGTATCCGGGCCTATGTTCCATTTAAGTAATGAAACCGGCCAGTATCTATTTAGTAAATCAACATACAGAGAGTTCACTATCAGCGATTGCAGTATTGACTATTTTGTGATTCAGTATTAATACACTGAGAACAAATTAAATATTGTTATGGGCATGTTGCAACTCTAATATATGTCTTTTTATACACCTTTGTTTTACTCGTACGTCGTTTACGTACGTATTTTACATTTAGAAGATTTAATTACTCTGTTTTATAGTGTATAAAATATTTCAGGATCGTGATAATGTTCTATCTCTCACTGGCAGAGTTAATTTGTGACGCAAGAATGTGTAAAATGTCACTCAGATTGGCAAAGTGACAAAAATGCGAGGAGTAAATTGCAGAACACAAGTACACACCCACGCCGAAAACAAATACCCAAACTCTTCTAATTTTTATTGTTTTATAGACAGCTAGTTGTTTCACGAACATTCAAAACAATTCATTGAAAACATTTTTCATTTCCTCTCTGTACTAACTCAGCATCAATTTTAAAATTGCATCATGGCATTTTAACAGGGAACAAACATGGACTGGCACAATAACAGTGATTTGTGTGCAACTCTACACAGCAACGGAGAAATATGTGGCGTTGCCAACAGCCGAATTAGAAAATTTTGTATTGCGCTATAAAGTGTATGATATCGGGGAACAATGCTATTAATTTTGTTTGAATCAAGACTTCAATGTCACATAATTGTTTTTTTTTCAGTTAGGTAAGTTATTATAGATAATAATATTAAATAGCTAGAAAAATAACTACATTTCGACCGCGCCGGTTAGCTGGCTTCAAAATGTTTTTTTTTTCAAAAATATCCTTTTCTTAAAAATATTTATGTAATAATGACAAGACTCCTTCGGAATTAACATTAGTTTAGTTAAGGATTACAAAAGTGGTATGTTATGAAATAAATGCTATGAAATGGACATGGATTCGAATAGAACTAATAATGTTACGGCTACTGACGCAGTGTAGTTTTTTAAATTGCAATCCATCTAACTGCGAGAGAACATAGGCATAGATGGAAATTGTTTGTCAAATGAAACAAAAGCACAAAGCCCCTTTTAACATAGTGATGACCAAATACAATTTATTTCATGTTTTGTTTTTCGGATTTTTATTATTAGATTAATATTATCATTACTCTGTTAAATAAAAGCCCATAAGAGTAAGGCATATTTTTAATATCAAGATAATTATGATGTTTTTATGGCAATTTGGAAGTGGTTTGAAACAAAATATCACTTTAAGAGGGCGTATAAAGCAAAATTACCAATCTTATTTTTGATTTTACATGAAAAATTCCGGACCAAATCTTAAAATAAAAATGTGTGGATAACTACATGATATTTCCGAGGGTTCACATTGATCAAAAACATGAAATAATAACATTTCCTCGATAGAAAAAAATCACGAAGTAACCTCTAATTCTAATATTTTTCCGTTTTGTACTCGATATGGTAATGCCTATTGCGACAAAAATTTGATAATTAATTATACTTTTACAAGAGTAAAGGCTTTGTTTAGGCATTTTATGTAATTCCTTTTAGTTTTGGATATATTTGGATATAACAGTTTTGGCGCATACTACGTTTTTATTGTGCGCAAGAATTCATCGTCCGTCGCACGTTGCGGGAGCTTCAAGCATATTTCTATTTCAGACATCAGTCGCTACCGCTCCGTTGAGACGAGAGGACTGCGCTCAAGTGTTTAGGCGCGCCGAGTTATTATCAATTCAATTATTAGATTATTAGGATAGGAGGTAATAAATTAGATAAATAATAGGTAGCTATTTACTTTTGCTTTTTGTTATATTATTCTTCACAATAAAAAATTCTGATCATTTTCCCCTAGTGTAATTATGATATCTTCCAAAAGTCTAGATAGACGTATGGACTACATAATGATCTTGCGAGTATTCTATAAAAATATTAAAATAATAATAATTACATTCTCCATAAGTCTATGATCACTCATAAGTAACGCGGGCAGTATAGTTTGGTATAGTATATGCAAAATAAACACAAGCTTTTAGTTGGTGTCTGTCTTTGTTCGATGAAATATATTTATGTCGATTTCGAAGCTATTTAAGTATGTCCATTAGGTATTTAAAACCTATTTTTAACCGACTTCCAAAAGAAGGAGGTTATCAATTCGACTATTATGTTTCTTTTGTGTGTGTTTGTTACGGGATTACTTCATTTATTTTTATTGTTCTTTTTTTATTTGAAAAATTATACTCCTGAGGTGGTCCCATTTAAATTTGGTGAAGATCTGATGCTGGTCTTCGGAGAAATACAATGGAACTCTTCAAAAATAGACGTTAAATCGGTTGTGATGGCTGCAATCGCTTGGATGTTTATATGCTTGTCAAATATTTTTATAGGATATTACAAATAAAAATGGAAAAATAAAAAAAACTTTTTTGCAAAAAAAAAACCGACATCAAAATAAACACAAATCGAACACAAAAAGAAAAACACTAAAAAGTGAAAAATAACTTTAGCTTCAGAAGCCGGTGACAAAAATACCAAATCAATCAAACAAAGGTCAAGCTTCAGAAGCCGGTGACAAAAACACCACATCAATCAAACAAAGGTCAAGCTTCGAAGTCGATGGTTGTGGGCTTCGGTTTCCGCATTTAGACTCAGAGTGGTCCTTTATGCGTCGAGGATTGGTTGACTAGGTGAGCCAGCCAAGCTCCTTCCAGAAGCGCAGAAGCCTCCTGGGGCGTTCACAGGCTTCTAGGAGCGACTTTATATCATGAATGATACTTGCCCGTTGTGTGGCCACTCCCTCGCATTCCAGGACTACGTGGACGGCCGTTTCTTCAGCTTCCAGACATTCCCTGCACAGGGGACTGTCCTTCGCATTGATTATGAATAGTTGTCGGTTCAGGGCTAGATGTCCTGTAATAGTTCCGACAACCATTCTGATTTCCGGTCTGCTAAGACTGATCAGTCTGCAGGTGAGTCGTGGTGTGACTTGATTCAGCACCAGTTTGGACTGTCTGCAGCCGGGTGAGTTTTTCCACCTCCGGTTGTGTGCTTCACAGGTCCGTTGCCTGACCCAGCATCGTATTTGGTTAAACGATATAGGCAGGAGTGGGGTTGGGCCAGAGGTTGGGGTTGCCGAGCCTCTCCTTGCCAACTCATCTGCGGCATCGTTCCCGTGTGAGTTACTGTGCCTTTTAATCCATTGGAGGAGTACCCCATTGAATATAGCGAGCTGTTCCAGTGCTTGGCATTCGAAGACAATACCAGAGGTCATTGTGTTGCCCTCCAATGCCTTTAAGACGGCCATGCTGTCGGATATTATTCGGATGTTGTAGTCCTTGATACCCCTTGACATGGCCGTTGTGGCAGCGTAAGTTATTGCCACACATTCACATTGAAATATGGAAATGTGTTGGCCTAACGCTAGTGATATGTTTATATTTAGGTCTTGCGAGAAAACTCCGGCTCCAGTTCCTGACCTAGTCTTGGAACCGTCCGTGTAAATTCGGACTTCGTTAATGCTGGATTGATCTCGGTCATTTCCATGTATCTGGATGTAGTATCTTCTTGTGAAGATATAGTGTTTTGGGATTCTATCGCATGGAGCTGCTATCAGTGGTTCGTATTCCACCAATTGATCCCATAATTTGGAGTGCGATCCCTCACTTTTGTGCCATAGACCCAGGTGTTTGAGTCTAATGATCGCCTTGGCGGCCTCCTGCTGTATGATGTCCAGTGCGGCAGTAGGCGTTGTGCGCATACAGCCAGTGACCGCGGAGCATGGGAGTCGCTGGAATTGCTGCAGTTTGTTTATGACAGTGCTTAGCTCTGTTCTCTGCCACCAGACAACAGCACCGTAAGTGATTAATGGTCTTATGACTGTCCTGTATAGCCATAAAGTAATTTTGAGTGATAGTCCCCAGCTTTTGCCGAGTAGCCGCTTGCATTGGCAGAAAATAATGCAGGCTTTATTCAGTTTTTCATCGAGGTGCTTATTCCACAGGAGTTTACTGTCCAGTATTACTCCTAGGTATTTGACCTCTTTGGTAAGAGTAAGTTGTGTTCCAAATAGCTTGGGAAGTCTGAGATTTCCTAGGCTGCGTTTGTTTGTGAACATGATCATCTCTGTTTTGGATGGGTTCACTGTCAAGTTGTGTGCTACGCACCATTGTTCCACGATCTTCAGTGCAAGTCTCATTTGATCGCATGTAATGCTCTCAAAAGGACCGCTGATGAGAATAGTAAGATCGTCTGCATAGCCTATTGTGAGGAATCTTTGGTCATTAAGTTGTGCGATGAGCTCATCCACAACAATGTTCCATAGAAGGGGGGAGAGTACACCGCCCTGGGGGCAACCTCTAGCCACCACTGCTCTAGTCACTTCGCTCACAGTGAATTGAATAGCTCTATATCTTAGCATGCTGTCGATCCACCCTGAGATTGTGGAATCTACACCATGCCTAGACAGAGCTTGGCTAATGCTGGTGAAGTTGGTCTTGTCAAAGGCTCCCTCGATATCGATAAAGGTGGCCAGTGTTGACCTTTTGTGATTTAGATTGTCTTCTATATATGAAACAACTCGATGTAGGGCAGATTCTGTTGATTTACCCATCGAGTATGCGTGTTGATTGAGGTGTAGAGGGTGACTGACTAACGCAGTTTCCCTGATTTCCCTATCTATTAGCCTCCCGAGAACCTTTAGTAAGAAAGATGTGAGACTAATAGGTCGGTGTGATTTGGGTTGTGTGTAGTCACCTTTACCAGGTTTGGGGATGAAGACTACTTTAACTTCTCTCCATTTCAAGGGGATGTACTGATGCGCCAGGCAGCCCCTATAAATTTTTACAAGATGGTTCAGTAGTGTCATATCACACCATCTCAGTAGGCCTGGGAAGACACCATTTAGTCCTGGCGCCTTGAATGGTAGGAAGCTGTTAATTGCCCATCTTAGTTTGTCATGGTTGACAACTTGGCCGTATCCCAGTCTGTATTATCTGGTGGGTTTTCCCATCTGTCTTCCCATTTTTCCATTACATCTGATATGCGACTTCCAGGGAAGTGTGTTTTTAATAACTGCTCTGAGGCTTCCGAGTCTGTTTTGGTATACTCACCATCAGGCTTCTTCAGTGAGCCAAGATTGTGTTCGCCTCTACTACACAGTATGTTTTTGACTCTATTACCCTGGTTGTTGTTCTCTATGTTAGTACAGAAGTTTCTCCAGAACTCAGTTTTCCTGGTTCTGATTCTCTCCTTATATTGTTGTCGGGCCTACGTGTAGGCATCCCAATGTTGGTCTAATCGCGAGTTTTTTGCTTTATTGAACAACTTTCTCACTTTACGACGTAGTCTTTCCAGTTCCGGACCCCACCATTGGTGGTTTGTTCTGTGGTCCAGTTCTGGGTGTGGAAAGTGGGCATGTTTGTTCAAAGCAATCGATCAGTGTCTGTGTAAGGTTGACAACATGACTGTCAATGTCCTTAACAGTCCCCGTAGCGTATCTTGGGTTGATGCTTCGCAGTTTCTCCGCAGTAAGATGTTCATACCGTTTCCGGTCCATTGTGCGGGGATTCCGTCGGGGATCGGGTAGTTTAAGTTTCATTTCAAAGTTAAATTTGATCCAGCGATGGTCTGAGCACGATGCTTCGTTCGAAACATGCCAGTTCGATATGTGTTGCGATGCGTGCTCACTTGCTAATGTAAGATCAATTATAGTTTGGGCCCTGGATGTGACAAATGTCGGCTCCGAGCCCACGTTGATAATGTTAAGGTTAGTTGATAATAGGAACGATTCAAAGTCGGTGACAAAAGCACTAAATCTATCAAACAAAGGTCCCTTGTATGACGCGACAAATCTTTAAAAAACCTGAAGAGAAAATATGTAGTGGGCCCTTAAACATATCACGTGACCAACCCGGTCTGAGCAGTACTGCTTCTGAAAGATTTATAATTGAAGGAGACCGAGACCAACCCGGTCCGAGCAGTACGGCTTCGGAAAGATTTATAATTGAAGGAGACCGAGATCTCGTTAGTTCAAATAATTTTGCAGCTGGACCCCATACCCTTTATTACAAGAAATTATTATACCAATTACGGAATATTGATAAGAAAGACGCGATTAAATATGATTTTTATTATGATTTTTTATTGATTGATATTTGATATGATTGAATATTTGAAATAAATATAATATTATTTTTTGGTATTGATTTTTATTGATTCGTGTTCAGTATCAGTGGTATAGTCACCTCCTACTAACTTACTATTTAGGTATTATTCGTGTACACAAAACATTTCGTAATATTGTATAACGCAGTCATAGTTTGAATACGGTTGTTTCATCTGATTATTATACGTATACTACAGAAGATACGCGTCGAGCGAGCGCGTAGGTACACGCGCGATCGTTTTCGATGTGAGGGCAGGGGAGCGCGGGTGAATTCTTAAATTTTGCTGGCTTTATACGCGCTCTTAACTACTCTTTTTCCCTGAGAAAACAGAAAGAGCAGTACGAAATCATAAAGAAGAAACTATCAAAAGTGATAATGAGCGCTTATAAAGTTCAGAAATAATAAACACAGTAAAAATCTCCTACTAGCAAATGGCATTAGTCATAACCTGTAAGTAAAGATTTTGTAAATACAACACCTTTAAATTTTCTGTACATTCTTTGTTCAGAGTTTAGAATAGTTTAACTTACATTTGTGCCTACAGCAGATAAATTTGATAGTCCAAGTGATGTTTTTCCAAGTGGCAAGCCATTCGACCGTAGGGCTCAAAATTCAAATTCAAGTTTTGAAAAGACCTAAATGTTCAAGCTATGATGTACTTTTTGAAAAATGCTTTAACAAAAGTGCACAACTCCTTTTACAGTGCTGCATTCTCAAACCAAGTGACATAGCATTCCCTTAACGTTGCGAATAAAAGCAGACTGCTTGACTACTGGCATTGCTGCACAAAATGATCTTAGAACTATTTCAACTTATACTCTGGAATTCTTGCACGGAAAGTTGACTATGATTCTATTGTTATCGAGGAGAAGTGTCTTTTTTTTATGGTATAAGGGGCCAAACGAGCCGTCGGATCACCTGATGGTAAGCAACTACCGCCGCCAATGAACACCTGCAACTCAAAAGTCACAAGTGCGTTGCCGCCCTTGGAGTCCCTCCCGCTCGAGTCAGCGGGAGGGGGGATTTGGGATTGGATTTTCCTCAACTCAAGTCACATTACTTTTATTATATTGAATTTTTGTTACCTCTATTGTAATGTTAGGTACTGTAATACAACTTTTCAACGAATATGATTAACTTCTGAAATTGCAATCAATGTTCATTATCTCATTATAAGTCTGTTTATTATTCTGCACTCAAAAATTTGTCAGTTTTTTTGAAAACCCTCTTTTAATTCTTTACTTAAATATTAATAACGAGTAATAATAAGATATAGATAATGTTTTTGTTTGAAAATCAGTTGTAGTGATTAAGCGGTGTAATTCGTTTGATGATACTGTATTATTTTTCTATCTCACTACAAAATGTTGCGCACCAAATCTCTTTCTTATTTGGTTAATATATTTTTAAAATACCGCAGAGTATCAAAAGTCTTTATAATTGAAAACTACATCGAATTTCGTTACAACTTCGTTTCTTTGCCAGAGATAAAAGAAAAACAAAAAAGTTTTCTTATTTAAATCTGGCAACACAAAAGTATCTCGGCTTTAGATTTAAATCTCGCGGTCATTAGACAGCCAAGTTAGCATACATTTTAATATCACGAGACAGCTGTGTCTTAAGAAAGGCAGCTTTTGCAAGATGTCAAAACAAGTACATTTTATTTATATTTTGTTCTCGTCTATCCTTGGAGAGGATTTATTACTGCAATATAGTCTTGGACGTAAGACAATAGATTTAATGTCTGAGCCAACAGTTTCCTTAACTTCATACGTTGCTTGAATGTTCACTTAACATAATGACAACATATTCTTTCACGAAAAGATTGAGTTAGTAGATTTGGTTTTATTTTGAGGTTATTTCTGCAGAGTTCATTGGCACGTAATTAAGCACCGACAGTGATAGACATTTATATCGTGATTAAAGTCGTTTTACAATCATCTAAATATATCTATGTATTATACAAAAATGGAAAAAAAAATGGGATTTAAAAATAATCCATAAGTTTTATCAAAGCGTTTAAAAGATAACGGATAGGAATTAAATCAAAGTCAAAATTCCACACTGCATCACTCTACATCATCTAAAAAAGCGCTTTAAATATGACTTTTGCGTAATTCGTTGAGTGTAGATAAAATAGGGTAGAAAATAAATATGCTTTTTAAGTTCTAAAGCACGAGACAATGTGCGACTGTTCGAAAATACTTGATACTTTCTTTTTCATTTTAACAGAATGGTTTTGGAAAAGTCTAAAATTTATACGTGTATGTTTTAGAAAACCGTTTTTGGCGTCTTATTTAAACTCGTATGTAATCTCAAAAAGTATGTACAAACCTACATAAATATTACATTAAATCTAGTAGTTGCTTATTAGTACGAAACCCGTTTCAATGTGATTACAAATAAAATTTCTCAGTCTGGTAACATTAACTCAAATGTAAACAGTACAATTTGTATCAGTATTTAGAGCATTTAATTATTTCTGACAGTAACTGATTTTGTGCCGTAATAATTAATTACTTATTGACGCCTCATCGGGATCGACGAATTCAAAAGATGTCATCAATTTCAGTAAACATCTTACGGAGACTAATGATTTGTGTTAACAGATGAGTGAGTTTCCAATCCCTCCCATATTTGAGTTCTTATATTCAAGACTGAGACATTACAAGTAATACAGCCTGTCACAATGTGATAAAAATAACTTTACTTGAGATTTTTTCTTGACTTTCATATGGCCGACTTTACGCCAGCATCTAAGTTATATTTTGCAACTACCAACCACTGATCATTAGGTAAAAAAGATTGTACTTTTGCAAAGGCATTCCTACCAGTTGTAAATACTGTCAAACTTATGCCCCACTGCAATAAAATAAAAAAATATTTTGTAAATTTATCTGTTCTCAATTACCTCCAAAATGCATATATTCTAATTAGAACAGACATAGTAATAATTTAATGTAAACCAAAACCCTTGTCCTTAAGTAATAACAATAAGAAAAGTTAACCTACGCCAACAGAGACACAAACTAATTCGTTTTATTCACTACATTATGTAATAGCAAACTGAATAACTAGATAGTATCTCATTACTTGAAACCGTCCCATCTAAAATGCATAACTACCACGTAACACGGCGTAGTCACGAGTTGGCTAATTGTTACTTACCTATACGTATACATACAGTAATTCAATTTGAACACGTGGCATTTCCCACAAACAGGCAGCCTGTAATTTACGATATATCGAAAATTCAACTACAAACACACTGAAGGGTTTATTAGTGTTCAGTTTAGGAACAATTGTGGTTTAAATATTTAGTGTGTAACTGTTTAAACATTTATTTTGTAAACAGCTTAGTTATTTTTACGTAACTCTGTAAGAATTGAAGCAATCATGTAGATGTTTACTCTAGTTCTCTGTCGAGGAACTATTGAAATTACTCAATAAATACGTGATAAAAATTTCAGATTTTTTCGGCGTTCGGCAATTCCCAAAAAATATACTTTTGGCAATTTAAAACTTATATCACCTATTTATTGAGTAATTTCAATAATAAATGCAATAAAATACGTGATAAAAATTTCAGATTGCCAAAAGTATATATTTGGAAATTTTAATAAAATATTTTTGGAGAGGTCTGGTAATACTTACAACATCTGGGATTTACATTCATACATGGCATTCTACAAATACTAAATTAAAAGATAAAAAAAAAAGAAGTTGGCAAAATTTTTTTTTTTGGTTTTTGTTTATTTTTTGCAAATGTTATACGCTACGCAGTAACACAATAACCGCAAAAGAAATTATATTTTTTTCACAATTTTAACTTGCCAAAAGGAGTTTTCCAAAATTCGTCGCCAGCTCTCCGTCTTAGATAAACACCAAGCATCGCACGCCCATCGCCAGCTGAGCGACTTTGAACTTGTGGACCATTCCAACGGTGAGTGTCCACGTATCGGCTCCGTATGTCATTCCAGGTTGGATGTAATTATTAAACACCTTGGCTTTTAGCGATTGTGGGATCGGCGACTCGAAGATACGAGGAAGCTTCCCATGTGCCGCCTAGCCCAGACGAATTCTTGTATCGCCCGGATCGAAGTTGTGCCGGCCGAGTTGAATAATTTGGGCAAGATAGACGTATTCTTGCACAATATCTATAGTAGCGCCATCTACGGCCACGGGCCTATGTCTACTCGTATTACACATGACCTTGGTCTTACCAATGTTCATTCATAGTCCCACTCGTCCTGAAGCATCGTCGTTCAGCAGTGAAGGCAATAGGCTGAAGTAGATGTAGACTTTGTTTTTGTTAGAGGGGTCAGACGAGCAGACGGGTCACCTGATGGAAAGTGACCATCGCCGCCCATGAACATCTGCATCTCAGGAGTCACAAACGCGTTGCCGGCCTAATGATGAAGTGATGTTAAATAGATAATTATTTTATTCCATATAATCAAGATCAAAAATTGTTTAGTTTACAAAACTTGTTGCCACAGAAACAGGTCTAATAAGAATAAAATTAGACACGCAAAAAAGCAAAATGAGGTTCAATGAAAAATTTCATCGGCAATAGTTTTGCTCTTAGCAGTATAATTAAACCCTCCTAATTTGCCTATCAAATATACATATATATATATCAGAATCAATCATCTATAAAAAATCAGACGAGCTTTGCTGATATCTAAACTGACAGAAATAACTGCCTTTTTTATTGTTAACTTTAGTAAAAAAAATAGTATTTAGTATTAACGTAGATTAATGCTGATGGATATGTCCTTGTACCATAAAAATGTGAATCAAACGAATATTGGATTTGAATCAGCAACATTCAGTGCAGTGGTAGTTAGAATGAAATTAACACCGTTGCTTAATTAGTAAATCGTCACAGTCTATGTCTATATACTTTAATTACACAGTTAAAACTGTTAATACAGATTTAGCTAACCTATTCTAAGCTTTTTAGTAACGTTAGTCAGATAATAGCTACAAATATATGTTTAATTCCTGGAACTTAGTTTGGCTAACTAACACTTGTGTTAGCGAAGCGTGGTGCTTGAATCCCCCAACTTCTAACTTACACACAACACATATACAACCTGCCCCTACTTGTTATAATGTGTCTACACAATACATTTTATTATCCGTTGTTTCACACAGTAGTTACCGAAAATGTACTCGTGATGCTTTGAAAATCACTCATGTTGTTATGACACATGAACATGAAAAAACGGATAGACATTTCTGTCAAAAATATTTTACATCGAAGCTTCAATTATTGCGCTGTCAGAAACAATTAACAATATTGAGTAAACGTGTCTTAAAATAAGTTTTGTTTCATAAACTGGGCTTTAGTTAGGGCTTTTGTTATTTCCGTTTATATGCAGAATATCTTCTGAAGGCAAACCTGCCGATGTGTGTCAAACAATGACCAGTTAGTAAGGTTCCGCAGTTGTCGACTTCATATTAATAAGTTTCGGTGAATTTTTACTCAAGTTTTCATCCTATGATAGAGGAGGAGAATCCTGCCATAAATTTATTTCTTAGTGGCATTTACAGTATTTGTAAACTAAAATTAATGAAGCCTTAACCAAGATTAACAAACAGAAATATAGTAATAATGTATCACTGTTTGGCTATCTTACTAAAGCGAGTGTTCTACACAGTATGTAAATATATATATATATAAATATATATATATATATAAATATATATATATATAGGTATATTTTTATACATCATATAGTACCGGTACATGGCGAATCAATAAATTATCCCATCTTAGAATCAAGCACAAAAATAAAAGACACTAAAGAGATTTATGTCATGTTTAATAAGAGCTTTATCCCGCGGTTTTACTTGCGCATTTCCATTTACAATTATTATAGAATTAGAAATAAGAAACCGAAATTACTTTTCAGTCAACTACGATATGGAACATCCCTTCATTTAAGATCATGCGATATTAGCTCGAAAGTACGAAGTGGCAGCAACTAGTAACATCTTGTAGCAAACGTCAAACGCAAGAAGTTGTGGTTAGAGTTGGCCGCAACCGCAATGTTCGTGACACTGCCCAAGTGCTCGCTCAGTCCGTGGCGCACTAAACTGAGTCTGTTGCTGTGGAATATTTCAAACTAATTAATTCGTTTCTGGTATGTATATTTATAGCAACAGGACGTAAACAAAGCAGACAAACTGAACTAATTGAAATCAACGTTGTAGAGATCTCTTGCATTTACGATTTTTCTTAATTTAACATTAAATTTTGCATACAAGCTTCCAGAAGTATTGAAAAGGACATAGTGTATCTCCCAAGGGGTTTCCAAGAGCTCGAAATATAACTACGTTAAATACTTTGCTAATAGCAGTATATCGTATGTAGTTAGAATGTAAAAGGAGAGTATTCTTTATGGTTTTCTTCATAGTTTAAGTAAAATCAAGTAAGATAAACTTAATTTTGCAGTTATAATAATATTTTCATATACACCTATATATGTAATATTAAATTTACAAACCCAAAATATATATATATATATATATTGTAATGAAGGAATTATATAGAAGTTATTGCTTCGCTTATGTAAAAACTGTTACCTGGTGGTTTTTTCGTGAGGAGAAATGAATGAATATAATAATGACAAAAAATTATGTATTTTAATATGTATTTTGTATTTTATAACGTTTTTAGCAGTTTATTTACTTATGGTGTGAAAGCTAGCTCTCTAGATCTAGGTCGATGGAAAGTACCCGGTTTTGATTTACCTACAATGTATTTTATTAGTTTAAAATGTTAAAACTATATAGCTGTATCTTTTGATTGCTCTGACTTAAGCTTTTAGCATCAAGGAACTACAGATACAGGTACTTGGATGTTACATTAAACATTAAATCTGTGACAGACAGACAAAAAATGATTCTATAAGGTTTCCTTCTTTCTTCTGAAGAACAGAGCAAAAGATTTGTTCGCATTTCAAGGTGATTCCTAAGCTTTACTTAATCTTTGAAGGCTGAATCACTAATACCTTGATTGTGGCAGGACAAAAGGCTTTATGTGGATAAGATAATGTCTCGTTGAGATAACAACATTGTAAGTAACAGGGCTTTGATTGTAATTTATAAGGCTACAACGTCAATAGTAGATATTTTTATTATTACGTTAACACTAGCACCAAAAAATAACTTGAAACGTAACTTATGGCGGTACCGTAAATACCAAAGTATACCGAAACACATAGGTGCACAGGTACGCAAGTGCTATCTATTTATATTTTTAAATTAGGTAGAGTTAAGGCAAGGTAGGCCAGTGAGGCTCTTTATATTCGAGCAAAAGTCTCTTGTATAAGTATCAATCAAACAACCTGTTAACCAAAATTTTGTCTAAAACCACCCGCCATTATATGGCCTTCGGTTTGGTTTTATTTAAGTGGTGAACCTCACAATCTCTTCCATAATACTTATTTATGTCCGTATAAATTGACTAGTATGGATTGAGCACTAGATTTAAATGGACTGGGGTAGGTAAATATCGATGCTATTACGGATCAAAGCAATAATAGTAGGCTGGACTTAGCGTAACTATATCTATATCTGCTTATATGTATTTCGATCAATTTTGATTTAAAAAAACATTAGAGTAGAAGTACATTTTATAAAATCAATATTAACCGCGACCTTTATCATGAGAAAATCAAAAAACAAAAACGAGCCATTAACATCGTAATACACTAAGTAAACAATAATAATAGGTCTTATACTACGAGTATATTTACGATGTTAAACAATAAATTTCTTGAATTAAATGGCTCTGAAACAGGCATACAACGTAAAACGGCACTCGTGCGACCATCACATGCGATTTCACCTCATTTGCATATCGGAGCTAGAACGGTTATTGTGCGCGTCATTGAACAATTCTCAGTTTAAAGATAAAGTTTTAGGTTTTGAACGACAAAATAGCTTTTTTTTTAAACTTAAAAAAAAAATGTTTCCTTTATTCATTGTTTTTGTGATGCCGACTTCAAATCACTTATTGATGTTCACGGTGCACGGTTTATTGATGTTCGTCTGGGCAATCGTTACTACGAAAACTATTGTAGTAGGTAAATTTTTCACCTTAGGCCCATGTGACGGTAGCGAAACGGCGAAGCCACATATTTTGAATAAAGGTGTAGAGATTATGAAGTTGGGGCTTGTATTTTAGGACGTACAGAGTTAGGGCGTGTAGAGTTCGAATTTTGGCTCTACATAAGATCTGATAACTTTTTGAAAGTGCGAGCTATGTAGTCTCGTCGTGAATTTTGTGTATCTGGCATAATAGAAACCCAAGTCATGAGAGTTCAAAAAAACGACGAAACGCTTCGAGAAAAAGTAGGTAGTGCCCTTGCGTTTTGTCGGTGACAATATCGTGCCACCAGATAAAATTCTGAGTAGAAGAAAATTTCTATTTCTTTTAAAAGACAAATCCACAAGATTAGGAATAATATTTCCTGTGGAGCGGGGGACTTTCCAACATACATGAAACGGCACAAAGAATACCCAGACTCTGAACAACAATTTGTGGATCACACAAAGTGGTGTCGCATGTGCAACTCTCAACAACAACACTCAGCGCAGTAGGAAGCAGCGTGGCGATCGTTTAAACCACTACGCCATTCGTTCAGTTAAACTGACTTTTAAAAGCACAAGAGCACTACACAAAAAGCGAAAAATTATTGATAACAAACCCAGACTACAATATTGTGACACTTTTTATATAATATGTAACATTATAAAAGCATGAGATACCTTCTAGTACCACGCCGGCATTCATCTTAGTGGATTAAATCATCAACTTTTTTAAATACTCTTAAAATAATATATTTATTTCATGGATGTATTTACAAAAAACGTATATAAGTATTCTGTCAGTCAATGTAGCTTATATAACGTACAGGCTCTAGCTCTTAGCTTGAAACTAGATGGCGTTATGGTAGGTCCGAAAAATATTTAATAATTAAATAATAATAATATTTTATATAAATCATCACACCGTACTGCAATATTAATCAGTTTACTAGATCATGGAATACATTGCATGCCGAGCTTCGAAGATGACGTGTTTTACCACACATTGTAAGAGACGCTTGAATGAAAGGAGAAAATATCGGTAGAAAATAATATAAATACGTCATTACAAACATATTATACATACATATACCTTCTACATGTGTATACCTACCCACTTACGGATTTATTTATATTTAAACTAGCTTTTGCTCGCGGATTGTGTTTACTTGCTGATAATGCAGCTTTCCACTAGTGAAACAATTTTTAAAATCAGTTTAGCGGTTAAAGCGTAAAAGCAGTAGAAACACACAAACACTTTCACATTTATAACATAATTATGGAAGTATGGATTGAAATGAATAATAAAAAAAACAAACCTGCCATACATTTTAAATGTTTTTTTTTTAATATACTGAAACCGTGTTAACTTAAATGAATTTTCATATACAACAGAGCTTGTCTAGGCACAGTATAAGAAAACAATTTCTCAAACTAACTTATACGACAAAGCAGTCTATACTGAATTTCACATTAATAACCCGTAAGATCTCAAGTAATCAAGTTCTAACTATGACATACAATGTACTGTATGTGTAATGTACTACTCGTTAATCACTGTATTAAAACAGTGGGTAGGCCTTCTAGTCTTAATCGAATGAAGGCATGCCTCTACTAAGAATAGATGGATCAATCTATTTCCATTAGATGTTTGCAATAACGCTCGGTGGGTAGAATCCATCAATATTGCTCGCCCCGAATCCAGACTGATTTTATTGTGGGCCTCTTCTATTATAAAAGTTGGTTACAAGCTTGTGTTATAAAAAAAAGTTGCAAACGTGTTTGTATAAGTACAAATAATTCTTTATAGTATAGTTAACTTTGAGACATATTTGCACTAATAAAGGCATACAGTTATTTTATTGATTATTAGGCGTATATTATTTATCAAGATATCTACAAAGAGCAATAATAATGATAAGCATGTATTCCTTTTTTTTTTGTAAACGTGGTGGAAGATCCTCATGGATGTCCTTCGCCCAGTGTGGAATGGCGTAGGGGGCTCCGTCGGTGGACTAAAAACCACTTTTTCTCCTTGCCAATGGCCGGGGCAGCGAAAATCGCAATTGCATTCTTCCGCCACCCCCACATCTTACGTCCCGCCTCTTCCAATGAGGACGTTACCTGCTCGCAGAAGGAAGCGATGGCACTCCATGCACTCACGTTAAAGGTACTAGAGCTTGCAGCTCTAATTAAAACTTTTTGGTAAAAGCTGCCTTGTCTTCGATAACACAATTTATTTTGTTTGTTGTGTTGTGTTATGTATTAGAAGTACAACCGTCAAAAAATTTCATTATCAGAAGTGGGCACTTCTGACAAAACAGCTGTGTACTGATAAATTGCAATTAGATGTGGAATATTGAAGTCAAATCAGATTTAATCGCAATTCAATCCCAGCCCCTCCATTCTTTATGAGTCCTCTGGTCTTTTGCAGTAATAAATATGATTAGTCTCTGTGAAACAAGAGTGTTACAAACTCAATGTCCCTTAGGCGTTATGTCAACTGTTGTTACATTAGTTAATTAAATGTAATTGGATGTATGGAAATTTGATTTCGAAATGGCTCTTGTGTTATCTTACTATTAACCGAAACCATGAATATATCCTCGTATACAGAACAAAGCTGCGACTAGTGAAAATTACTAACATTAAGCTGAATATTGCTCAATATAGTATTTCAGTGAATTTAACGATTTAACAAGTAGTAGAACATGCTTTATATCCAGGCTATTTTCATTTTTCTGCCTTCTACCTAATTGTAAGGGGTCACATGTGGAACATTACAAAAAGGTTTCGGCGATTTAAGTTATGGCCAACCTATTCTATCTATATAATAAGTCACCACACAGATAGTTGTCACAATGTAATTATTTGGGACTAAGATGAGGATGCTGCGGTAAAGAATACCACCAGTGTGAGATTCCTTTTAATAGTATAGGAGGCAAACCAGCAGGCTGTTTACCTAGTGGTAACTGACTACCATCGCCCATGGAAGCTTGCAAATAAACACTCAAAACGTCTCCCTCCCCCCCTCCCCGGAATCACGGGAAGGGGGCTTTAGAATCCTGTATCCTGACTCTGGGTGAAAAGTAAAAAAAGCCTTATTCTGTAAGGCCGTGGAATTATTTTGACCGAGCCTACCATTATATTTATTATGGAAACATGGCACTTCTACGACAGTGGGCAATGGGATTGAGGAGTCTTAATCATCAAAGTAGTTCAAGCAGTCCTGTGCTTGAACTGGCCCAAGATTTATTAATAGGAAATCAAACGCAATAATCTCACATTTTTATTATTTTAAGTAATGCCTTAAATAAACATCTCATAAAAAAAAATTGTTTCTTGATTTCATCCGAATCTCATTTCCAATACTAATAAAAAACTTTGATGTAGAACATCAAACTTTAAAAACGGTTTTGATTGAAACAAATAAGAAGTAAATTTAATAAAGTATGTCTAGACGACACTCAGCAAAATTATTCTCCATTTCTCATTGATTAATTTTTGTTTAGTACAGTTTTACATAGTTATGATTAATAGAAGCTTATAACATATAGAAGCAATATCTTGATTAGAAACCTTAAGTTTACCCGTCTAAATAATACAGCGTCAAATATTACTCGCTCCAGTTAATTCTGTCGCCAACGTAACCCTATATTATACAGGTCGACCGATATACTTTGAGCTTCTCTACCTCGTTCAGGTTCATGGAAGACGGGATACTGCGGCGACGATTATATGTTGAATGAGAGATCAAGTTCATTGGTTTGATTTAGCAGCGGTGTTTAGGTTACTTAATACGTTTGGCAAACATGCTTCGTGATCCGGTTACACATAGTGTGAGTATAATAGGATAAATGTGTAATCATTGTCTAAATTGTCTACAGTAATCTACATTTAAAAATTGTTAAATTACGAATGAAAACAAAAAAAAAGGTAAGTCAAAACGCCTTGGCAACCAATTTTTTTAGTTTGTTAACGCATCTATCTGTTGAACAATAACTATATTATAAATATCTACAATATGATTGTGGCTATGGAACGGCTTTATATTTTTGTAATTCACGGATGCGTACGGACTGCACGGACGGCGTAGTGGTTTAAGCGATCGCCATGCCGCTTCCTACTACGCCGAGTGTTGTGGGTTCAAACGCCACATGGGACGACATTTTGTGTGATCCACAAATTGTTGTTTTGAGTCTGGGTGTTCTTCGTGTAGTTTTCATGTATGTTTGTAAAGTCCCCCGTGACACAGGACATATTCGTAATAACGCGGGAGTTGTCTTTTTTTTAAATCTATAATACAGCTATATATTAGTTTAATTAATTAATCATTATGATCAGCCTTTAATAGTCCACTTAGTAATAGTCCACTGCTGGACATAGGCCTCTCCTTAGAACGGAGGTTTTGGCCTACTATTCAATGTTGGCCAGTCGGTTTGGTATAGGGTTTGTGCCAAGTTTTTCCTTCTCTTTGCTGTGCTATGTATGAATTAATTTAAACTAAAACTAAGTTACGTGGACACTTACGGTACGGCTGGTCCACAAGTTCAAAGTTGCTCATCGTGCTATGGAAAGGGCTATGCTCGGCGTTTCTCTAAGGGATCGCATCAGAAATGAAGTGGTCCGGCGGAGAACCAAGGTCATCGACATAGCCTACCGGATCAGCAAGCTGAAGTGGTAGTGGGCTGGCCATATTAGCCGCAGAACCGACCAACCGTTGGGGAAAACGAGTTCTGGAGTGGAGACCGCGTCTCGGCAAACGTAGTGTAGGACGCCCACAGGCCAGGTGGAGTGACGATTTGCGCAAGATGGCTGGCAGGAGCTGGATGCGAGAAGCCCAAAATCGATCTAAGTGGCGTGCAATGGGAGAGGCCTATGTCCAGCAGTGGACTGTGATAGGCTGATGATGATGATGATGATGAAAACTAAGTTAACCCTTTGACTCAATAACGAAAATGGCTCAGATGATCAAATTCTTTTGGAATTATTTTACGATAGAAATTCTATATTATGTACCTACATAATTGCATAAATATGTTCGAGTACATGTATAGACATAAAGATGAGGACTATTTTTTTCATGCAGATTTGATTCAGGAATATTTTTGAATACTTAAAGCTATCAAAGCTTCGACGATAGACGTTCAATAGAAGTCAAAAGTCAGAGGGTCACACTTCCAGATTAAAACAACAAAGAGTTAGAACACTCAGCTATAACTCTTACTAATTTGTAATGTACAGACATTGTTTCCACACTGATACACTAATAGTTTGAATGTATTATTTCGTAAGCAAGAGGGCTGTCGCGAATGAAACTAGACCAGAATTAATAGGTTAGCCGGTGACTTAAATTGGTTCAATTCAATTGAAGCGTTGGACAAACCATAAAACTCACAAGTTTCCACTATTGCATTAAGTTCCAATTACACGTCTAATTACCGCGCATTACAATTCTGTATCTAACTAGTATAAAAATGACATTTTAACTCCTAATTATTATAACTGACTTTTATAAGACACGAAGTTCGCGAAACGTCAACCATTCTAAACAAACTCACAAATAAATAAACAATTAAATCAACACAATAAAAATAAATTAAAATCAAATTCTCTTTAACCAATAATTTGGCAAGTAGAACACAATATTGATGGCAGAAAGAAAATCGAATCACGAGAATCATTATGTCTGGCCGGTGGCAACCCTGGATTAATGTCCCACCTGTGAAGCTAGCCGCGCGGGACTCTGATCAAGTAATGCCCTACACTTATTAGATTTACTTCACCAATGAAATTGCTCCGGTATCCATCTAGTTTTTAAGATTTTCCTTTTTTTAAGAAGATTAATGTTACGTATTTGATTAATGAAAGTGTTTTGTGACTTATACAATGATTTTTGAGGTAGCTACATTATACAACTAAACTTTAATTATTAATATTTTATATTAAGTAAATAAAAATAAAATAACTGTCGAAATTGCTTAGTAGTAAAGTAAATAATCTGGGTTTTGAGATAAAACTAATAATACTACGTAATTTTTTGTCAGAAATGTCTTTTACAAAAAATTCAACCATGAATCATCATCATCAACAGCCTTTAATAGTCCACTGCTGGATATAGGCCTTTCCTTAGAAAGGAGGTTTTGGCATTATAAGCCATGCTGGCCAGACGGGTTGGTGTTTTTCCTTTTCTTTGCAGTGCCGTGTTCCTGCGTAGCATGCTCCCTTAATTGTCTTTTACCACAGCCACGGGATGAACAGGGGTGGTGAAACTCCTTATTCTTAATCCGACACCACACAGATACGATACGATACAATACGAAGCAAGAGTGTTATCATCACAGGTTTATTCACGGTTTTACTTTATTTCTCAAGATTACGCAAATCACTTACGAGGAGAAATAAAATACAAATCATAAAACAAAAATGTCAAATGCGTTGACAGGTAGATAATATTAAATAGTTTTATTTTTGCAATGTACTTCTTAAAATTGTTGCCCATTCTAATTATGGAAGGTCTAGGCAAGGAGAACCATGTATGTGTATGAAGTGTTCGTAAAACGCGTAACAGTATCTAATTATTATTTAAGCCAATATAAACTTACTTTGGATTAAATAATAATTAGATACCGTGTACTAGACTGCGAAAATAGTCAATGAGTTTTACAGACAATAAATAAACGTGTAATAACTTTCGGACAGTAAAAGTATTATAATATTTTAACTCCGCACACTTCATTCCGTCTATATTATTCGTCGGTCTCTTTATTTTCAACTGGACACTTTTTCAACTTTCTCTAAATATGAGATTGTTCTCCTTGCTTCTACACTCGAAAATTATAATGCTGATTTGTAGTATGTTTTATTATTAAATACGGTTTCACATAATATATATATATATATATATATATATATATATATATATATATATATATATATATATATATATATATATATATATATATATTATATATATTTTAGTTTATTTTTTTCTAATTTTCAGGCAGAATGCAGCTTTCATAGATAAGTCACTATTATTAACAATTTACTTCCCACGATGTCGTATATCAAACGTTAAATACGCATGAGAAAATATAAACGAGCCTGTTAGTCTGTTTTGTCTCTGGGTGTACTTTATCTATTATATGTATGTATTTTGAAACATATAAGTATGTTTATCAGCAGTCTGGTTACCATAGTACAGGCTCTGCCTAGTTTGGGATCAGACGGCCGTGTGTGAGATGTCTGAGAATATTATATTATTACTAGCTGACCCGGCAAACGTTGTATTGCAAAAATAAAAAAAAATTAGGGATGGGTCACCCTTACCATTTAGGGGTATGAAAAATAGATGTTGGCCGATTCTCAGACCTACCCGATGTGCACACAAAATTTCATGAGAATCGGTCAAGCCGTTTCGGAGGAGTACGGGAACGAACATTGTGACACGAGAATTTCATATATAAGATCATAAGCAGAAAATAGTACCAGCTTTGATTAATTTTACGTCAAGTTGTCTGTTCTATAGTAGTTTGCTATCCAGGGTCATCCCAAGGTCCTTGACCTCCCTGAAAAGAGCTACAAATTGTCAAATAGTTTAAGAAGTCTAAGTCTCATTTTCTAATTTAAATATCAAATGAAATGAATGCAGTGATGTGACACCACAGCCCTTTAAAGTTGTCCGGAGACGTTAAATCAGAGCCTTATAACATCATCCTAGCAGACCTGGGGTAATTCCCTTTAGTCCTGCCGCTTTAGTAAACGATACTCACATCCCCCTTTAAGTTTTGTGAAACATAGTTTTATGGGCAGTTGTTCATTCTGAATCACCTTTATATTTTCTCATGCGTATTTAACGTTTGATATACGACATCGTGGAAAGTGAATTGTTTTTAAAAGTTCTGAGGTTTCTGAATGTTTTTCATGTATTCCCATTTTCCAGTTCACAAACAAACAAACATGTATCCAGTTTTTTCAAGATGCCCACGTCATGCCTTGTTTATATGTTGGTTTTGACTTTGTTTACATTATAGTTACAGAATTATACCTTGTAGTAAAAGTAACAGAAAGGCTCCTCAAACAAGAATCTGTCAGGCTGAACACTGTCTCTTAAGATACCGGTAATTCACCTAGTTTATGGGGCAGAGTTCCACATCTCAAATACAAAATTTGTAAATTCTCATCAACTGTGCATTCAACTATGTAAATCTTTGCATAAATAAAGAATTATTATTACAGTTGACATTCGCGTTACTACAGGACAGGAACTTTTTTCTCCAGCGGATAAATCATCAGGCATCAAAATAGGATAAACTGAATCACATATTAAATTGACCCTCAAATGCCATGGGTAAGGTAATGGTTTCATCTTACAGAAAGCAGTGGGCCTGCTTACTATAGGATGAATGTGGTCGTCTTACTCAACAGAGTACACGTAACACCTCTTGTGGCTAACAAAGAAAAATTCAACAGATATTTTAGGAACCATTCGACATCGAAAAATATTTAAGAATGTCTATTATGAGTCCACAATAATAACGACTTTGGAGAAATATACATTTATTCCGTCTAGAAACAATCTTTGTGGACCAGCAATAACAAAGAGAAATTACCAAACCTTGCTCACGTCATAACTGCATGTTCTAGTTCCCATTCGTCTGACGAGGTTAATTAGTCTAAGTAACAGAGCGCAAAATAGTACGCCGCAATTAAGAATGCCCGACTTTCTTTACCAACTCGGTTACCTTACGAGTTAAAGCTCACTTTGAAGGCGCTATTACAATAGTAACTAAGTTTTCTGTTGCTATAATTGTTCTAGAATATTAATTTTCAGAAGCAAGAACTACATATGCTTATGTAATAAGAATCCTGAGAACATTTCAAAGTGGATAGATGTTTTATTTGCTTCTTGTAATTTAATGGAACTATATATAAACATAGTAGCATAAATTGCATAATTATAATATAAATAATAATATAAATATAATACAAATAATAAATGACAAACAAGATAACCACAACATTATACTCACACTTGATACTATACACAATACTCTTCCTTTCGGTACGAGTACCAATGTCTAGATTCTAAGTTCAAAACATATTTATAGAACTCAAAAAGTATAAATAAAGTATAACTTTTCTAAAAAAATGTTATCTAATTTATACTTTACTCGACTAAAGTATACCTTTAAATTGTTATGTGTTAGTCAATCCATCACAAAGTTCTCTGAAGAACAGACAAAAACACCGGGGGCACTATAAATCGTGAATGCACACATATCTTACTAATTCAGATTATTTTTTATTGGAAAGAAGTTCCTTATGGCACGTTACGCGCTCTGAGCGGATGGAAGGAAACCTTATACCATGGACCAAAATAATGTACTATGGAATTGTATATCTTAAAAATATCTACAAAACAGTCAGCGATGATATCTGTCTATCTACTAAGGATAAACCACAGTAACCATTTATATCTTTTATCGTCCCGTGTGGCAGCGGCAGGCAGGATCGGAGCAGGCTTATAAATATTGCATTTAAAGATGTCCTGTGGTATAGTCCTTTCATAATAATAGTAAATACTTTTTAAACCGACTACGTTTTTAAACCGACTTCAAAAAGAAGGAGGCTCTATGTTCTACTGTATGTATCTTATTTATATGTTCACCGATTACTTCGTCAATTGTAGACCGAGTTCCAAAAATATTTTTTTTAGAAAGGGCATAGTCCTGAGGTAGTATAATTGTCACGAAGTCAGGATCTGGATCTTAGGGAAATTGAGGGCAACCCTCATATTTTATAGGCACGTATTATGTTTCACATATTTTCTAAAGCTATTTTAGTATTTGCGTCTGGTAGTCATTATGTCGTGTTAATGAGCCGGTGATGGAAGATACAAGACCTAAAAGTTAGGAGTTGGAGGATAGTTTTTTAAATACCATATGTATGTTTAGACTTTTAGTTGTATTCTTTCAAGTCTTCCAGGTGAGCTGATGATGGAAGGAAAACTCCTTAATGATAAGGAATCCGATGAGACTTTAAGATGCCGACATAGTAACCTGTAATGTACAGGAAAAAAAAGACATGCAAAGCTGAGGGTTGGACTATCTTGTCTTAGTTTTTAATTTAAGTCTCAATCGTTGCTTTTTGTGACTTTGTGTGGCTCTAATTCTCAAAGAACATTGCTTTTACCGTGAGAGAGCCATGCTTAGGCACGAATGGGCCGGCTCGACCGGAGTGATACCACGGCCTCACAGAATACCGGTGTTAAGCAATACTTTCGTTGCCTTTCACTGAGTGAGTGAGGTTACCGGAGCCCAAATCCCCAAATCCCGCTGACTCGAGCGGGAGGGACTCCAAGGGCGGCTACGCACTTATGACCTTTGAGTTGCAGGTGTCCATGGGCGGCGGTAGTTGCTTACCGTCTGGTGACCCGTCTGCTCGTTTGCCCCTTATACCATAAAAAAAGAGCAACACCATCATTATGCCATCAGTTTATGCACCGTAACCGCCAAACTGAGAATTAGGAGTAGCATTCTCTGTTCAACATCCCCGTAGCTTTTAGTTGCCTGATAAATCCACAGAGTTCAGTAATATTAGATAAACCTGTCGGGGTTAGTTGCCATAGTGCTTGTGTCAACAAACGTTGAAACAGGCGCTTTCGATTTTGTGGCAATAGAGTCTTTATCATCTGTACATATATATTTTATATAAGTACTCGTATATAAAAATGTGTTATTTTGTGTACGCCTTAAAAACTCAAAAAGTTCTGCACCGATTGAGTTCAAACTTTGACACGATATACTGTTGTACTTCAAAGATAGCTTTTATCTATTTTTTGCTACCACAATGTGCCACAGCGAAGCGTGGCAGGGTATAGCAAGTATTTTATAAAAACTGAATCGCGTAACTCGCCTGATTCTATTTGATCACGGCGTAGGGCAGGCCATTTTTATTTGGATAAGATACTTGGACCGGGCCCTTAGGTAATAGACAAGTAGGTCTTAACATAACTGAAGCCTATGCCCAGTTTCAAAACGTGCACTAAACCACAACAGTTATTCGCATCAGCAGGCATAAGATTTGAAGGTGATCGTTTTTTGTAGGTTGCTACCTCTCGCGACATATAAATTAGTTCAACCTACTACGGACCTATGATTATTTACACTAAAAATGGAAAAAAAATAATTAACCGATTAAAAAAAACATCAAATAAAAACTCCCTAACTAAACACACAAAACTGAATTTATTGAATTAAATTTATATCATATAAAATGTGAGACTTTTTCTGACTAATTAAATCAAAAACTTTATCTAGTAACTATAACTTACCTACTCTCGATAAAATTCTTAATAAAAATATGATTTAGTATGCGATATAATATTAAAAAGCGAAAGGAACTTCGTTCCAATCGAGGGTGCATAGACCAAATCAAGCCGTTTTTTAAATACTATTAGGAGTTAGACAAATATCTTAATATAAAATAATTTTCTTAGCTTAGGATAAAATGATGTGAATGTCGAAATGACACGTGTAAGGCGAATCTATGGGTCACGGCGTGGCAGGATCTCGGTGTAATTTTGACAAATAAGCCAGCGGCAACCGAGCGCCGTAATCAGAGTTATTACCCGTCTGTTCGTCACGACGGAATCACGACTAACCTGCTTATCTAGAGACAAATCACATGGGATCAAGTAAGAGTACTTTCTTGGATATAACATGTGCCCAAGACATTTCCTCGAAGTTTCCTCCAGTTTTACATGAATTCATGTCAGCTCTTTATTTTATATTATTAAAATTAGGTTTTGCAAATGACCTGTAAAAATAAATATTGTACATAATCCAATTTGTTTTGTGGTCGTGAATCGTCGCCTGTACAGTCGCCTAAGACTGAATAGGCTAGGCGCCTTGAGATGGTATGGTGTGCGGTAGTCATGTCCATTCTAAGCATAGCTTGTAAGATAGTGAAGAGTCATGTAGTCATTAGAACGGCATTTAATACAATTTGGTGTAAGAGACACAATTCTAGTTTTCAGAAAATAAACTGAGTAAATCGAGACAAATTGGTTTGACTACTCTTTTTGAGTTGAGGAAAACTCAGAGAGACGTGGGTCTTTCTGAGGGTTTCGAAATAAATAAAACATACATTAATTTTGAAAGTAATATTATTATATTATGTACATTGCTAATCGTTTTATAAATTACAAACGGCTACATTAAATGACACGTCACCAGAGCACTGAATTCTCTGGAATCCTAAGTATTCATCCGATACATTAAGGATAAAATAGGGCAACCGAAATACCGGAATCTTGTGGGTTTACAATACAAAACCCTTTTCCCTAACATTTAACCAATTAATCACACTTACATATAACTCAAAAGCGACATAAAACAATATTTTGATTCATGAACGTTACATTAGGAACACTTCACTTATACACTTTACACACTAGTTTAGTTGGTAGTAATTAGTTTGAGATCAATTTATTCGGAAACTAGTTAGATCTGTTTCTCACCGATAATTTCTTCTAACCCTAAAGTACTACCGCTTTGATGCCGTTGCCTGCTCGCATGCTAATGTCCAACATTCACACCTAGGGTGACGCCGTCTTCTCGGCTTTTTACGTAGTTCTTCATCGTGTATATGTTTTTTTGTAATAGGAACATCCTCTTCTTGAACTGGTTGTGGACAAATAACAATGTTGTGCTGAGATGTAGAACGTTTCAACATACACCTCACTAATTTCCAAAAATACAACAAAATGAGAATAATTAAAGCCCAAAATATGAGCTTAGGTGACACTATTTCATTTAGCTCTCTTTTTGCCAACATCGTAAATGTGTGTCCAAAGACACTTCAGAATACTTCAGAATAACTTAGAATTTTTCATGATTTTCTCGGAAATAAATGTCAATTTTTGACACTTTCAGATTTGAACATTTTTTTTCTCTATGATGCTACACTCACCAAAAAGCGAAAATATACAACTTGTTTATGGAACTAAAAACTATTTTCTGTGTACTTTTATTATTAATAAATTTTACATCATAATATGCACTAACCCATACAGTTTTTCATCATCAACAGCCTTTAATAGTCCACTGCTGGACATAGGCCTCTCCTTAGAAAGGAGGTTTTATTGAGGAGTAAAATTAATCGGTACCTATATTTAAGGCTTAAATGGAATGGGTGTATAGTATACCACTAGTCGTAATTCTGTGGATTTGATGTCCTTTCTATGCTCCGCCGGACTATGCTCGGCGTTTCTCTTAGGATCGCATCAGGAATGAGGTGATCCGACAGAGAACCAAGGTCATCGATATGCCATGCACATGCACAGCCTGATTGGTATAACTACACTCAATAAATTCGAATAAAAAAACCAAATTCACATATAGTTATTGAAAGAAACATATGCCAGAACGGAAGAATTAATAATACATTTCAAATTATAAACCTCTATGTATAACACGGCTTCACACACAGACACACACACGCGCCCGCACACAGACAAACACACACACATGCAAACAAATATTATTTTGTTTAATAAATGCAACACACATTACAATTAATTAAAACTTAAATCATAAATACATCGTTTAGATCTGGATCGTTACCTAATTAATAAATATATAATGTAATGTTTTTTTTTTCTCTCTCTTTATATCCTAATGCTGTTAACTACAGGCATACTGTCACTCTATTGTAAAAATTTGCTCGCGTCATGATGTCATGTAACAATGTTCCTCAAGACACAGGATTGTCCTAGTTTGAAGGACAGCAATCCCACTATTTGTAAGCCTATACCGTGATATAATGAATTGATAATTATACCGAAATATGATGCCATGTTATCACCTGTTTTTGTTCTTTAGGCCAAGTTTTTATATGAATAAAGTTGTTATTATTATTATTTATTATTATATATAATATACGCAAGATGGCTGGAAGAATCTATGTAAGTTGCGTGCAATTTGGGGGGTCTATGTCCAGTAGTGGACTGCGATAGGCTGATGATGATGTCCTTTCTTGCATTGTCGGAATTGATATTTCGAGATGTTATTTTAAAGTATTAACAACGTTGATTCCGTTTCTAGTCTAGGTGATGAAAGATTGAAAGAAGTTAATGCTTATTTGTAGGCGTTGTGTAATACCTTCGATTTTTTCTTACTTTTATACATCAAAATAGGTATGCCATCCTCAAATAATTCGAAATAAATATGCATGATTATTACAGATTACAATATATTGAGAATCGCATCTTGTTTGTTATAAGATGTTGTAAGTTTATATTATAAAAAGGTGATGTTATCCAATAAGTTAATGTTCGTGTCCATACATCTATAGTCATCACGTTTCTCTCACTGGTCCCTGTAACAACGTCACGTCTCTTCACAAAGTTTTTATCAACGTTAGCTTTTGTCGGTATGGTCTAAGTAAGAAGAGGCGATTATTATGTGAGGTAATAATTATTGTTTAAACCAAAGTGATCGAAAGCCAAGTCATTGATTTAAAGCGTTAATGGCTGCCACAATTAGAATGTCAGATGTAATCTGTTGGAGCTTAAGTGACATAATGTACATACATTGGATGATAGCATCTTATCGGAATCCAGCTATAGCTCGACTCCAAAGAAAAGTTTTCTCTTGCACCTACAGCATTATTTTTCTACATCACCCGAAGGTCGACTGGCAGAGAATGCCTTGGGCATTAAGTCCGCCTGTGTACAATTTGTGCATTAAGTAAAGAGTATGTATGTATATGTATGTCTGGCGGGTGTATGTAGTATTGTGTATGTAGTATTCATAACACATGTTAATTAAATAATATATATATACGAATATGTTTGAAATATACACCTGCCACACAGCTCTGCACCGCTGCATTAAGTCCGTCTTATGCATTACATTATCCAGAAAGTGTATATAAATAAATAAATAACATGCCTATAAATTCGGTATTATTATATATTAACGTAATGCTATAAAATACTTAATTCTGTTATTATTCTTAACCACGTCTACTTTTACTTAACCATTAAAACTACCAAGGAGGTTAAATGTTTTCCTAGCTGAGTGAAATAAATTTCATTTTGACCTCTATTAAATACTAGCTTTTGCCCGCGGATCCGCCCGCGTGTATGTCGGTTATCGCGGTAAAAAGTAGCCTATGTTACTTGTCAATAATGTAGGTTTCCATTGGTACAATAATTTTGAAAATTGGTTTAGTGCTTCAGGCGTGAAATCGTAACAGACACAAACAAACTCACTTTTACATTTATAAAATATGTATGGATGTAATGAAATACTTTTTTTTAGAAGGTGAAGACAATATTATATAATTTTCATTTAATAAAGGATAGTTTCATCATCATCAACAGCCTGTAATAGTCCACTGCTGGACATAGGCCTCTCCTTAGAAAGGAGGCTATCCGTGTGGTGACGGATTAAGAATTCGGAATGTCCCTATTGACCCCGTGAGTGTCGTAAGAGCCGACTAAGGGAACCAACTGCACAGGATAACAGCACTGGAATCAGAAGGAAAACTTCAAATAAACCATATACCAACCCGTCTGGCCAGAAAGTATAGTAGCCCAAAACCTCCTTCCTAAGGGTAGTTTAAATACTATAATATTGTGTTAAGTATTCAGATTACGGGTCTAAATTCTATATTGATAAATTTTTATGCTCGAATTTATTAAAATCAAATCGAAAAATATTTTTATTAGCCTATTAGCTGGGAAATAGAAGTCATCAGGTGACACAAACAAACTTTTACGAGTTTGGTTCCACAAAATGGAGCTTAGGTTGTAAATTGAACCAAATCCCAAGTCTGCATGAAAAATCCTAGGGCCCGACCAAAATGTCCGGCGTAACGTAAGTGGCTGAAAATCGTTTCACCAGCGGCCGACTCCAATTGTTGGAGATTTAATGGGTGGATTCTGTGCATCGAACGATAGCACTAAAGCGATTTAGTTAAAATGTAAGCCGAAGGTAAAAGCGTTGTTACTTGCATTCGAGTGATAAGGCCTTTGTTCACATTCATCATCATTTTAGGGTTATTAGGTTTGTTGCTTCTATCATAAGATATAGGAGATCGGATCTCCATGGGATCAGATTTAACGTTGATAAGCGAAGGTTTTAGAGAATTATAACCCCAAAAATGTATTTTTTTTTTAAATAACATGCTGTTTGTTTAGTAACAGTTTATTTATTTTGACTGCAGTGGCCCGTTTGATGAGGGTAGTCTATAAACCAATCGTGGATTTATACCTACTTGATAAAACAATAATATTAAAACATTTTTATAATAAAGTAAAGGGATAAAGTAATGAAATAATCATTAAACTGGTCTCTTTAATACCAAACTACACTTGCTACTATGGGTTCGATTCCCAAATAAGACCAGAAAAAATGTGTAATCAATAAATAATTGTCTCATATTTGGCTGTGGCATCAAACAACAGACACTAGTGGCCGTTGCATCAATGCCTTGTAAAGTTGCCCCCAGAACACAGGGTATTTCCTAATGCAGAAGAAGCTATCATTTAGCAAAAACAGTTCAGATTAAATAGGTATTACTGAATAACCTTACCAAAAAATATAACACTACACTCCAAACGCACTTACCCATTAACACTATACAATTTTTTATTTTTTGCTTTTTTGTACTTCCTTTACATATATTGAAAAAGGTACAATTTTTTTATTACCTACCTTAGTCTATTATTATTTACTAATAGAATAACCCAATAATATATTTTTCGACCCACGAAACAAACTCAGATTTTCAAAAGCACGCAAACATGGAACCAAAGTTATGCTGTTGGATCAATATAATTTAATCAACATAGACACATTTTCTTGATATTGTAAGAGGTTGAATATTTTTTTTTATGGAAGAGGGGGGCAAATGGCAGAAGTATCTCCTGATGGAAAGCGACTACCGCCGCCCATGAACGCCTCAACCCAGGAGTCACAAGCGCGGCGTCTTATCGGTCCGGAAATACCGAAGACCATAACTCGTTCCGCAGATTGATTGTACGATACAAAAAGTAAATAAATATATAGATGAGTTCAATAAACTTCAAGATTTTTTCACGCCAAATCTATACCTCACAACAGCTTTTAAAACTACATTTTTAAAGAATATAAATAAATTTCAATTCTACTTGCGTTCGTCGACAATGTATCAACATTGGAACATTTATTCTGTCTCAGTGAACTTGTTTACCGCAGACAAGAGTATCTACTTGGTTATGCATGCCGTAGCGTGGTCAGCAAAATGTTCTGCCAAGTGCATTCGATAAACGCTTTCCACTTGCAAAACTTACATTGTGCCTCCTTGGAACTTCGCGGTCTCGACAATTGCTGCAATTCTACAGTGATATTTTTGTAGTATTCGTTAAATCTTTATAGATCATTACCACTTCAGAGACTTTAACGAATGGTTTTAAACATAGAGTTATAAATTAAATCAAATACATACACAATTATGCTATGTGTAATATACATTTAAAAAAATAATGGGCATCGATAAATTCAGACATGGGTCAAGGGGGACAAGGTCCTCCATGGATTGGAATATACACGTAAATGAATCCAATTTTAATTATGAGACGTGTTGTGAATTTGATAAAATAAATAAATAAAAATACTCATGTTCATTTCTCTCTGTTTGCGGAATAAAACATATATGCTCATATTTCGTAGTGCGAATATTAGAAAATAAATCCGAATAAGTTCGAGACTGGGTCGTGCACTTTTCGTTCAGTAAATTCCGTGTAATCTTGTATGTGCATGGTTTACCCGTCCTTTACTTGTGCTGTGAGATCTATGGAAAATCGTTGTTTCTAGGCCACGGTTACATGTTTTGATTATATTCTTTCGTCTTGCGTTGCGTCTAAAAGCTTCATGTTTTTTTACAACTTCAAAGGAGCGCGGACATAGCTATTTGATGCCTAATTTCATCTTGATACCTCAGAACGTTCCTTGACACCTCACCTATAGATGGATAAGAGAACTATACTAGGAATACGGATTATTTACCTATACAGAAAGAAATTATAAAGATTATATCATTATTGCATCACTAAACACGGTTCCCTTCATGGGAAATATTATTTTTCTTTCTTTTCTTTTTTTTTTAAAAGACAACTCCCGCATTAAGAATATACCCTGTGTCGCGGGGAACTATACAGACATACATGAAACGGACAAAAAAACACCCAGACTTAGAACAACAATTCGTGGATCACACAAAGTCGTCCCGTGTGTGGATCGGACCCACAACACTCATCGTAGTAGTAAGCGGCGTGGCTACCGATTAAACCACTACACCATCCGTACATTCAGTCCCATATTAATACGTACTTATGAAATGTAAAATATTACGGTCTTCAATTTAAAATTTATATTAATTATAAAGAAAAATTGTATAATATCAAATTGAACCGAAAATAAGTAGGTCTAATAAAACATTTATTATTAGGGGTTAAAGTATGAAATTGCCGATTTCTGCTGAAAAATTTAAACTCGTTTTTTTCTAAGATAGCTAACATATGTATTTAATCAAAATATATGTACATTGGTGCCATCTAATGAAAACTTCATTTATGCCTTTAAGGTAGACCTCTGGGGATCTAGATTCGACAAACTGTGTGAAAACATTTTCTACTACCTCCCTTTTTTTTTATGCGGCCAGACCAGAGAAAGCTATTGTGAATAACACCATGAAGAGACCATCAAACAGTTACCAATACCTTTAATTGGTAATCTTTGCTTTAGGGCACTGTTGCGGCGTTTGACCTAGGGTAGCCATTGCAAAATAAAACAAGCCGCTAATTCCTGGGTAGTTTGACTCGGATCGGCTTCCAACATCTTCAATTCAGCGTTATTCATCTGTGTCGAAGTTTCCATTACGAAAGCGTTTAAACAAAAAACGCATGGTGCGTTCATTAGCAGTCTCCTCTCCAAACGCAGCGTAGATTTTATTTATTTAGTTATCTAAAACTTAATGCACACGTTGTACAAAGGCGGACTTAATGCCTTGGGGAATTTTCTCCCAGTCAACCTTCAGGTGATGTAGAAATATGATGCAGTAGGTGCAATATAAAATATTAAATTTGACACAATAGAACTCCAGAAGTTTACACAATACAAACACAATATTAAAACACACATACATGTATAAACATGCATATATAAATATAATATGAAAATACTGCGATATGCGAATATAAAAATATTGCGAGCCGTCTCTGCCGCGTTAGTTCCCCGTCGGAACTCGTATTCAAAAAAGACTCGGATTTTTGAAGTATCCATCTTTGAAATCTAAGCTGAATAAAAAAATCAATTGAAAGTTGAAAATCGGATGTAGCACATTTGTTAAAAGAAGAACCTCATAGGTATCATGTGAAAAAAGTTTCATACGAAAATTTCACACCATGAAGGTTTTATGTCAATTCAAAGTATCTATTACTATTCAACAGCAATTTCATACTTAACTACTACCTACTACCCTATTATTTTTATCTTATTATATATATGTATATATTATTTTATTAATTTTCTAGACAGTAACACTAGGAAACGAAAATTAATCTAATAATATTTGAAGACGTGTACTGTCTCCTTCTCACAAATGCATAATTCAAATAGTTAAATTAAAATTAAATTAAAATTCACGAGTATTTAATTTCCGAATTTTATACAAACAGCGACAGGCCTCGAGAATTCAATATTCACATAAATATTGCATTAAATTCATAACGACTTCCCGTAGCTATACTTAGCTTCATTGACACTGCCATTATCTAGATAACGAGCTCGGAATCCATTATAATGGTAGTCTATAATCGTCTATCGGCTATCAACGTATCTACGCTTTAATTAATTGATAGCAATTGAATTGAATAGGCAAGGAACTAAGCAGACAAGAGGTTAACACGATGGCAGTATATGGCTTTAGAATTCAAATTATGGATTTTGTTGACCGGTTTGATTTAATCGGCATTTATAGAATTTTTATGAAAAAACTTATATACTTTTACGTTCATTTAAGTTCAACACTTTTCTTCCGTGTGGTGACGAATTAGGAATAAAGAGTGTCACCGCCCCTATTTATTCCGCAGGTGTCCTAAGAGCCGATTAAAGGAGCAAACTACACAGGGTAACAGCACTGCAAAGAGAAGGAAAGCTTGACACAAACTCTATACTAACCCATCTATACAACCCAGCGTGGTATAGTAGGCCAAAAACTCCATTCTAAGGAGAAGCCTATTTCCAGCAGTGGACCATTAAGGGCTCATGATGTGATATAATGATGATGATCAACATCTATCCTCTCGCTTTCCTGTAGTCTCTGCGAGTGATTACATGTAAAGGGACCGGGTACATGAAAATGTGTAACAAGAAGCCGAGACGTTTGTTTTGACGTACAGTTTTCACTTTCTGTCTATTGTATACCTAAAATTTTTAATAGAAAGAATTATTTATTGTTACGAAAAATCATTTAAAACAATACCTGAATCATATTTTTCAGAACGTAAATGTTAATGTTATTTTTTATCAAAGCGACCTCAAAGTTATCATTTCTTTTAGCATTTGTTAATTAGTAAACTATAAATTGGTCGTCTTTGCCATTTTGCATAAAGCATGGCGTTTTCAGTATTTTATATAAAATTACAAAAAATAACTGTTGTGATACCGATTCATTTTATGAATTCAAAACGTTAAAATAAAAGTTTCTTACAATTTAAATTAAGAATCTCAGGCAGTTGGGTAATAAATTATAACTTATATTATATTACCTAACTGCCTAAGATTTTTAATTTCGCAAAAGCATCTGCCTAATTCTTAACAAAATAAAATTTCAGCCCTGTCTTTCTCTGTTACCTAAAAATATACCTAATTGATAATAATAGAGGAATCACAATAATACTATCAAAATCTAAACATTTCATAAAGTTATTTAAATATTTAATTACGAACCCATTTGTTGAAAAAATACATTGTATCATAAGCTTATTACTTTTTGTTTGTTATCGCCTACTACAAAGGAATAATTTAAATTAAACTTCTAAAAACTTTGCAACATAGCACTGTTGCTATTATGGTAAGCAATAAACTCGAGCAACTAAATCTAAAAAAGAGAAAATAATTTAATGTTAAAAGCTTTCTTGTTAGCTGCAATATAATCAGAGCTTTGCGCTTAAAATGCCCGTGTGTCACGCAAGGTATAAGAAATTCTTTATTTATAGACTTAGTTATATTTTGCAACTATAGAAGGGAGTTCGTCATAGAAATTATTTTACTAACAGTAACCTCGATCTAATATCTGAAAATTTCTATAAGAATACGAAAATTTTAAAATGGCTTTATCTTTGAAAGTTATAAACTAAAGCCCTACATTTAACGAACTTATCACGATCTCTAATAGGCAATCATTAATTAAACCGAAAAGCTAATTATTATTGCCAAACTTTTTGCTTTTTAAATAATATTAATATTAACACGATGAAACTAAAAAGATTAATATTAGTATTTAGAGCAGATAATTTTCGTTTAATAAAATGACAGGGTTAATTACATCGCTCTTCTTTATATACAAGAGAGGAATAAAGCTTTCTAAGGACATAGACATAAGGTGGATACCGCACTGGTTTCGAACCTAACGGGGGACTTTTAGCGAGGGCAAGACGTCCTACTATGCGACCTGCGACTAACAGCGACGCTGACAGTCTAAAGACTAATTGAATATTCAAAGATATATAATACTAATGAGTAAAACTGTATTTCCTTAAAAAGTACTTAAATACCAATAAGAATAGTTATATTTATGTTTAACTTAATCTTACTTTAACTCGCATAAGCAATTTGTATCGGACCATAATAGCATCACAAGTTAAAGAAAACCTCCTGATCATATTCAATAACCTTAATGTCGTATTGGAAATAAATGAAATCCCTTGGGAGGGCACGGACATGCAACATAACGGTAGTAAAATAAAACACAAGTGTAGCTACTTCTTATAATCATAAACAGTGTGTTATGACATAGGGTGTAGTCCCCTTCAATGTATTTGACAATTTCGTCAAATAAAGTGGTCATACCGGCCTTTCAACAATACGCGGAGGAGGGTCCAGAAGAAGGGAGATGTATAGAATTCATTTATTGTCTACCCTCAAATAAAATTGTAAAAAGTAGTGGAGTCAAAGGGCCAAATAGATGGCTTTAAACCGTTTTGTTAAAGCAATAGAGATAAGAGCAATGTGTTTATCAACGATGCTAAGAAATTGGGTAGGGAGGGATTTCACCAAGTACCAGATAAAAAGCAGAGACACATTGTATCATCAGTTGAGAAATATCATTATCCAGGACTATTCATAAAACTAAAAGCTTGAGCATGTCACATGTCACAAAATATGTAAAGAAAACCTTTCAAAACATTTGGGACGATTGGGTGAACCTATGCTTTTTACCTATGTAATGAAAAAAGTATAACTTATATTATTAAGTGCTACATAATAATGTAAGCACTTAATCATAACCTAGTTGCATTTCATAAGCCGAGTCACGACATGCTCACTATTAATACGCCCTATCGCTTGGCTTTTTTTTAGAAAATGAGTGGAATTGTAGAGTATAGTCGTACGGGCACCCAAGTCATTTACACAAATCTAGTACAATGGAATTTGCATGCCTATGCAATGTTGGGTAAAACCTACGTTAATGCATTTAATTTGTTGAATAGTTAAGTAAATGCAAAAGACTTTAGACAGCTGTAGAAAATATTAAATACTTTATGTTATTTTATCCTGGGGCATTCCAAACATAGCAATTTATTCTTTAGACTGATCAGAATTTGTAATCTATGTATGTGGATACATTCACCCCGAAGTGAATAGACATATTTTTTTATAATTTTTGAACCGAGCCGGAATTAGCCGCGTCGCACTTTTTCTAGAGTGACAGTTGAATGCACTACCGCCACGGCACAGATAGCATTATATATATGCATTAATTAGGGTTCCATACCTCAAAAGGTAAAAGTAACGTCTTACAGCACAAACAAAGGAACAATTTCAAAAAATAAAAAGAGTTGAAAATTGAGATAAATTTTAATCTGAGTCCGGAATCCTCGGCGCACGAGTTCGACTCGTACCTGACCGGTTTTTTTTAAATATTAGATTAGGGAATTTTTTTGGATTAGCTAGATAATACACTAACTACACTATATTTGATTTAATATGGCAAGGAAAAATGCAAAATGTTTGCAGGTCAAAGTTAAGTGTTTTAATTTCACATACACAATAGACGGGACGGATTGTTGCACTAAGCTAGTCGTTGGTCGTGCGGACGCATAATAAAAATGGCTATGAAGAGTTCATGTAATCTCGTATCAAATCGGGCGGGTTGCTTGGTCGCGCGGTTGCATATAAATCGAGCCTTAGTTTTTAAGTGAAAAACTTCTTTATTTACAAGTAAACATAGCGTTCAGTGCATGTAAATTTAAATAGTACGTCACCACAATCGTTTGTTTATGCATATGTTAAAAATGTGTAGGCAGGTGATGTTATAGAAATAAGTGGTCCGTTCTATACTTGTTATTTTGAGTAAAAAGTGTGATTATAATAGATAATTTATTTGGATAAGAATTTTCTCATCTCATTTGAAAGACAAGAAAAAAAAATGAACGCACAAAAATTCCAGATGGTTTAATTTTTTCCGTGATAATCGTTAAAACAAAGGCATATGTTTATTTGTGTCCTATCTATAACGCCAATCATTCTTCAAAGATAACCTATGACCAATACAGCTTTTAGATCGCTTTAATGTGAGTTATTTATATATAGGATTATTTAATAATCCTTCTCATCTGGATAAATTGTATCTATTGTCCTTTTGGAACTCCTAACAACGTGTATATTGTTACAGAGTGATATCATAATTGCTAACTTTAGATCGTCCTTTAGTTAGGTTTAAATTATTTTTTAACCATTAGAAACGGTACCCACTCACAAAAAATCTGATTGCGTATTTAAGAAGTCAAAGCATACCAAAGAAACAAATAAACACTTACTTATTTATAATATTAAGTAAGACTAACAGTTTGTGTTTACAATATAGTGTAGTCCAGTATAGATCAAATATCTGGAACACTAGTTTGTAACATTATGTTCACTGTATGCAGTAATACAGTTACTGCTTTGTCCGTACCTACTGAATGTTTCACTGAAGATAATACCAAACGAGGCGTGGTAGCATAATGTGTCAAGCTCCTAGTTTCAGAACGCAGAGGTACTTCGTATTTATTATTCAAGAGTGGACCAACAACTTCTTGAGTTGCCTGCGCCCTGTAGATGTAAACTTAAAGCTTGCAACAATACGAGTTAAATCAAACAATACACTCATTTCTATAAGTGGACTTAGCTAATGTTCTCTAGTTTTGGTAATTGTAAAATATGTGCAATCCCTACTGACCAACAAATACATGACAAATAACACTTGAAAACGATCGCGCGGTGGGATATTTCTTCTCTACAAACATCCTGATTTTTAAATAATTTATGTAGTTTATAAACCTCTGTAAAATAAAATACATTTGAAGTGTATCTAATAAAACCAAAAATATAGAGATTATGAGGATTGTAAAACATAAACTTCTGTGTTTATAAATATCTGTATGTGCTTTACCTATGTCTAAACTATTACACAAGAACCATAATTAAAAAAAAAAATCTAAGATTTACCACAGTATGATTTTAATGTTAACTGTTAAAAAGTAAGGAATAAATCAAAGCCTTCATACAATTTTTTATTACTAGGTCATGTATTAATGAGACTGAGTTTTGCAATACATTAAATCATGCTAGTCGAACTCTTGCATGTAGTGATGTTTCGTATGCAAAAATTTCGAGTAAATTTTTATCGAACATCTTCATAGCACATTTATAGTTGTGAACCAACTTGTTATAACTCTTAAAAATGTTTATTATTTTCTAGCCGTCGTACGTTTACATATTGCGTTCGTATAAATGTAAAATTAAACCGATTGGCAAGGTCCCATGCTTTGTTTCTATAGATGCCGATGTTAAAAACACAAACATAATTGAAAATAGTGTTTTCAAGTGCAAAAAAAATGTCACAAGATATGTCACATAACAGCGAAACCTGAATGTTGTGGATATCCGCATAATTGTGGCACACGAGTAATAGTTAAGTAGTAGGTACTTCCGGTAGTTTTGAACCTTCCGTCTGTCCTATGCAACACCTGTTCGTTTATTCTGACACAAAGAAAACTAGTTCCTTAAGAACAAAGGCTGCAGTTCAGTATGTCATTTCTGGTTTAATAAGAACCTGATATATTACACTTCACCGATTGTACGTACGAGTAGTTAATAAGATAATATTGATTGAGGTAGTCTAACTAAAAACTCCCTTAACGCTTATTCAATAGATAAACATAGGTAAGTATGACTTTATCTCTAGATTCTGTTGAACGCCATTCGCGTGAGCCCACAAAAACTTATAAGACAGTACCTACATGTAGCAACTCTAAAATAAAATAAAAATATTGAAATACAAAACAACAGTAAATTAAACCGGATAAATGTAAAACTTATATATTTTTTGCTTGTCACGTCTGTGGTTCATTAGAATTATTAACCTCAATCCACTAACCCTTAATAATTAACTGTTTGGTACATTTGATTGATGGTTACAGGCTCTGAAGATCCCTTCATAAACTTGATGGAATTGTACAACATTACGGAATACGGTGAGCGGCGTATGTACAATTATGCAAAACGCATGTGATGCTAATTTGTGGCCGTTGTGTAGGTAAACACTGAGTGAATAATTTCCTAGGTAAGTCTAAGGGCGTGGTTTAACTTACTCGAAGTAGAGTTGGCGGTGATGGAAGGGATGAGTGACCGGGAGTAATGTGGATGACTAAACTATTAAGGGAAATTGAAAACGACTAAGTGGCAACTCCACACAACTTACACACAGTAGTCTGATCCCAAACTAGGCAGAGCCTGTACTATGTTAACCAGGCTACTGATAAACATACTTATATATTTCTAAATACATACATACTATAGATAAATTATACTCAGACACAGAACAAATTATCGTGTTCATCACACAATATTTGTCCTGGGTTGGAATCGAACTCACGACCTCCGGCTTAGCAGTTAGGGTCACTAACCACTAGACCAACAGGCCCGTCAAATAAGAAGTTTAATATGTTCCATATGGAATGCCTTACCTCCTTTTTATAATAAACGGGACAAAGAAGCAGACGGGTCCCTGGTAGGTGACTCCCGCCACCCATGGACGCTTGTAACTAACGAGTCTCAAGCGCGTTTGAGGTAGTCAAAGAGGAGGATCTTTAGGAGGAGGCTCGGAAAGATGCTTGGGATTAATTTAACATAGGCTATTTCGTAGTGGAAATGTGACTTGGGTTAGTGTGGTCTTTTTCCCCCTTTTTATGTTTTACTTTACTTTCTGTTTTATTCCATCTTTTTCCTTAATTTTGTTTTCTCTTCATTGCCTTTTTAACTTTTAGTCCTTAATAACTTAAATACTGGCACCCATTAAAACAATGTTGCGGTATATGTAATGATGCTATTGTATCTATCTGTTAATTTAAAAAAGAGTGAGTGTGAGTATGTTTGCCATTTTTTCCCATAAGGCTCAACCCCTTGGAAATAGGCGGTTACAGATAGGCACACATATCTATTTTGTTAAATATTTAGCAAAACAGATAATGTGGCTATTGTGCTTTGAGATCTATGACTTTAGAGTCTACATAAGAGACGATTTCAAACAACTTTTTACCTAAAATAAAGATATTTTGAGTTACAACAACAACAACAACAGCCCTTAAAGTCCAATGCTAGACATAGACCTCTCCTTAGAAAGGAGGTTTTTGGCCGATTTACGGCTACTAAAATTATAACATAATTGAACGAAATTAAAAGAAACTAATTCTCGAATTATTTTATGAAGAAAATAAAAATATAAGAGAGGTTAGGTGTAAGAATTGAAAATTATATCCAAATACAGCCACTTAACTTTTATAAGCTTACTACCCAATTGTACAGTAACAAATAAACACACAGCGTCACTGAAAACAGTTTGTTTGACTTGCTAAATTACTACACTGATATTCACTCCCTGAATAATTAGCGATATCGGATTGTGCTGGGTTTTGTTTACTTTATAATGGATTATCGCACGATACATTTAAGTTATTTTTGGATATTGTTCAAACAAAGAGTTTTATTTATAAAAATACTGGTAATTTTTTTAAGCTTACCATAACATATCGGCAATAGAAAATCTATTAGTTGTTGGTTTCTAACTGTGGTAGCAAAAAACAACAAATATAGTGATAGTCATGTTACTAGAAAAAATATTTTTATGGGTTTTTACTTAATGACTGAAATGTTCAATTTTGCTACTAGATCTTTAAAGGCTTTTATTATTTGTATTTTGAAATTTGAATTAAAGAAACTATGAAACATACCTGAACAACTTACACGGGTTTTACTTTTAGTTTTCGTCATTTATTGATAAACTTAATTCTTAAACATTGAAACAAGATTAATCCCCATGATCCATCAAACAAAAGTATGCGATAACCTGATCCGGTACCAAAACTAGACATAGTCATAAACATAAATAGCAGATGAATGATTCGATTCAAATGAGATGACGGACGCGCTCCGTACGTGACGGTCTTCGGCTTATATCTTCATACCCCTATACATTACAGTAATGTGATCAAATTTGTCACCCCCTATAAATCCTGTCGGCACTATCATCTGATGTAAAGTACCGTAAGTTGGGATGTTAATTTCGAGATAGTGGTTTGGGGAATGGATTGGGAATACCTATTAGGTATGAGAGATGTTAGGGCGTTAATATAGGGGTATTATTTTCTTAATGACCCGGTAACGGTTGGACGCAAGATGTCATGGAATTTGGTTCAAGAACAGGCGTTAAATAGTTTTCATGGAATGAATGAAATTTCGTTATTGATGAGCTCGTCGCTAAGTGGTAGTTAGGGGTAGATTGGGTACTTAAGAGTCCGACAACAGTCTTTCTACAGAACTTCGATATCGCTTAGTACTTGAGTTGTGGTCTGACGCCAAAAAGGCTCCTAGGAAGAACATTGAACTTTAGTAAATGAACTACTGAAATACCAAATCACTAATACGTTTTATAAATAGAAGAGTTGTAATAGTGACCATAAACAATACTAATACGACTAACTTTGCAACCTTGTATTCTTTCATAGAGTTTTGGTATGTATATTAGCATGCAGGATAACAATAGCACTATGCTGTCAATGGCAGACAATCACAGATTTCTCAATTACAGACAGATCAAAGCCGATTCAATCGACTAAATCAGAATAAGAATATGTTCTTTATCTTTTGAAACAAAAAGACTTAAGATTAAGAGGGTAAATAACTAGTTGATTAATGAATTAACTATTGTTATTACGTAAGACTGCGCAACCCACTTAAACTTGAAAATGATTCATATTCATCGACGCTGTGAAATGCTTTAACAGATTTTTGTCAGTCATTTAAAAATCTGTCGATTGACGGTGTTTATTGTTGTGCAGATACTAGGCCTTTTAGGTTTACGTTTAGCTAAATTTTACCTTGGGTCATAATTAAACTGTGAAGAAATAATACGACCCTCACAAAAGTGTTCGATTTACTATTAAAACTATTATAATTTTATTCCAAATGAAACTCTCTTCTCAAGAGAGATGATTGATGAGCGACGATGGAAAGTAACATACTCGTAATGCAACATCTCAAGTAACTTGTTCGCATATCAACTACTTGCTTCTGCCGCTGACGCCAGCTTGTATGTCGGTTATCGCGGTAAAAAGTATATGTTACTTACTGATAATGTAGCTTTCCATTAATGCAAGAATTTTTTAATCGCTTTATTGTTTTAGGCGTGAAAGCGTAACAAACAAACTAACTTATTTTCATAATTATAATATAAGTATTTATTAAATAGTATATATTTATTAGATAGTAGTTATTTATTAGAATGATTGTGTATGGATTATTAAATCACTATTACAAATAATAACGCCTTTAACGAACTCCGTTTGTTAATGGGTAAAAACATAGACATAATAGAAAATGTCGTGGCTGAACTGTAACCGGCAATTGACTTGAAAATAATAACTTAACAGTGAAATGAAAGAATAAATAAATAACATAAATGCGCAAATGACTTCGTTCGCATGGAATTTAAAAAGCGCTGTTTTTTTAAAATTAACAATTAAATTTAAAAATTAAAAAACAATTAAATTTAAAAAATTTCAGAGGCATTTAAGGCCTTCCTATGAGGAAGGCCTTAAATGCTGTCAGTATCATTATCAAGTAACTGTTTCTATATGTAATAACAAAATACATAGAACCTCAGACAGAAATTAACTATAAGAATAGCCTGCCTCAGAAATAACTCCCACTTTGTATTTTAGGCTATTCTTAGTTGCGTGATACCTAAAATACATATTTCAAAATCATCTCAGACCCAAAATAAGCAAAGTAGTTTAAATATGACATAATATTTTTAGATATAATAGTGACATCATTTTATGGTGTGTTGTATTATAAAGTAAATAAATTTTTCTTAAAATACTTCAACATAAAATATTGCCATACCATAAAATAGTAAGTGTGGGAGGCTCCACACCTAATCACACAAAAACCGAATATAAAAATTATACCCAAAATCGTAAACCTTTTAGGCTTTATCTACAATCACACATTATTCACGTATTTATAAAAAAGGAGTATCATAAAACTTTGTCATTGAACAATATTTAACGTGTTTATTCAAACCAATGACTTCTCCTATTTTCTTATAGAATGCCTGACACCTACTTGACTATTATTTATAATTAACGCTTCGATTATTACTCAGCTAAAGCTTGTGCGGATCTAATGCGATATACTCCTATAAACAGATCATAGTATGTTCAAAGAACAATTTAACCCATAGTAGATATCCCTTCGAGAAAACCTTGCGACTAAAGAGAAGATTTGATAGGAAAATAAGAGGCAAAATCTTTGAAATAAAAATACCTTACTAAAACATACACAAGTCAAGCAACTAAATATAATATATACATGATACAACACAAAAAAATATTTACATACATAAAACAATAAAACCAAAATGTACCTACCTATTTGAAAATCTCGTATATTGTTGTGAATTTTGCAAGCCCACAAACTAACACACGTTAATTGAAGAAATAGAATCACCAAATCATTGAATATGAATATTTGAAGTATTAGCAATCTTGGCTGTTAAGACTATGCTATTATATCATCATAAGTTATTTAGTTTGAAATATTAAATAAACTGATCGTTTCGAAAATATGTTTATTTAGGTAGGGTTTATCTAAACAACACATGGCACACTTCTGCGTCAGGAGAATCTGACTGGTTCATATGCTCCTGAAGCCAAAGTATCTCCCAAGAAAAAAGAAAGATGGATTAGGATTGGTGAGGATTGGAATTGCTACCGTTACTGTTTTGTTGTCAACCCTTCCACACCAATTTCACATGTTTTAACGCTACTTGAAAAATCTTTTAGTATTAATATATTTTTACACAATGTTATAAACAATGTACCTTTAAACTGTAATACTGTAATTGTTGTTTTATTTATTTTCAAAACTTATCAACTTATGTCACGTTAACTTAAATTCTCTAACCGCTAAGATTTTTGACAGTAATATCTTTTTGCATAGGAATCGAACCGAGATAGGAGGGATCCGGCTACAGCTGTTATAAGGACATTCAGTTGACACCTAAGGTAAGGTTTAAAAACGAAAGGTGACACTTTGTCCATGTAACGTTTGCTTATTGTATTGTATTTGCATCATGTCAATTCCTTATTTTGCTTTTCAAGCCATACGTTATTTATTTATAGCTTGTATTGATAATTACCTGTGACCTAAGGACACCTTAAAGTAAGACCTGTAGAAGCGTTAAATGTCTGTCTGCCACAAGATTCTGGGGCAATTAAGTTTTTCATCCGTTTAAATTCAAATTTTAAAGTTTGCCAAGTTCTTGTGAACAATAACAGATGGATTGTTTCGGGTTTTACACACACTGCAGCAATATATTTGCCACACAGTCAGTGACGTACGGATGCCTGCTAGTAATTATCGAATCAATTGATTCAAACTGTGTGGCTAAACGTCAAATTGTCAACTAGGCAAGGCGGCTGTGGCTAGGATAAAAATGAAGTTAGAGCATTCCGTAAACGGAACAATAATTCTGATAATAAAGTTTGATCATTTAAACAACTTATTTAAAAATATAAATGTGTATTCCATAGTGATTTGCCAATAACCGCTGTAGCAATAACCGATTTGTAACAAATTTGACAAATATAGGGATTCTTTTAATAGAATGACCGCTTTGTGAAAACGAATTAAGTTATTGTTTTTGGTTTAATGTAAATCAATTGAGTAACTATTCCGATAATGATTACTATTATTGGTACTCTTGCACCACTGTGTAGTAAGTATTTAGACTATACGAAGGCGATCAGTGCTTTAAAGTCTAAGTATGTCTAGGATTTTCTTTAAAACATTTAGTAGAATTCTTTTTTACATGTAGGTACATACACTTAAGTTCTCCGAAGTATTTTACGTATAGATAAATATGTTTGTCATTTTCTTTCTCGCCCCTTCCTACCGCGCTAAGTAGTGTGGATTCGATCGCCCACCAGGGACAACACTTTGTGTGAAAAATGAATTGTTGTTCTGTGTTTGGGTGTTCATTGTGTTCGTTTCATGAATGTTTGTAAAGTCCCCCGCTACACAACATATGTTCCTAGTAAGGAAGTTGACTATTTAAAAAAACTTAAGCTACGGTAATATTATTGTTGTAACATAACCAATTACCTGAAATAGTTTTGCTAACACGTGTCCCACGTGATTGTAATTTAATCCATTAAAATTCTTAAACAGTACTAAATCTCATGGATTAAATGTTTTAGATGTAACACACTATATTGAAGCAAAAGCGTAATAATACAATAAGTAATATTAGTTTTCTATCAATACTTAAACATTTTTCTGCGTCCTAATTTCTGTAATATACTTTTAAATTTGTAACGAATAATAGAGAGAGATAGTAGCAAGCCTATATTTAAAAAAAAATATTACTTAGAGTTAACACAATATCAGAATAAACAAAATGGTAATATATTTTCTCAATAGCATATCCACTAGTGTGATACATACCTCCCTGCGGCCCTTTTGTCCTTAACCCGAACGTGACGAGTCGACCTTCTCTGTCTACTCCTGCTATAATTCACATTGTGAGACCTGGGTGCGTCCACTAGCTATGCAGTGATTGTCTCTTCGCGATGCACGTTGTACCAAGGTTACTTTGATGTGTATTATAATATTATTCTAATGACACGTTTTTCTTGCAATGTTAGCTGTGATTTTACTAAGGAGACCAATATTGATTCATATTTGAATTTATTATATTAGAAAAATATGTTACGTATGTTCTAGATACCGAGAAAATCTGTCTATGTCTGTCTACGTACCTGAGGAAGGATTTCTACTTATCAGAAAATCGTGCTTAAGTACCGCTACTAATAAAGTACCTTGTTTTTGTTCGAGTAAAAGGTCGTTACCCACTGCTGAAAAACAATAACAATTAAGAAAGAAGTAACTTTTTATACAACTTCACGCCTCTTTGGTGTTAAGGAAAAATCAATCCTATAATGCTTACTTAAATTAAATTGCTTTCGTCTCTATCAAGTGACAAACCAACTTCTATTTCTAAGTTTAATTTGTATCATATGGTAAAAAATCTGCATGACCAAAATAATACCACGGTCTCACATAAAGTTGATGTTAAGCAAATATGTCACTACTTTTCATCGAGTGATTGAAGTAATCGGAGTTTAAACTCTGTTCTGATTCAGCAAGGCAAGTAAAGAGCAGCCACGCATTTGGGTTCCTTGACTTGCACGTGCCCGTTGGCGGCGATAGTCACTCACCCTTGTAACCCTGGTGACCTTTCCGATCGTTTACTCTCTATGTTTTTCAATAAAGTCTATTGGTTTTTCAATAACTTTTGAAAATCTTAAGTTTAAGTTCATTTTAAACCATTACCCACCTACAATTTAGATCATAACTACGTTAAACTTTACGTTAAATTATTTTATTACCTATTTTAACGACAAAGAATTTGCCCTTTTTAATTTTCACATTATTGGTCTGATGTTTGATGTCTACAAGAAATTCTAAGAAAGTGTGTTACGATAAACCTTAAAGTGTACTCAAGTATCATGAATATATATTATTTCAAAACACATTTCAGACTAGGAACTTTTTTTATTCAGACATAATGGTAAATAGTCGGCTTAAAATACATTGTACTCGCATGAACAAGAGATAAAGAGAGAAAGAATTGGCCCTCAAGAGGGCGATGTCTGCGTGTGCTTTGACGAGAGTTTTATACTTGAAGATGGTCCCCGGGTTTTTTACGGGCAGGTACTAGAAAGGAACATCCTAATAAAAGGATCCCACCTATTTTAACCGCAGTGTGGCACCCTGTGTGGTTTTAGTCAGATTCCGACTAAACGTACTAATAAAATGCCCAGTGGGGTGAGGACTTGAGGGAGTTTCCACACGTACAAAAGAAAAGTTAGTCAATTTCGAATTTATTCGAATTAATTTCGCGTTTATTCCAAATTTCGAATTTCAAAGTACGCGAGATTTGCTTAAAATAAGGAAGTAAATAGAAATCTCTTCACGTACCTATTAGAATAAAGATTAAACAGGCTCAAGTGGTCTAAATATTAATCATGTAATTCACAATGAAATTTTGACAGCCTTTAACTGTGTTTAAATTATCTATGTAGTACATTTTGCTAGAGGAAGCATTTTTTGTATTCAAATAATAAATCATTACAGTCGGAACTCAATATAAGCATTTGAACCGACATAAAAAGTGCACTTAGTGAACAATTAAATGCTTTATTATAACAATTGTCGACAAAGGCTTTATGAGACGGATAAATTGTGAAGGTAAGTACACCTGTTATTTCTATAATACTACCATATGATTTGAATGTTAATAGAGGTGTAATTATTTATTTTAGTCTTTTCCGTTCATTTCATGACCTTTGCGCCTGAGGTTATTAAATATGTTATTATGTGCGTGTTAACCAACCATTACGAGTTCTAGCTACTGAGTATTATGTAACACCACAGGATAATACCATGGAACGCATGCGCAGAACACCCATTCTTAAGAAATAAATAAATTGAAACTGAAAATTAGCACGAACGGCAGTGCATTCTGATAAAAAATGGCTACCGTCACAACCGCAGTACAGGAAAGTTTTTTTGTTTGACTTTAGATTAGGTTGGATCTTACATTGACGAACTAAGGTAAATTATTCGGTCACTTGTCTTTTGATATAGCAGGTTTATTTTTTATAAAAATACTCAGCTTTTTACGTTATCTGCTTCCATATACTTTGAACAACTACAACCTTTCTTCAGGCAAAATTCTGAAACATGTTTTTGTATTTTGTAAAGAATATTAAATACTGAAGATTTTTAGAATAGTTTATTCAAAATATATAAGTAGAAAATTTATGTTAATTAAATGGTGTTTAATTTATTCAGATTATAATGCAAACAATCTTTAAATTAAGTAAAGAAATGAGGAAATATTGCTACATTAAACATATTATGGTAGTAAAATTTATATATCTTAAAAGCTTAGTTTTAGTAGTCGGTAAGATGTAATAATTGCGTATTTTTAGTATAAACAAAACACTACCTTAAAGTAGTTTCAAGTTGATGTTGATAATCATCAAATCGTAAAATCAACATAAAAATATTTACGATTAAATAAAAATATTGTATTTATAACTGTTTTAAATTATATAACGTCTAAGTACATCCGACAAAATATACATTCTACATTTATATTTTATGTACCTTTTTTTTTTCGATACCACCTATCGGTGGCATGTCGGACTCGAACCAACTAAAACCGCACGCCGTCTCGGGTACTAATAGCCGAGGAACCAGGTATACCCTAGAAAGGATGTCCCTGGTGCCCCGACATATCTCGGGCCATCTACAACAAGTAGACTACCCCCCCGTGTGGGAACCCCATGTTCCCTCTGCTCCCTGGAAGCGAGCGCTTCGCCACGCGCTCGCCTCACCTGGGCCTCACCTGTCACCCCCAGGCCTGCGCTTATGGAGGACGGAGGTCGTTCTTCGATGGCCGCCACTCTGCCAGCGTGTGGAGAGCCGTGTCCACGGTCTGGCCATCGCAGTGGTGGCACTCAGGCGTTGGCTCCTTGCGGATCAGACACAGGTGATCCCCGAAACATCCTTTCCCAGTGATCACCTGCGTCAGTCGGTATGAGAGGGTCCCGTGACGCCTCTCGAGCCAATCCTCAATAACGGGTCTTACCGCCGCGATGACGGCGTGCCCAAAATTTTATGTACCTATATAAAGTATATTCATAAAACGTAAGATGTTAGATATAATATAAACAATCTATCTGAAATAATATGAACTATTACCGAATCTAACGAGAAATCTCCGTAGTTAATAACCTTCAGAGAAAAGTTTCTTTATTTCTAAAACTTAATAATCTGACTGAAGTGCATTATTTGGTCTTTAAAAAGCTCAGCACAAAATAGTCTCGCAACATTAGTTGAATATAAAACTGACTGACTGTTTCTAAAGTGTGTATAGGAAAGTTAACTATTCAGTCTTTTCATATCGGTTGTACTTATTTTTTATTACATATAGGGCAAACGAGCGAATAGTGGGTCACCGGATAGTTAGTAACAATCGCTACCCATATATATACTTAACTAAAGAGTCACGTGATGTCAAGTTAAGTGACATTTTTACATACGAGTATGTCTTGTTAATGAAGTACTTAGACAAACCGGTTAGGAAAAGGTGACTCATTCACTTAAAATTTATTTTGTATTGATTGTTCTAGATTAATAACAATCACTTTAAATAATTGTCACGTTTGTAGTTATTAGACATACATTAGATTACGTATGACTGAGCGGGTAGGCATAACGTCGACAGAGAATATATATCTGGTATTAATTATATAGATTTATCTACGCGTAAAATTAAAATTATTCTTCAGTACTTTGTCGAAGAAGTTGATTTTTAATTACATGTTTTAATAATGTAAGCTTTCTGGTGTAGTCTTTAATAAAGCTATTGTAGTACGTAATCTTCTGTAAAATAAATATTATGTTTAAACCATCAAATGTTGTACCTACAACGTCTTATGTTACAAATATATATTTTTAGGTACACTTTGGTACATTTAAATGTGCATTAAATTCAGACATGTATTCTTCTATTTCTCTACAACAGTTATTTCAAGTTAGCTGTATACAACTCGACCCACTGTAACTGTTGTTTACACTCCCCAAATTTCACAAATGAAACATCATGCATATTTAATTTTTATATTTAAAGTGTAATATTATTTCAATATGAACAAAAGTGATTGAAGTTGTGTGGGGTATATATATATTAGCTTTACAGTAGAAGTATAATATAAATTTGTCTCGTTACCCAATCACGGCCCAACTACTGCACGAAACAGCATTATAAATATTTCACATACAGATTTATATTCAACATTAGTACACGTAAATAGTACGAACATAGCCATAACGAAGGCCAGTCCTAAATAAACACTAACATCCGGATTTATCACGTCATTTTAGTATGAAAATACTTCTTTGGCGACGCTTTTAATCGCATCTCTCGAGAACAGAACCGTACGAGTATAGCCCCGTACGTCTCGTACGTGTTTTAGCGCCAAAGACGTCCTCGACAGTCGGAAGTTATGGCTTTTGTTCTGTGCCCGACTCGCCCCGACTTTTCTGCAACACTTAGCAAACGTTTAAAACTCTATTGTTATACCCGCTGACGTTTTAAAGCTATTTTCATTGTTCCGTCCGGCACATTAATATGTTTTCCCTGCAGTTATAACTGTGTTGCTGCAAAATTAATGGGTAGAGGGATTTTGTGTGTTTTCAATTTAAGATGGATGTTTTTAGAGTTTTTAGTCAGGCTGGCTAAAATTGTAATTGCTATAGATAAATTAAATAAAAGTTAAGAATACGGAATGTCACTACCCCAATTCAATTAGCCGACTAAAGGCGCAAAACAACGCAGGACACCAACACTGCAAAAAGAAGGAAATCTTGACACAAACCCTATACCAACCCGTCTGGCCAGCGTGGCATAGTAGGCCAAAAAATCCTTTCTAAGGAGAGGCCTATGTTTAGCAGTGGACTATTAAAGGCTGTTGATGTTATTTGTGTGAAATAAAAGTTAATAAAACATATAAATTTTTAGATAATAAAAACGTAAATATGTCGTAACATTCATCCTTAAATATTAAAAGCCATGAAATAGGTAGTTTTAATATATATATATATAGTAATAGTAGGTTTTAAGAGTACGAATAATAATCTATGTAATAGATGCATTTAAATTATTTATTTATTTATTTCCATAGACTATAAACAAACAAAAATATAAAAACAGAATACGCTTAAGCACAGAACAAACTTAATAATAATAATGATTTGTAGTACCTAAACTTTTTACTTGAAGATGGTGTTTTTTTACGGACAGGCGCTAGAAACTGATGTCTTAATTAAAACTGTTTCTTTATCCCATCTATTATGGGCGCAGTATGGTACTCTGTGTGGTATTAGTCGGATTTCGACTGACCGCACTATTGAAGACCAATTACCAATCTGACTGAAGTGCTTAGAACTCTCCATATAAGTCATTTAAAAAGCTCAACACAGAATAGTCTCGCAACATTAGTTGAATATAAAGCGTACACTATATAAAATATTATTAAAAATATACAGTATATAATAGATTATTCATATCTTGTAAAATATCTTAACAAAAACCTTGTTTATTTCGATGAAGAAGCACGTATTTATATATAACTCCAGTAATCTTGCCGGTGTTAGGAAACAGCACAACGTTAATGGCGATCTTCTAGAGTGAGAAGATTATTATTCACCTGACACCTGTAACGTTGAAAGATTTATCTAAGAGTATAAAATATACTAACGTGAATAAACAAATGAAGTTTGTTTATCCAAATGTATCTAATATTTTTTGTTTAATTTTTTAGTCACAACTGCCAGGTACTACTAATCTGACAATCGAAATTTCAATTTTCTTACATCACAAACGAATTTCTTTGAAACTATAACTATAATGTCCTAGAACAAACTTGCATGCTCTATCAATGTCATCCATACATCGTGAAGTCATTACTTCCCTGCTATCGGTAGTTAAAATCGCAACTTTGCCCTAAATCTTACATTCTTGACATAAATCCGGTGTCAGATGCAACGATGCAACACCGATTCGCTCTTCTGTCAGCATCGAGACAACTAATTTGTCTGCCATGTAAAAGCGACTCCGTTTTCGAATTTGAGCAGCAAATAAATTTTAAAATTCGTTGTGATATAAGTGCAAGCCTTTGCCAAGTCCTATTGTTTATTGTAGTCTGTAATATTTTGATTCTATTTTAATGTTGTTTTTATTCGGTCGAAAATAAGGTTATAAATGTTCTGTTTATTATTATATGCTGCTTCGTTTTTGTTTATTAATTATATGTTTCTCTCTCTGTAAGTTTCATTGCAATGAAAAGTGTAGAATGAAATTGAAATACAAATTCGATGGTGTATGATGATCCTAGGGCGGAGCTCTAGCCTATTCATGGAGTCACACCTGGTAGATAATAAACGGTTATTAGGTATAGTGATTAGCTACGAATATGCTAAACAAGCAGTCTCGTTTAATGAAGCAAGTTCGTGGGAAATGCATTTTTTATTAAATGATACAATAGTCTAAAGATAACCTTGTGTTTTAGCGAATTAAGGTTGTCAGTAAATAAGCATTCGTCGAGTGTCAGGCAACAGTACGAGTATAAGCAAAGCCAGATGATTTTGATTTTTTTTTATTTTAATGCAAGATAGGTGAAAGTATAAAGGGCATAGCCTTTTCGAATATACATATAAAGTTTAAGTTAAAGTTTAAGTTTAATTGTTAAGTTTAGTTTAAGTTTTTAACTATATATATATATATGTATATATATATATTGGTGCTTACATACACATGTACATGGTTTGACAAAACTTACTTACTATCTCTATGAAAACATTTAAAAAACTGATATCGAAACGATTTTTTTTTTTTACAAAATAAAAAACACAGGAATCATGAATTCCAGTTACCTAAAAATAGTCCAAACCGTAATACAATTTCAGGTGGAGAACTACTTAGGGGCTGATCAATATGATTCCACAAAAAAAATGAACGTATGAGAAAATCTTTACTACCTCGATGGCTAGTAAAATTATAAATTCAAAATTCCTGAAAATAATTATAGCATAAGTGTTGACTTAGAGAAACCTTCCAACAAGATAGACAAGAGCAATACAAATAAATAATAAAAAAGAGGAACACGATTAAATTACAGAGATATTAAAATTGTTTATAAACTGTCAGTGTCAATGGACACTGTGATAAAGACAGGTAGGTATGTTGACTGTTACCTTTGATTTTTCACATTTTTGTTGAGAGTGTTATAAGGCAAACTGAAAAAGCAACTAAAAGAGGGGTAGAATTCAAGCAGCAGAGTATATGATCTATCATATTTACAATTGATAGTAACAGCAACAACCGATAATTTATACATCTTGAAACAACCAATACAACTAGTGATAAACTATTCTTTTATAAAAGTTGAATTCACATAAACCCATCTAAAAGCACTTCAAAATTTCATTTCAAGATTAAATTCAACAATGTTCATTTTATATGAGTTCTATGAGGGCGCCATATGAGTAGCCAGTTTTAATAATTTAGGTAACCAAATAATGTCAGACTCTAGTTATTCTCTTGACATAATAGAAAGATTGTAAAGTCCAGACGTTCATGGGCGGCCATGGTCACTTTCCGTCAGGTGACCCTTCTGCTCGTCTGCCCCCTCTAATATATAAAAAAAAGTTGAATAAGCCTTCAAACGCATAAGAATGTTATGCAAGCCAAAATCAAATAAGTCCATTCGAAATAAGAAAAATGCTCATTAAGAGATGCATATAGAACATTGCACTTTATTACTAAGCAACGTGGACTCTAACCCAAAGAAACCGTTCTCTGTTTCTTTGGGTTAATGCCCACGTTTACTACCTACCTTCCAAATGCTGCTAACCTTTCTAGGTTGGCAGCATTTGAAAGTAGAAGTGGTAGTAGAAGTAATTAATGAACATAAGTTAAGCAGGCAAATCATAAATAAGTCTTTCCTGCCGGGCCCTACAAATGATAACTAAAGGAGATAGGTTAGAAAAAAATAGCCACAAAATATTAGCCACTTGATAAGGCAAACAGAAATTTAAAAAAATTAGGATGAGATAGAAAATTAGGAAGTGCTAAAAAAAGTGTACTGCACCGTACTTATCTTCAAATTTAAGTGCGCCACCACTTAAATTTGAAGATAAGTACGGTGCAGTAAACTGAAACTGTAACATTAAACGAAACACTTTCCTCTCATAAACTTATTTCTAATGTGTCTATGCTAATATTAATGCATTAGTTTACTTGAAAATACGTAACTAGACAGATAACAGATTTCGTGAGATTGGCAAGGAGCCACTGCATATAACCGATCCAAAAGTATAATTTATGGAAATATATGGGGAACGAACGCCCGCAGTGAATATATAGTCTGTATAATTTCTTAAGCGGTTGCGAAGTGTAAATTGACATCCGTAAAATTGAAATTGGAAGGCGTTTTGTAAAGATCATTTGCACTTTAGGTAGCTAAGCTTAAAATAGGCTGACTAATGTATTTCATTAGAGTATCTAAGCTGATCATTTGGGATATTTGTAGGTTTTCAACCAAAAAGTACTGCGCCTGTTTAAAATACTAAGATTAGTTCAGAGAATCTTTTATATTTAGCTTCCTATGTGACATAAACCATTTAGCTCAGAAAATAACGTTGAAATTTTGAGGTAAGTTTTCTTACGCTTACATAAACAATTTAACGAAATATAATTAGAATCACGGGCCACCTGTGCCAAATACTTGTTAAAATTTATAACTGACATAAATATCTGCCCATTGGGACTATAATTACGGAGGCAAATTTAAGATAATTGTTAATTGGAGATAATTGTTTAATACCTTTAAATAACAGAATTTTAACTGTAATAGCTAAGAAACCACTACAGCATTATTACTTATAATACTGAGATATATATATAAATATGAGGAACAGATAGGTATAGAAGTGTATACCCAAAATATTAACTTAACAGTAAAAAAGAGGACGAAAGGTGAGAGAAGAAACGGAAGAGTAGTGATAAAGAAATCTTGAGATTGCCCGATTAACATCGATTTTCTGTTATAGTTCATACGTTAGAGTTTTAGCACTATCATCATTTATCTCATGGGTTGCAAGTGCTGGATGTGACGAACTAGCCATACGATGAGAAGGTATCCACACGGGTACAACGTCGCACCTAAAAACTCTTGAACCAACGAGAAACCTTTCGTGCTTCTGGAAGAGCATGGCTGGTTAAACTAGCCAGCAGTGGATGACCTGACTACGATTCCAAATATAAAAAAGATCACTTGCTTATTAAAGACGGGTCGTAAGACGCAAGTAACCATTTTTTATATACATGTTGCATGTTTATATACAGGCCGACTGAGTATCCAGTCAATCTTGCTGTGATATAGAAATAATTAATATCCATTTAATATGTTGTATCAAAAATTATGACATGTTTTTTATTGTTATATTTTTATTTTAAATATATAAAATAACACGTTACTTAATAGTTTTAATAATTTAACAAGATTTTTAAAAGAGATTGTAACTGCCACAATCAATTAGGATTGTCAACAGTTATGCGATATAGATACATTGTCTTTCACATCATATCACATCAACAGCCTTTAATAATCAACTGCTGGACTTAGGCCTCTCCTTAGAAAGGTGGTTTTGGCCTACTATACCACGCTGGCCAGACGGGTTGGTATAGGGTTTGTTTCAAGTTTTCCTTCTCTTTGCAGTGCTGTTGTCCTGCATAGTTTGCTCCCTTAGTCGGCTCTTACGACACCCTCGGGATGAATTGGGGCAGTGACATTCCGTATTCTTAATCCGTCACCACACGGATTGTCACACACTGTCTTTACTACAGTGTAAGTAAAAGACGTGGTAAATGACTATCTGTTCGATTAGCCAGAAAATAGAAAATATTGTTAACTTTAATAACAAAATAAGTAAAGATAAACTTTAAATCTACAAAACTTTCCCAATCTCGACAGTTTATTTTTAAAGCCTACTTCACACAAGCGGCTATTACTCATCGATCGACCGAGTCGCGTATTGCTTAGTAAACACTTCGTATCACGTCGTACTCTCAATTTGTAGCTATTGGCGCCCTCTGCTTCTGTAAATGGAGTTCATGCAATATGCACTCCGCTTTATGTGGCATGTTACATTGTGCACTGAACGCGTACGTATTTTTCTATTTTAAATAGATCTTCGTTGAAATCTTCAGATCAAGGATGTTTAGTTTATAATTAATTAATTTTTATTAATTAATTTAGTTTATAAAGTTTTGAAAATTAAATGATTCTTGATAAACGTGTGGGAAACTACTGTCAATGTACTGACAACTTTATCATACTACAAAAACACTGCAATAACTAGTAATAATATTAAAAAAGTATTTTTTAAATATAATATGAATTAATATAACTAATATTTCTTCGATTATGGCGATATCATTGTATGCAAGAAATAAACATAGAAGCATGCTTTAAAATAATGTTTCCAATAGATGTCTGGTTATTTATTATTAAAAAAAATATAATAAATTCGATGAAAACACGTGTCAAAAGCCTGGGAACTGGCCTTGGTGACTTTGAGCATTGTATCATTTGACACAACTGTCAAATTATACCTGTTTTTTGTTTTTCAACGGGGTGGAAGATCCTCATGGATATCCTTCGCCCAAGCGAAATCGTATGCCAAATGTAAATAGAAGGTTTTTATGTCGTTATTTTTTTTATTATCAACGTTCACAGAATCTCCAAATGATAAGACACCACTGTCAATATTACAGATTTGTTAGTTGAATAAAATATATTTGAAACAGCTTTCAGAAACCGATACAACGTCAAAACCTTACAGAAAAGAGCAACTCGGCCGTTAACTTGCTTGTGACTCCTGAGTTACAAGCGTTCATGGGCGGCGCTAGTCATTTCCCATCCTGTCTGCCCGTCTGTCCTTATATGTTAAAATGACATTAATTTTCTTTGGATTGAAATCTAAGAGATCCATCCTAAGAAAATCGATGTAAAATAAAAATTATAACATTTATATAACATTATACAACATTATAACATTTCATAAAACCCACTTGAAAATATTGACTGCAGTTATGTTTGTGTTATGTTATTTTAACATATTATTGTATAGACTAAAATTTTAAATTATACCTGATTCTGTTTGTTTGTTGTACAAAGGAAATGTGTAACTCTACATAAACACCCTAAATAAGTGCAAATCCTATCTAGTATGCTTTTAGCAGTATCACCAATATTCTGATTGTACTGTAAAATGATTTACATCGAGTTAGAACTACAAACCTGTTCCGATAATAACCCTATTCCGTGCTTTGATTTCGTAACTAGCTCAAATTACTTAAAAACTAATTGGCACTGTAATTGTAAATTTAAACTAAATATACAGGTAGTGTCAATTATATGATTCTACATTATGATTAATATTCGAGTTTATTTTATAATCGAATAAATGGTATATACTATATAGAATACATCGGACAACTTCTACAAGCGCGCGGAACACACACTCCCGTCAATGGCCTTTCATCGGACACGATGGGGAGAATAAAGATGATGTGCCGCCTGTCACGGATTCGGAGGTTAGGGCGGCTGTTCTACGAATCCGCTCCAATAAGACCGCCCCCGGGCCAGACGGGATACCTGAACACCTGTTGGCCCGAGCTTTCGAGCACATGTCAGACCGCCTCAGCGAGGTGTTTGACGCTAGCTTGGCAGCCGAACGTTTCCCTGACTGCTGGAAGAGCGGGAGCTGGTCCTGTTATGGATGCCGGGACGGCCTATAGATTCGGTCACGGCCTACAGGCCCTGTCTGTGGTACTTGCTTCTGTCGGACGCCAGATTTGGTTTTCGAGCGGGGTGTTCGACCGTCGCTGTGCTGCGTCTGAGGGCCGTGACCGAAGAGGCGAGGAGCTGTGGCGGCGTGCTGTTAGCAGTGTCATTGGACGTCGCCAACGCATTCAATAATTTGCCATACAGCTGCATCAGGGTAGCACTTCACCATCAGTGGGGCTAAAGTAAGTGAGCCGACTAGTGGCAGACTATTTAGAGGAGCGTACCGTCGTGTATGAGAACCGAGATGGTAATCGAGGTGTCGGCCCACGTTGTGCGGTGTTCCATAGGGGTCTGTTCTTGGACCCCTCCTGTGGAACATAGGGTACGATTGGGCCCTTCGAGTTGATTTTCAGTTCCGTTCCGTTTAGTTGTAATTTGTTACGCCGATAATACTTCTCCAAAGCCCAGGGGGCGCGCTTGGCCACTAGGGGAGTCTCTCTGGTGGTCATGGAAGGTTCATTAGTCGTCCCGGCTGGAGGCTCCACGTGCTGGCTTGGAGGCGCTCCAGCCAGTCATCGCCAAGTGGGCAGGGCGGCAGCATGGTCCCTTTCGGTCACGGCTGCTTCGGAAAGTACCTGCACTCGGTCGCTAGGAGGGAATTGAGTCCCGCCTGTCACCAGTGCGATTTCAGTGAGGACTCCGGGCCGGGATCTTATTGCAATCATCGGAGAGGACCTCTCGCTACCGGCCATCATATGCTCCATGGTCGGTAGTGACAGATTTGTTACCGCGGTCGCGTCCTTCTGCGAAAAGTCTTCTCGCAAAGAGGCGGCGGTGAGGCGGTGAGTGGAGTGGTGACGGGCTTCCCACACGTAAAAAAAAAAAGAAACTTTTACATATCCAAAATAAACTAAATCCTTCATCCTTAAAAGTTATTTAAATATACTATAATTTTAACTATTTTAAGGTACAAGGTTTTTTCTACTCAAAGAATTGGCTTATTAAATAGGTAAATTGTTGGTATCTACGACTACACGGATGGCGTAGTGGTTTAAGCCGTCGCCACGCCGCTTACTACTACGCTGAGTGGTTATGGGTTCGATTCCCAAATGGGACGATACTTTGTGTGATCCACAAATTGTTTTTCTAAGGCTGGGTGTTCTTTGTGGGTGTTTCATGTATATTTATAAAGTCCCCGCGACACAGGATATATTAAATTCCTAATGCGGGAGTTGTTTTTTTTAAAACAATATTCCAATTGTTTTATCATTGGTCAAATTAATTTATAACGCCTTTACTTTTTTCTGCTACTTTTACAGGGTTAATTTACATTTTACTATTTATTTATATTATTTTTGTTTTAAATTTTACTGGCATTAAGTCATGTACCATGTGAGAACAACAGATGGACATGGATATCTCCAGATGGTCACCACAAAAACGAGATAGATTACATACTAACAAACAAAAGCAAAAATTTTCGAGACTGTAGAGTTCTGAACAATATTAATTTTAACAGCAACCATAGGATGATAAGAGCTAATTTACAAATATACCCTTCAAAGAATCGACCCTTCAAAGTAAAGCAAGTTAATAGAGTAACACTAGAAAGTACTGATTCACTAAAAGAAAAACTAGAACAATTCATAGAAAAAACCAAAGACTTAGACATACAGAGTAAATACAACAAATTCCAAGAACTTCTCTATACTAATAAAAAGGGCAAACTAGACAGTGGAAACAACAGGACAAAATGGATAACAAATGAAACTAAAGAACTGATAAGAAAGAGAGCAGACCTAATATCTAACCCTGAAAAGACAAAAACTATAAGAAACGATATTGCCAATATAAGTAATAAAATTAAAACACACATGAGAAAAGACCGTCAGAGATACAGATTGGAACAACTGGAGAAATGCATACAAAGAACTGGAGGCACCAAAAAAGCAGCTAAACTACTATTGGAAAAACGAGATTGGATACCACACTTAATAAATAAAAATTATGAATGCGAAAAGCGACGCCCTGAAATCATATCAATAGCCACTCAATTTTTTAAAGAATTATATTCAAGGAAAATCACTGCACAAACAACAATCCTAACAGGAGGAGGTGAAGTACCGGACATAATAAGTGAGGAAGTGGAAAGAGCTGTGAGAACTCAAAAAGCAGATAAAGCTCCAGGATCGGATGGCATAAGCAACGAGTTCCTCATCCTAAATCGAAACCATCTAATACCAATTCTCAAACATCTTTTCAACCAAGTCTTAGAAAACGAGATAATACCTTGCCAATGGACAACATCATCAATAGTACTTCTACACAAGAAAGGAGATAGAAACAACATTAATAATTATAGGCCCATAAGTCTGATGTCGAATATATATAAAGTTTTCGCAAAAATTATACTCTACAGAATAACTAATACGTTAGATGAAAACCAACCAAGAGAGCAGGCGGGTTTCAGGAGCGGATATTCAACTCTAGACCACATTCATGTTATCAAACAACTATTTGAAAAAGGCAAAGAATACAACATAATCTTCTATTGTTGCTTCGTAGATTACAGTAAAGCTTTCGACACAATAGAGCATGAAAAAATCTGGCAGGCACTCAAAAACCAAGGTATTGAAAACAAATACATCAGAATAATAAAAAATATCTACGATAACAGCAGGGCTAAAATAAAACTAGAGAAGGAAGGTAAAGACATTATAATAGGCAGAGGCGTACGTCAGGGCGATCCGCTATCGCCGAAACTCTTTACTGCTGTTTTAGAAGAAGTCTTTCGTCAATTGGACTGGCAGAAATGTGGACTATCCATTAACGGGGAAAACTTGTCACATTTAAGATTTGCGGATGATTTGATAATCCTCTCGCCATCGAGTGATGGACTGCAAGCGATGCTGAGTGACCTGGTTAGAGAAAGTGGTAAAGTGGGATTGATCATGAACACATCAAAGACCAAGGCTATGACCAATGGCAAGGAAGAACCTATTCTGATCAATAATAACCCAATTGAATATGTCAAGGAATATATCTATTTAGGCCAGATAATCTCTCCTGTAGATCTAACCTCAAAAGAAATTGACAGACGCATTGGAAATGCCTGGAAACAATTTTGGAACCTAAAGGAAATAATGAAAAATAAAGATACTAACATAACCATCAAACGAAAACTCTTTGATACCAGCATACTACCTATACTCACTTATGGTTGCCAAACCTGGGCACTCACTAAAGCACACATTAAAAAGTTAGAAACTTGCCAAAACTCCATGGAAAGGAGTATGATGGGGAAAAAACTATCCGACAGAATTAGAATCGAAACCATAAAGAAACACACGAAAACAAAAGATGTAACAACAACAATAAAAAAGTTAAAATGGAAATGGTCAGGCCATACAATTAGAGGAATGGAGAAATGGTCGAAATCGATAATGAACTGGTTCACAAGTCATAAGAAAAGAAAAAAAGGAAGACCACTTCGAAGATGGGTGGACGACATTAGAGCCTTAGCAGGGGGCACATGGACGAGAACTGCTAAGGATAGACAGGAATGGAAGAAGTTGGAGGAGGCCTTTGCCAATAAGTGGCACACAGACAGAGTTGTCGATGAGTAATAGTTAAGCGTAATAGATAAGATATATAATATATATTTAAAAATTTTCACAATAATTAAGATGTTAAATACTGTAGATGTAAAACTGTCCGAAATAAAGGCTATTATTATTATTATTATTATTAAGTCATGTACCATTTATATTGAAATTACAGATGTATACGTTCAAAAATTTCGACTTATAAATTCTTAGTAGACAAATTAAATAGTATTCCATCGTTAACCATAGTTAAAGATGCAAAACTATTTAAAATATTATACAATAACAGAGTTGTTCTATAATTGTGTCTTTAGCCACAGGTTAACATATTAACCTCTGGCTAAGGACATAATTATAGAACAACTCTGAGTTCAACTAAGAGACAATGTTACTTCGTATGTTAGAAAATAGAAATGATACTCATATCCAGGACATCCAAATAGACAAGTTGCTATTCGTGACTAGAGACGAAGAATCAAGCATAGCGTGATTCTGATGCCTTCGCATAGCTTTGCAAATGCATTAGTTATGCAAATATATAAAATGAGTTGCATTGCACAGTCTTATTTATCACAGTTGTATAATTGTTTCCACAACTATGCCGGTCATTCCCATAGCTAAGTCAAAGTTAAAAAGAGGATTTTACCTTACAGGGAGTTTACACTGATACCTACTTTTCTTATTACTGTGATATCAGTGTAGGTCAAGTAATGCGATAACTCCAGTTGCAATACACAATAAGCAATAATTGATGATCCATAAAGTGATGTTTGATTACTTGATGATATGGATTATTTAATCTGAAATCAAATTTTATTACCATTAGACAAGGTCATGCACCGTCAATAAAACTTTATTTTCGTTGCTTAGGTACTGCTTTAAGATAAACTTAATTCCTCGGGTAAAACAATTATGCCCAAGAGTATATAATCTTGGCATTCACAAATTAAAAACTCGTAATGTTCTTGACGGATAATAATATGCTCACCGCTAAAAATTACAAATTAAAATTTCCGCCATCGTTCCACACGGCAAAATTTTCATCCTCATTACCTGGATAGTTGGCGCTCCACTACTGTGCGCTTTTCGAGACACAGTTCTATTTCCGGACCGATACGACCTTCAAACCTTCAAGAAAAGAGCGTACTTCTTCCTAAAAGGCCGGCAACGCGTTTGTGACTCCTGAGTTGCAGACGTTCATGGGCGGTGATAGTCACTTTCCATCTGGTGACCCGTCTGCTCGTCTGCCCCCTCTAACATAAAAAAACCCCTTTGTGAGGCTGCAGGCTACTTTTTTTTTGTTACAATAGCTCGTTTACAAATCACTCGTATGTTGGCAACCTCATCCTAATCACTTCCCCTTCTTTACAAGAAATTTGTTATGAAATAAGATGCAGCTAGTGAGAGACACATGCTTCAAACTAGGTGCCGGCTTGATCGAAGTTGTAACACGGCCTCACAGAAAAGTCAGAAAACTGGTGTTAAGTAGACATGGGACAAAATCACAGTAAACTGATATTTATCATTCGATTTTTGAGTACGTAGGTTAGGGTTAACAGTAAATGTATTATTTTCCGAATTATTATGTAGGGAATGCTAACTATCTTAATATATATAAATCTCCTGTCACGATGTTTGTCCGCGATGGACTCCTAAAGTACTTAACCGATTTTAAATTAAATTGGCACAACGTGAGCAGTTTGATCCAACTTAAGAGATAGGATAGTTTAGATCTTTAATTATAGTCGCAATTTTATTTTATTTCAAATTATTGGTCTATAATTAATTGACAGTCACAATTATCTGTTAACTCCAAAAGATTCTAACAGATGTCGATACTTTTCGACTGGATTGAGTAAGTAATCAATAGATGGCACTGCTATGGTAAACCGACATAATGTATATGGCAAAACAACGTTTGCGGGGTCAGCTAGTATATTATAAAATAATGACTAGTTTTACTGTTAAATAGGGGAAATAAGGTCTTTATGCATCGTCTGAAAATAGCTTATTGGCAACAACGTGTAAGAAAGTAGTAACCCTAACCTACGTACGAAAAAATCGAATGATAAATCACCATTCATTCACAGTTCATTGTGATTTTGTCTCATGTCTAGTCTAGCAATGCTTTCGTTGTTTAGTGTGTGTTACAGGAGAATATTATTATATCCCCATATTTTTCAACTTTTGGAGGGTGGAATCCAAGTTCCACCCGAACTAACAACGGCAATCTTCCATGACAGCATAAAAATTATTTACAGTCGGTAAGAACATTTATTTTATTGCAAGCAGTTTCTATATCCGACATAGTTTGTCAAAATATACTTAAATAAGTATAAATTTTTGATAACTCAATATTGCTATTCAAAATTGTGCTAATGGATTAACACAGTACATTAATCAATTAACTTTCAAATATCGAAAATTTTGGACTGGATAAAAATATTTCTTATGTTTAGTCTGATTCTTGACATTGATTTTCATTAGTGAAAAGTATAGTGTGGAAAGGACTAAAAAGAGAAGCTTTAGTATTCAAATTACAATATTTAACAAGGTGCAAAATTATTATACATGTTAGATCTAATGTACTCATACCGTAATCCCGGTTTATTTGTACTTATCAAAATTCGGTAAAATGGTTTAGCCCCACTTAACCGTAAGTAGTGTTTTGCAAGAGTTCATTTTCACAGCTTAAAATAGAAATAATGTACAAACGTGTTATTAACAAACTAAATCAGAATATTTTACTTATTGTTTTTAACTTTCCTGAAAGTTTTGATTAAAACGTCAGATGGCTTTCATCAATTGGATGAAACTTTTTGAAACTTAGTTATTCTAATTAAAATAAGACATGGATTTTAATACAGAACAAGATAAAGAAATTCATAGATAATAACATTCTCAAAGCAAAAGAGAATGAGAGAAAGAAACTAAAAATATGACGATGTTACGAAATCAAAGTCTCTCCAAGTATTTTGAAATTTGATCATTCTTATTTATTGCATGGTCCATATGGTAACGGATTAAAAATACAGAGTGTCACCATCCCTATAACTCCCGTGGGTGACGTGAGAGCCGACTAAGGGAAAAAAACTACGCAGAACAACAGCACTGCAGAGATAACGAAAACTTGACACAAACCCTTTTTTTTTTTTTTTTTTTAACGTGTGGAAACCCCCTCGGGCCGTCACCCCACCGGGGTGGTGTGTCGGAATCGGACCGACTAAAACCACACGGTGTGCCACTCTGCGCCTGTAATAGGAGGGATCCGGGAACTGCTGTTGTTAGGACCTCCGGACCCCTCCTAGCGCCTGCCCGCAACGATGCGGGCACCACCTTCAGGTACATACTCTATTTAGGCGACGTCCGGCAGACGCGGACGTCGCCTCCTCGCTGCTGGCCGTTATGGCAGGTGGAGGGGAAAACCCGTCCCGTCCACCCGCGGCCACACTCAGGGCGGCATGAGGCGGTGATAAGTGCGCCTCCGTCGCCCGGTTCGCCGGCGACGGATTGGGTCCGAGTGGAGGCTGTCCTCCCGGGCCGACTCCGCCGCCTCCTTCTATGAAATGATGTCTTCGCAGAAGGATGCGACCGCGGTAAAACATCTGTCGCTAGCGGCCATGGAGCGTATGACGGCCAGTAGCGAGAGATCCTCCCCGATGACTGCAATGTGGACCCGGCGCTGCGGCGTCCAAGCCGGGCAAATTGCCAGCGTGTGCTGAGCCGAGTCCTCACTGCAATCGCAGTGGTGACAGGCGGTACTCAATTCCCTCCTAGCGACCGAGTGCAGGTACTTCCCGAAGCAGCCATGCCCGGAAAGGACCTGCGTCAGCCGGAAGGAAAGGGTCCCGTGCTGCCGCCCTGCCCACTCGACGATGACCGGCTGGAGCGCCTCCACGGCGGTAAAGCCAGCACGTGGAGCCTCCAGCCGGGACGACCAACGAGCCATCGTGGCTCGGCGAGCGGCCTCACGCCACTCGCTTATCTCTTCGGGCGGGGGCCGACTGCCACTATCCGCCCGGAAAAAAGCCGTCCACCGATATTCTTCGGCGAGCACTTCCGCCTCCAAGTCCCACGGGGGAGTACCGGCCAACGCGCACGCCGCTTCCGCCGAAACGGTGCGGTAACCGCGTATGGCTCTAACCGCCAATATCCTCTGAGGTCGCCAGAGGCGTGCCCTATTCTGAGCGGTCAGAGCCGCCGCCCACACCAGTGCACCATACAGTGCCATTGACCGGACAACTCCCGTGTACAGCCGTCTCGTTGCGACGCTGGGTATACCCAGGTTGGGTAGAAGTCGCCCAAGGGCAGACGCAGCGTCGACCAGCTTTGGAGAAAGCTGTCGGAAGTGCTCTTGAAGAGCCACCTCCCGTCGAGGATCAGGCCCAGATATTTCATCTGGGCCTGAACCGGTACGAGGACCGAGTTGACCACGATTGAGGCGCCGGGGGGTGGACCACGACGGGGCCCATGGAATAAGAGGGCCTCCGTCTTATCCAGGGCCACCCGCAAGCCCAGCGCCTCAATTCGCTCGACCACCAGAGAGACTCCCCTGGTGGCCAAGCGCGCCGCCTCTTGAAAGTTCGCCCCCCGGGCTGTGACCAATGTATCATCGGCGTAACAAATTACACCCAGCCCAGGGGGAAACTCCACTCGAAGGGCCCAGTCGTATCCTATGTTCCACAGAAGGGGTCCAAGAACAGAGCCCTGTGGAACACCACACGACATGGGCCGACACCTCAGATTACCAGCTCGGTTCTCGTACTCGACGGTACGCTCCACTAAATAGCCTTCCACTAGCCGCCTCAGGTACTTTGGCACCCCATGAAAGTGTAGTGCTTCCCTCATGCAGCTGAATGGCAGACTATTGAATGCGTTGGCGATGTCCAATGACACCGCCAACAGCACGCCGCCACAGCTCACCGCCTCTTCGGTCACGGCCCTCAGGCGTAGCACAGCGCAAACCGTCGAACGCCCCACTCGAAAACCGAATTGGGCGTCCGACAGGTCCGGGCCCACCTCGTGGAGGTGGCGGACGATGCGGGCAGAGAGCACCCTCTCAAACAATTTACCCGCCTCGTCCAGCAACACAATGGGCCTGTAGGCCGCGACCGAATCGTCAGGCTGTCCCGGCTTCCTCAATAGGACCAGCTTCCCGCTCTTCCAGCACTCAGAAAAATGTCCGGACACCAAGCTAGCGTCGAACACCTCCCCTGAGGCGGTCTGCCATGTGGTGAAGGGCTAGGGCCAGTACTCGGGCCGGTATCCCGCCTGGCCCAGGGGCGGTGTTCTTAGAACGGATCCGTAGAACAGCCGCCCCTACCTCCGAATCCCGGACGGGCGGAACATCATCCACGATCTCTCCGTCGTCGACGGCTAAGGTGACCATCGACGGGGGTGTGTGTTCCACCCGTTGCGGGAATAGGCGAGGGCCTATTCCCGCAACGGGTGGAACACACACCCCCGTCGATGGTCACCAGTGGTGGAGGCACCACTTCCTGCAGGAAGCTGGGCTGGAGAGTCTCCGTAAGGGGGGGCCCGACGCGCGGAGCTTTTGTCGCACCGCGCGATAAGGGCGGTCCCAGCATCTCCTTTCTCTTTATCTCTTTGGCGCGGCTAATGGCCAGCTTCAGAGTTTTCCGCGCCTCTCGGTACTCCTCATGAAGCCGGTCCTCCTCACCGTCTCCACAGTGACGCCGCCGACTGCGCGTGTAGGACCTCCGGGTACGTGTACAGGCCGCACGGAGGTCCGCCAGCTCTTGGGACCACCAGTAGACCTCCTTCCTAGGAGGCCGTCTACCTCAGATACGGGGCATGGCCGCATCGCATATCTGCGCGAAATTTGAATCGCGAAAGCGACCAGCCCCCATATCGACCTCCTCGGTCGGAGCCTGTGGAGACATCCAAGACTTGACACAAACCCTTTTTTTTTTTTTTTTTTTAACGTGTGGAAATCCCCTCGGACCGTCACCCCTCCGGGGTTTGCGGTGGGGTGGTGTGTCGGACTCGGACCGACTAAAACCACACGGTGTGCCACTCTGCGCCTGTAACAGGAGGGATCCGGGAACAGCTGTTGTTAAGACATCCGGACCCCTCCTAGCGCCAGCCCGCTCCTGGTGCGGGCTCCGTCTCAATGTTTTTCCTCTCTTTATAGGCGACGTCCGGCTCACGCGGACGCCGCCCCCTCGCGGCTGGCCAAACTAATGCGGGTGGAGGGGAAACCCACCCCGTCCACCCGCGGCCACACTCAGTGCGGCATGAGGCTGTGATAGGCGGGCCTCCGCCGCCCGGTTCGCCGGCGGCGGATCGGGTCCGAGTGGAGGTCGTCCTCCCGGGCCCTCTCCGCCGCCTCCTTCCGCGAGATTACTACCTCGCAGAAGGTTGCGACCGCGGTAAAACAACTGTCGCTACCGGCCATGGAGCGTACTACGGCCGGTAGCGAGAGATCCACTCCGATGACTGCAGTGAGGGCCCGGCGCTGCGCCGCCCATGCGGGGCAGACCGCCAGCGTGTGCTGGGCCGAGTCCTCACTGCAGTCGCAGTGGTGGCAGGCGGGACTCAGTTCCCTCCTAGCGACCGAGTGCAGGTACTTTCCGAAGCAACCGTGCCCGGAAAGCACCTGCGTCAGCCGGAAGGAAAGGGTCCCGTGCTGCCGCCCTGCCCACTCGGCGATGACCGGCTGGAGAGCCTCCACGGCGGCGAAGCCAGCGCGTGGAGTCTCCAGCCGGAACGACCAACGAGCCATCGTGGCTCGGCGAGCGGCTTCGCGCCACTCGCGCACATCCTCGGGCGGAGGGCGAAATCCGCTCTCCGCCCGGGAGTCAGCCACTCGCCGATAAACTTCGGCGAGCACTTCCGCCTCCAAATCCCACGGGGGAGTTCCGGCCAACGCGCATGCCACCTCCGTCGAAACGGTGCGGTAACCGCGTATGGCTCTGACCGCCATTACCCTCTGAGGGCGCCAGAGGCATACCCTATTCTGGGCGGTCAGAGCCGCCGCCCACACCGGTGCACCGTACAGTGCCATTGACCGGACAACCCCCGTGTACAGCCGTCTTGTCGCGACGCTGGGTCCACCCATATTGGGCAAAAGTCGCCCTAGGGCAGACGCAGCGCCGACCAGCTTTGGAGCAAGCTGTCGGAAGTGCTCGTCGAAGAGCCACCTCCCGTCGAGGATCAGGCCCAGATATTTCATCTGGGCCCGAACCGGTACGAGGACCGAGTTGACCACGATTGAGGCGCCAGGGGGTGGACCACGACGGGGCCCATGAAATAACAGGGCCTCCGTCAAGACTTGACACAAACCCTAACCCAACCCGTCTGGCTAGCGTGGTATAGCAGGCCAAAAGGAAAGGCTGTTGATGATACTTAAAGGCTGTTGATTTGATGTATTGATTGCATGTGGAAATGTGATTATTATTTGAATTTTTGTTTTAAACCATATTATTTAAATTAAATTATAAATTCAATTTAATTATATTATTGTTATTGAATAATTTACTGTGGTGCATAACGGATTTGCAGACAGAACAAAATCAAAAAACACATAAAAATCCAATAAAGATAAAACATTTCTAGTAAAAAGGATGTCACCAGGATAATGTGGTTTGACTATATTAATAAAGTGAAGAAAGTTTTTTGGCAAGAAATTTGTTTGTTGGATAGAAACTGCGGATAAAGCTTTTAGAGGTGTTCAGTAGTAAAAGCTCATCTATTTAAACATATCCCAAGTTTGATTTTCATGTAAAAAATTTGTGATGGTCTAAGTTTTATAGAATATTAAATTCTATAATTACATTTTTACGATGTTAGAGCCCGAAGTAGAGATTTAAACTGTAATATGTTACTTCATTACCAATGAATTTTATTGTCAATTACTCCCTAATCCGTAAATATAAAACGGTAACTTAAAAATTCACAGAATTATGCAACTTTGCGATTTGTATGAAAGAACTTGGTTTTTGCTAAAAGTACCTTAGTTAAGCGCCGTATTTCTTATGGCGGAACGACTATAATGGATATATCTAGCGCGAAAAAATTCAACCCGACTTTATTTAAAATCAGATCCTTTAAATTATTCACAGTTATGTAAGGCAGGTAATCGTTACGGAAATATCAAAAATTAAAATCCACTTTGGCTTCAACCTATTGTTCAAACGATAGAACAAACAAATTACCGGAAATATTTGAATAAGAATGGGACACTTTCGGGAGCACTAATGTGCGAGGCGGGAATCCGGGATGGGTGGTGAGGGTGCCCTTAATATCTGTTTTATTTTTTCCGGATTTGTATGAATGAGGACAACAAACACCGCACCCTCTATTGTGGGAATGCTACAGCACAAAAAAAAACACGTTTGCGCCCAATAATATTATTTTCCGTGAGTAATTTTATGACTTTATTTACCGTCGCATTTGTATTCAGAATATGAGGTAATATGTAGATTAGGTACGACTTCAAAACAAAATAATTCCGAAAGTGCTTTATACTCAGACAGCGCGGTACCAACATCTATAAAACAGCTCATTCAAGTCACTGAACCGCAATATTATGTGAAATACGCTACTATTTATCGCGTATATACAATACAAACCGCTAACCGATCTGAGACGTTATAATACAAGTGGATATGTTACCACGTTTTCTTTCAATATTTCCCAATTTGATACGGTATTACACCCCTCTCGGCGAGACAATGGAAAGTAATCGTCAGTGACAAGGGAGTGGGCTAAATTTCGTTAAAATAAAAGCGTACAGAGAGCGTAAGATATAGCGCCTACGTGGTCGCCGTGAGATCCCGGGAGCTCCTACAATGGAGAATTGGAAAAAGCTTTTATAATCCGGCACGTGACACACATGCTCAAGTGGCCATATCTTAGAATAGTCTACCCACATGGAACACTGGTAGTCAGAACTATTCATAATTCTTCTTCCTAACGTATTATGTTACGCTGTTCGATGTAAAATATACGCAATAACTGTTCTATTATGCCACTAAAATTGGTGGATTAGTTATATCGAATGTCCTTTTTCATCGTATATTAATATTAATATGGTCATATTATTGATACTAATAATAGTATTTTTTGTATGTACTAATAAAAAAGAAAAATACATAGAATATCCAAAATAAAGAAAATGTATGGCTAGTCACTAAATAACAAGCATCGATATAATACTACTACCGACTAAAACCGTTGTGAGACTACTTGGGTTTAATATGGTGTAAATTTAAAGCAACGCACAATGACTTTATATCTAATAATAAAAAAAAAGTTAAATAGATATTTTAGATATTAGATTTTTTAAGAATATCTAAAATTTCTACTCAGAAAAACATCAAGTATTTACACGAAGAAAGTTTATGAAACGGTCGGTTTTGACTGTAAAAGCATTTTTGATAGCCCATGTATTTGGTATATGTATATGATGTGACTACCACATTATTTTCAAAAGTGTTTTTTTAAAGAAATAAAAAAAATGGGGATTTAAACATGCAGCATGTCAATGTTTTTTTTGATGTTGTGATTTTTTTTTTATTTATTAGTCCTTTCAAAAGGATTTGTCGAACTTATACCTACAGACTAAAATCACCCCAGCATTTTTTTTGCTTATGCCGATCATAAGCAAACAGAAAAATACCAGCCGAGAATCATTATTAACCGTCAAAGATTAACACGTCCCATCACACAGTACAACCATTACCAGTAAATATAAAGCGTGTGCAACGAAATATTCGGTACCTATGTCTATTAGGACAACGACATCCCATAAAGTTCGTCGAATTGACAGTCCTCTGGCGCTCAGTGCTTCTGCAGCTAACATAAAGTTATATTGCACTCTCATCGCAGCCTCTTTTGCGGACATCACCTTCTCGTAGAAGAGGCAATGGAGTCGCTAGTACTCTCACTCCGGACTATCGACAGCAGTATGGTCAGGAACAAGAGACTTCCCGCAATACCACCTACCACAACGGATTTACCGCGATTAGATCTAACTGGAATAACAATATAAGAGGTAAATCGATTTTTAACTAAATTGTCGATTTGACATTGGGTTTTTTGTTATTACTACAAAAGATTTTAATTATGAAGATGAAACGAATAGAATAATATCATGTTATTCAAGGCAAACTACTTTATCTGGTTAGCAGTTCCTAAAACTTTCTAAGAGAAATAAATAGTTAATAGATAATGTTAACAAACGTCAGCAGTATGAGACTTTGAAACGTTTAGCACTTATATTATATATACGACATGTATACACATCATAGTATTAAATTTACAAAAACAACTTCAATAACAAAAAAGAAGCAAAATTATCATTGTTTAATCTATCTGTGTTTAAATCACCCAGGTATTTCTTATCTGGGTATAAAATTTACAAGCGACTCCAATATAATTCAAAGTAACGATTATTGCTAGGCTCATAAAGCGAATTACCATTTGTGGAAACTACATTTTGGGTCTAAAAAATATCGGGCGATATTTATTATATTAATTGTTGTAAATATGAATTTTAAACGAGTTACCTGAATAAAAATGGAAACAAACTTATGGTTGTGTTTAAATACTTGAGTAAGAAACTTGGAGAAATTATTTATTAAATTAAATTTAAATAAGAGGACGCAGACACAGCTAAGGCAGAACTGGACAGGGCTGTCACATGCATAATTAATCCAAAAGAGAAGACAGAAAGTTTATTGTTACGTAAATCTCAGATCCCACTAATAAGGTTTGTGCTGTATTTCTTGTTATGGACATCCTATCCATTACATCTTAGAGTTTTGCGTTTTTTTGGAGTATTTCCAGTGATGGAAGTTTAGGAAGAAGATTTAAGGAAAGGAAGGCCTATCTAAAACATGTGTGTTCCAAATATTCAGTGTTTTATTGTTTGAAATAAATTATTTCCATTCTATAAATTTAAATAAGCAAATAAATTTTTGAATATTGTCCTTGCATGGACAAACGTAAAATTAGAATTCCTTTATTTATTTATTTTGTAGAGGAAGTGAGAAAACAACTACAAAACAATTAATTTATATAAATATTCTGTCTGTATTTATTATTATTGAAGTAAATATAAAATGAAATGAATCCAAGCATTAAAAACTAATTATTTTTCTTAAATGTTGGCAGCACTAAATAATATTTGAAATGGTCATGCTCGATTAACGGCTTAACATTATTTATACTAATACTTTTATTACAGTAGAACAACGTGAATTCAAATAGAAGCATTATTATATAGCTGGCGAAAATTTTATTAAATGCTATTTTATGTGCTCTTAAGCGGAATAGCGACAACCCCAGTTTAGACGTGCGTACAAAATATCCTTTGATATTCAACAGACAAAAACTCGATATCGTGTCCCATTAGTCTTATCGCATTGTCACCGTGCAAGCCTACAATAACTCGGCTTTTCACGCTATGTAACTGTCGGTAATGGAAAATGTTACTTTCAACATGAATTTATGTAAAGTTAAGCTTGAAGTAATGCTCGCGGTTTTTATCAAATTTTCTATCAAGACTCATTTTAGGAAAAATAATAAATTAAAGTCTAGGCAACAACAGTTAAATACTTTTATGTGTATTTTGTATTATCAAAGCTTGGATGAGCAGAATGTTAATATGACTTGATTGTTTGTATAAGACATTCAATCTTTAAGAATACGGAATGTCGCCACCCCTATTCATCCCGTAAGTGTCGTAGGAGCCGACTAAGGGAATAAACTACACAGGACAACAGCACTGCATAGAGAAGAAAAACTTGACACAAATCCTGTACCAACCCGTCTGGCCAGTGTGGTATAGTAGCCCAAAACCTTCTTTCTAAGGAGAGGCTGATGTCCAGTAGTGGCCTATTAAGGCTGTTAATAATGAGGTACATGAATCATAGGAAATTCTCATAGTATATTGGGAATTAAAGTAAGGATTCTGAAGAAAGGAGTTTTAATAAATTAAGTGATCAGCAGTATATTCTATCGAAACAAAATTATTATTTTTATTTTTATTTTTTTTAGAAAATAATAATATTAACGTGAAGGTTTTTGATATTCTTCACGTAAAATAATTTGGCATATGACCAAATATTTATATATATATATTTAGTTGTTTTAAAGGCCTCTCTAATCACATAGATACAAGTAAGTGAACCCGGCTTATTCAAACTATTACAATGTCAGTCCCATTCAAGCAATCAGTCCAGAACTATAGCAAACACTAATTTGACTAACAGTGAGCATGACCCCAGCTGACACATTGCGTGTCCGCATGACAATAAAGTATGTTTATGAATATATTTATCCATGTTTTTTTATTGAACAAAGCCTTTAGAGGGTTTTAAAGACTTAAGAGGATTTATAGCACTATTGTGTCATAACTTGACAGGTCATAAATATTCTAAGAGAAGTTTTGTAATTTTTCAATATTCTTTGACCATAATTAAATGACTGAACAAATTAATTTAGGCTGGAGAAGAACGCGGCGAAGGGAATTGAATATTTTAAAGTTTTATTGGCTGAATAAGATAGACTAACATTAATAATAGTTGTGTTAAAGTCCAATTTATGACAAGTTGGATTTGACATAAAACGTTGACGTGACGTTTAAAAATCATATTTACAACAGCTTTTGCCCGCGGCTTCACCTGCGTGAATATCGATTAGTTTATGTCCTTCACAACTCCAACTATCTCTATGCCAAATTTCATCTGAACCAATCCAGCGGTTTAAGCGTGAAGAGGTAACAGACAGACAGCCAGACTCACTTTCGCATTTAAAATATTAGTATGGATGAACTAATGGTTAACTTCAAATATAAAAAGGATTTCTAAAACAATAATCTTTTGAATTAAATAATTTTTGAAAGAAGATGTTGAAAATGTGTAATGATACATTTTTAATTGTAAATACTATTTTCAGATACATTTTTAATTGTAAATACAATTTTCATTATAAGATTTATGTTACGTTATATAATCTTTATGTTGTTTACCACGGCTTCTATTATGATGACGCTAAAACGGCAATTTGGGTTTTATGCTGGTATTTAATTCCATAAACACGTGTATAAAAATAATATAGTATTAAAATACATATCTGGTATTCAGAACATAACAATATTCAGTGTTCAAATCCGAGCAATATCAGAATTTACGTGTAAAACTTAGGAACCAAGTCCCTGTACTATAAATCTGTATGGCCTATTTGTTTGATGTCTGCTCGTGTGTGCATTTGATTTATGTTTCTTACAGCAAACCCCGATAAGTTTTCTAACTGTGATGTTAGGGGAATACGAATCCGATTTTTCAAATATGTAAGTTTTGAATTTAACCTCTATGCTATTGCGTAGGGGCTTGTTGATATATATTATTAACTAGCCTTTGCCGGCGGTTCCGCCCGCGTTTATGTCGGTGATCCCGGTAAAGTAAAGTTCTTTCCCAAGAATCAAACTATCTCCATGCAAAATTTCATCTCAATCGGTATAATGGTTATTGATTTCCCATACTTCCACCTTCCCCTTTTCACCCCCTTAATGGATAATTTCTGGGATAAAAATCTATCCTATGTTCTTTCACGGGACTCAAACTGTCTCTGTACATAATTTTTAGTATTGGTCAAGCGGTAGAGAGATAGACAGACACACTTTCGCATTTTTAATATTAGTATGGATACTTTGTTTCTACGAGTAAACGATTACGAGTAAAAAAAAAACTCTTTATTCATAACGCTGTCGAGCATGATACAAAACAGGAATGTGAAACTTCAACCACCTAATACCACATGATTACGAACAGTCAATTTTTAACGGCTATAATTAAATTAGGGACTTCATGTATTGTGGTAGATAAAAGTAAAGATTTAGTGACAGATTATATTTCAGGCTACTATCCAATACTGTAGTCTCTTAACAAAGGTTTAATTCCTTTATGAATTTTCATAATTGCAATTGAGGCTCCTTAGCTGAAAAAAAATATAATTTTGAAAAGACAGTCAGGTGTAAAGGTATCGTTGTAAAATTTTAAATACCAAAATTTTACAATACTACCTTTTTTTTTTGCTTAGAAAGACAATATATCGTGTGTTGACAATCATACATAAAACGAATACAAAGAACACCCAGACTCAAAACAATAATTTGTCGATCACAAAAAGTGTGAGGATCGGACCCACAACAGTCAGCGTAAGCGGCGTTGCGACCGCTTAAACCAGTACGCCATCCGTGCAGTGGTGCAAAAATATTTTCACCTACAACGTCTCTCAACAAATGAAAAACAAAGTCTTCAGACAGTTCATTCTATCTGGATAAAGTAACATTAACTAAGTAAACACCTCATAGCTTACATTTAAAAATAATGTTTCATTTGGGAAATATAGCGGCAGGGTGTTTAATAGAAATGCGGCTCGTAACACATTAGGGACTTATGAAAAAGTTAATAAAACTTCAGCTATTTTCTTGGATTAGAAACACCGGCTTGCAGCAATGTTTTTTGAAGATTTAGATTAAGATATGTGTAGGTAATTATTCTTAATATAATCTTAATATAGTTATTCTTTATATATATCTTAATATAATATCTACTTTTATTGACATTTACTTGAATCGATTGTTTCTTAAGCAAACAATATTGCGTACTTTTAGGTTTGGTACTAGGTAGTTCTAAAATTTGGCAAAGATATTTGAATTTAATATTTAATATTATGTAATATTCATTATTGTAATATTGTAATATATTATGTATGTATGTAATATTGTAATATTACTATAGTGTAGTACATTGGAGTAGTGCGGATCACAGAGTACCTACTCATTTAAGGAATATATTTATTTCTTTCTTTACAACAAAAAATATAATAATTAGACAAAAAAAAAATAACCAAAATATAATAATAACAAAAAATATAACCAATTTATTTCACTTTTTAAGACGTAAGTACGTTTGTTACTCATTAGTAGAGAGATAGTAGAGAGCCTACTACAGAGCCTACAAGATTATTGACAAAATAGTCATTTACGCGAGCGAAGCCGTGGGAGAAGTTAAATCTTTGGCGAATAAACTGGAATAAGTAGTGCAATTACTCAAGATATATTCACAACCTTTGCACATCCAGCGACGTTATCAGATGTGTCAGTTAAAGCTGATATTACGTAGTAGAGGATAAATAATGTTCTTTATCCTATAATAACCGCTTTAACTAGTATCGAGTTCATCGTACAGCTCTTCTTAAAACATAAATCCGTCTGAATAAAACCTATCTTTCATATTTCACAATCATCCAAGTCGTAATGTGAATTAAACCAGGCAAGAATTTCCTTCACACGAAATTTCAAAGTTCATTCAAAATACTGAAAATTTACAGGCAGTAATTCTCGGTAAACTTTGATAGTTTCCAAATAGTTTTTCATATAATTACGTCTAGTTAAAAACTTGCGCCGTTTAACAGGCCAAATGATTTACAAACTCCTCAGTTCACAGGAATTCTCTTGGAAAGAAAACTTGTAACAAATAGTGGATATTTTCTGATGAAGAATTACATTAGTTTTTTAACAAAAACCATTGCACTCAAATGACTGTGGACACAACCAAAGACAAGATCTTAATTCTAATATACATAAAAGCTTTTATGATAACAAAAATCCATTAGAGGTCCAATGAGTTTTACTTGTGAATCATTTGGCTTGTTGAACAGGTTGTTAAGCATGTTCTATCAAGAAATTGTTTTTCTAGACACCACTTTCTTGATGGGGAGGAAAGCTAGACGTGGCTTTAATACATAAAAGGCAAGACCTTTCGTATTTCCCAGTTGCAATTTTTGTTTAGTTCGAGTAGTAGTTATGTACCGACACTTCACTGTGAAATCCTCACTAGGGTTCACAGTAAAGTAGTTTTCCGGCATCGATCTAACTAAAACCACACGATGTTCCATCATATGTAAGTCTATTGCAAGGGACTCAGGTATACCCCAGGAAGTTCCCGAGAATCCCGGCAACTTTTTTTTTTTTTTAAATTGAAATGAAAAATATTTTATTAAACATAATTACATGCCACGGAAAGATTATACTTCTGCCAAACCTCATGATAGTTTGATGGCAGATTCAACTCCCTTTTAATATACAACACGACACACACACATACATTACATGGCAATCCTGATCACATACAAGCATTTTGATTACAGATTTATCTTTTGTCTACACAAGAAAGTTAGACTCACACCTACGTTACACAGATATGTAAGTGCGTATGCACATACACTATATACACTACAATGACAATTGTTGTTTTTACATTGCTATTATGTTACTAAGGCTTTCTAACAGAAACTCATATGTTTTCTTTTTAAATATTCGCTTTGTATCGGTACTATTCAAAAGAACTGACAGTAAGTTATTAAAAAGTTTAGGGACCATATAGTTACAATTTCTTTCTCCATAATAATTACAACTAGTAGGTACGTGTAACACATTACTATTGTTTCGTCTCGGACGTGTTTCATATACATAGCTTAAAATCATCGCTACCGTACTGTTCCGTTGCTATAAAGAAGATTGCTAATTTGTGAAATTTTACTTGGACTGCCCTCAGTTTATCACATAAAGTCGTTATGGGTATCTTCCATGAGATGTTAGAATCAATAACCCATCATGCGCACGCGCATGACTGTTTATTGTTATGCATACAGCCGCTGCCCTATTATGCATGGCGCTCGATCTGCACGTCTGTTATAAGGGGATCGAATACGTATAATAATGCCATCATCGTGTGCAAACTTTATTATATTAGAAAAATCTTCCTGTATTTTGTTTTCTATTATATTAAGGTCCTTATCTATGTATATTAGACAAGTATCATCTGCGTAAATGTAGATGCGACAGTTTTTCAGAACATTGTACATGCTATTAACGTGCATTATATTACCGACGGGGCCAAACACCGAGCCGGTCGGCACACCACAGATGACTTGTGTGAGCTCGGCGCAAACTCCGTCAATGACGGTCTGTAGTGTTCTACCTGTTAAATAGGCACTGAGCCACCTGTTTACAGGTCCTGCTACTCTGCATTCTTCCATGGCTTGTAGCAGCTGGCTGTGTTCTAGAGTATCAAATGCTTTTCGGAAATCAATGAACACTACCACCGCCGTACCATGTACTCACTAGGCATGATTGTTTCAGTGAGTACCTGAATCGTATCGGACGCGAGGAGACGGCACAATGCCAGCACTGCGCAGCCGACTGGAACTCCGTCCGTTGACCAACCCTCGACGGGTCCGCGGGCCGGATGGGCCGGTGGTAGATTGATTGCTGCGGTAGGGGATAGAAGTACAGTCTGATTTCATTAAGACGCAATCGGGCCTCCACGCCACGATTGAGGGGGGACGTGTTTTCGCCTGGGATAGGGCCTCATTAGGCATGTTGTCAATTCGTTGAAGACTGAAATAACATGGTCCGGGTCCTCCCAGAGTAGGACACCTAAGGGCCGGCCGTCGGGGTGGTTTTTAGTGAAATCACCACATACTCCTGGCTCCTGAGTCCACAAGGATTTTCCACCCTGTCAACAAAAAAAAAGAAAGTTCTGCTCCGTATGACATCATAACAGAAGACAATTAACTCTCGTCACGATTGCAAAACAAATCTCTCATCTAAAAAAATGCAAGTAAAGCATGAAAACCAATTATTGAGCGATTAAGGTATTTAAATACGTCTAAGCAATAGAGAAGTGAAATGCTTATATATATATATATATATATATATATATATATATATATATATATATATATATATATATAAATATAACGTATAAATTTAAGTAAATAATGAACTTAATACTCAGGCACATAAATTATGTTTTATACCTTCATTTCAATTCCAAAAAATTAATATTCAATCTTATGTTGGTCAATGCATCGCATTATAGATCAGTTTAATCCACTTTACCGGAACTAATCTATTATAATTTTGCACTGCCGCCGCATATTGTGAATTTGAATTATACGTAGTAGTTATTCAAGATAAATTCTCATAGATCATGCACTTATATCTCAACAGAGGCAATAATTTGATTCGATAAAACGCGTGAAAGGTGTATCGATTATAGTAATTTATTAGGCAATAAATCTTTTTAGATTACAAACAACCAAACTGATTTTATTAAGTAAATTAAAGATAAAATTTGATTCATCAACGAATAATGCTTTTGTTTTGTTTATTATTCAATACCTGATTGTATTTTCAAACGTAGGTACTCAATGTGCAAATAGTAACCGCAGTATTTTAATCACTATTATTTGATGCATATGCTATTCCCGCATATATAATATTCAATGCAATAGTGGATATTACCGTTTCAGTGGAATAAGAAATATGCTAGTGTTTTAAAAGTAAAAAAATAATAGCTTTTGATTTTTTTTGTGGCTCCTGCCATCTTACTAGTTACAATGGTAATAAGCAAGTCTTACAGATCGGAGTTTAGACAATCCGTGTGATAAAACATAAACAGGTTGCAAGGATGGACTGGAGTGGCTCCACTGACTGTTGGATTGCAAGAATGGCATAGCGGTATAAGCACTAAGAGTGTTGTGGGTTCGATTCGCACATAGGACAATACTTTGTGTAATCCACGATTTGAACTACAGTATCATCATCATCAGCCTATCGCAGTTAACTGCTAGACATAGGCCTCTCACATTGCACGCCACTTAGATCGATTTTGGGCTTCTCGCATCCAGCTCCTGCCAGCCATCTTGCGCAAATCGTCACTTATACGCAAACTACAGTATACTTTATGATTTAAAAAAAATAGTTTTCTTGCTGACTTTTTTGTAGTTTTGAAACAAAATTAGTTTACCAATATATCAGCCTGTTTTCAAGAAAGACAACAAATAGGAGGTCGTTGTCACTCAAAAGTTACGGCTGCGTGGACTTCGAGACTTTATCTATAAACTATATAAGGGTCGAGTCGGCAACTTTGGAAGTGTCGCTAAACAGCAAGCTATTTATCACCGCTTTCCACAGTACATAAATAACATTGTGTAAAGTAGTTATTCGACATACTCTAACATGTACAAGAATAACGATACGTATCTTAGCATCACTCTCTATTGTAATACTGTATTCTCCGTATAAAGAGTGCCAGTTATTTGTCGGTTCAAATGGTGGAATTTTAATATAGGCACACACTTCCCGGTAGCTTCCCGTCATGTAACATTTATGACATTATTACAGCAACGTGTGCCCTTATTATAAAACAAACGCAAACAATTCGGCGTGTTTTACATAATCTCTCCAAATTGGATGGATATACCTCGGCGACGTGAGCTGTGCTAACGGCATTACATTGAACGTAGATTGCGAGCGCGTGTTTATGAACGCGCGTTGTACGCTCTCCAGGATTTATTGTTTTTCACAATATTATTTCTTAGAAGTAACTTATTTGTGCTGGATTATTATTTAAATTAAGGAACGTCTTGGCGTTCTCAGTCGAAGCTTCAAGCTCCAATTCTTTTTTGTTACACACTTTGTTATCATTTACGTTTCTTTTGATACAAATACACATGATATTATTTTTATAAAGAGGACAAACAAAGACAAAATCTTAATCCCAAATGTATTCTCAATTTTTATAGCTTGCTCTGAAAGTCATTAATATTTTAGTACAAAGTTGTTCTTTGAAACCTAAGAACATCCTACGCTACAGCTCTTTGAAGATCACGTAATGATCATGTAATAAGATATTTCTATGTATTATCTAAACCACGCGCTCCTTGTGACTTTCTTTAAAGACTTTTAATGGAAAGTTTATTCGACACCACGGAACAAGTGAGGCATCAGCATTTTGTAGAAGATATTTCATTACAAATTATAATAACAATGTTATATTTTAGAATAGGAAAGGGGGGCGGGGGGTTTCATTTTATGGAGACAAACTGAGCAATCACACTAATATTATGAAGGTGAGAGCTTGTGATTGTGTGTATTTGTCTGTTTGGTACTGCTTTACGTTCAAACGAGCGACACGATCTTCAAACCTTCAAGAAAAAAGCGTACTCCTTCTTAAAAGGCCGGCAACGCGTTTGTGTTTGTGTTTCATGGGCGCCGATGGTCACTTTCCATATCATAAAAAAGAAATTGATAAAATTTGGTATAGAGGTAGCTGACACCCTAGATTAACACGTAGGCTACTATTTATCCTGTACTATTTACATAAAAAAAAGTGTTGCCGTGGAATGATCAAGGAATTGAAATTAAATCTTCCTTGGGTAATAATAATGGTAGTTATTCATAAAGAAGTTTGGTTTTATAAATAGTATTGATTTGTTGGACGGAACTTGATTTAACAAAAATTCGAACAGGAGTGAATTTAACTTGCTTAATTAGAGTCTGTAAACAAGCAAAATAATAAAGTAGATAGTTCTCGTTCATCGTAGTAGGTAATCGATCTTCAAAGATTGGAACATTTTTACACAAACAGAGAGTGTATGTAGATACAAATAAAAGAAAAAAGTTATATTATGTTCTTTTCCTCTTTGGGTTATCCAGTTTGTTTACTATAGAAAATTAACTTATTACTTTTAATGGCAAATCAATAAAGGGTCATCGCATGAAATCAATAAAATCTATTAGATATTTATCCCAGAATAAATAAATTAAAAAGAAATTGGTGTTTTATTAAAAGCACTTTTTTTTATTTTTGTGTTCAATCTTTTCACTACATTTCTGTTCTTTATATTTTAATAGATTTTGAAATGAGTTAACAACAATAAAACATCATCGATAAAATCACGGACTAGGGATTCGTATCATACGAGCAAATTATGGTAACCGATGGAAATTCAAAAAGCAAATAAGCTCAGACCTCTAACGAGCTCGCTGTACGAATATTGGCAAAGTTCTCTAAGGCAACATCTCTCAAAGTGAGTGTCACAGGACTCGAAGCAACCGTTTAATGAATGCAGATAGTAGTCTAGGAAATGGACGGTGTTCACTGAAAGAGCCATTAAAAACAAACAACAACACACACTTAATACAACAGACACTTAATTTAAAACTAAGAACCTCACAAATTGTAAAACAATTAGGAGTCGAGATTTAGGGAGTCATCTGTAGTTTAAAAGAAAATAATATTGAAGAATTTCTCGTCACACACTAAGAGTATGTTGGCGTTAGGTAATAGTTACCACTTTCGGAGTCCATGTCTATAAAACACACACTTACAATTACTTGTTTATTCCTATGCGATCGCTAGTCTAAAGTGTCGTTTCACTATGATATCCTATATTTACAACATCCAAAATTTCCTTTATATACAACGATTATAGCAAATACAGTATCTTTTATCAACAAGTAAATAGCTCAATATTAAAAATAGCTCAATATTCGAGATCAAATGATAGATAGATATAGAGATAGAGATCATTAAATTAATGAATTTAACATATCTTTAGATGCTTACTTGACATGCTTACTAGATAATTACTTACTTGACTAAAATTACCTTTACTTAATATAAAACCATTAATATTCTTCAATCAAGTTTTATTTAACATATAAAACTAACTGGATAAATCATAATAATTCTAATAGGCTTAATTCAGAATATTGCATAATATTTAGAGTAATTTAAACCGTTGGAAAAGAAATTTAATAATTAAATCACTTCAAACAATGAAAACAGTGAAGTAATTGCAACTACATGTTGCAAATATTTCTAATAACATCACTTAAATATTAAAAATCATTTTTTAAAGCTTCGCACCCACAAGTACGTAGTGAAATAACGTGACTGGTTTTTTATATATTTCATTAAGCGTTATTCACCTTAAAAGAATAAAATTATTATCTAGTATTTATAAAGATAAACTGTACAAATAGTTTAATTAATATGATCAGAAACCTAATCTCAGTTTAGAAAACCGATTTGGCAAAGTAAATCATTCAAAATTTATATTTTCATATTGAAAACTGTATCTTCTCCTTTAGATAAATATACGCGTCTACTCGTCTCGTCTAAGTCTTTATTAAGCTTGAAAAATGGACAGCATATCATTCTCTATTTGCCAAAAAGTAATAGTCTAAAATGACAGTATTTAAAATGTGTCCTTGTCTATATTTAAATTTGAAAACCGTAGGCTGGAGATTCATTGGATATCTTCAAAATCACTATACATGCTATATAAGACGTGAGGTAGTCTGGCTTTCATATGAGATTTATTGTTAAAGTTTCTTTGGTTCTGGGGTAATTAAATATGAAATCGTAATTTGAGATTAATTGGTAGACTTACAAAATATTCAAAACTTTGAAAACAGCTGGTTAAAAGTATTTCGTGGCTGCACTCATTGCGGTGAGCGTTATTGGATTATGGTGCATCATGGTGCATACATTTTTGTAATCCGACATATCACTTTGAGTAGAATTCCGGAACGAATGGCGCCCAGAGTTGCGTATTATTCTATTAACTGTTTGTTGTATTTTGTAAAAGTAATACATGTCAATTTAATTTAGTTTAAAAGGTTACATGAACGATTAAGTCAATATATTTTCATGTGATTATCTATAGGCTTGAAAATCCGTTCAAATTCCCGTTATCTTTTTTTAGTTACTAGTTTACTCGTTTGAATGAACAGACCGGTCAGTATATATATATGTATATAATTATGTAAGGGACTACCGCCGTCCAAGGACACCCATAGTTCAAGAATCACAACTATGTTGTCGCCTTTTGAGTCTCCCTCCTAGAAATAATGGTTTAAGCTCCGGCAATCTCAGTCACTCGGTGAAGAAGTAATAAAAGAAGTGTTCGAAAAGAAATAGTCGTGTTCTGTGAGGCCTTCACATCACCCTGCTCGAACTGGCCAATACATGGCTCTAACACGGTTAAAAAACTATTAAAACATAAGTTTCGTGATACAATTTTCTGTGAAATAGACTTATAAATCATTGCAAGAAACAAGTCTATTTTACATCAAAATCTAATCTAAAATGTTTACAAAGTAAACCTATTTCGATATTGTATATTAAATATACATAGTTCATTGCATTGTATCAGTCCAAGTTATGGTGCTAAAATAAACAGACTAGAAACAAGGCATTGTAAATACTTGAATATCTCACCAGTAAAGCTCTTAATAAAATACGTCAATACTTACGATCAAATGTGCTTTCTTATTAATGTTTTTTCTAGTTTTTCAGTAATATATTTCGTCTTAATTTTTTTAAAGACAACTTCCTCACAAGGAATTCATTCTGTGACGTGGGGGACTTAAAAACATTCATAAAATGGGCACCCAGACTCAGAATAACATTTTATGAATCACATAAAGTGATGCCCCATGTGAGAATCGAACCCACAAAACTAAGCGCAGTAGAAATGTGCAATCAAATGTCAACGGCTTTATGATAGATTTATTAATTAAAAATGTTTTTTTTTTTTAATATCTGTTACTTATTATTAGATGCTTTGTTGACTTCAAAATCTATTTAAGTGAAAAAAATTAAATGAATAAGCATATTGGGATCATGGGGTCTACGTAAAAGTCAAGGAGGTTGCGGCGCCCCGCAGCAGACATTTTATTGGACAAAAAAAAAATTGCAAATTGCTACTCAGGTACTGGAACTGCACTGGTGGTTAAAGCGGTCACCTCACCGCTTCCTAATGCGATGAGGGTTGTAAGTTCGATCCCTACATGGGACAACACTTTGTGTGATCCACAAGTTGTTTTCTGAGTATATTTTCTGAATGTTCTTTGTGTCCATTCAATGGATGTTTGTGAAGTCCTCCCGCGATACAGGTAAAACATCCCTACTGAGGGAGTTATCTAAAAAAAAAAATAACGTCGCTAGTCTCTTTGACACCTTTATAATTGAATATATCTTTAAATCTCCTTTAGGGGGTAATATAAATTCTTGGTTAAATTTGAAACTGACATATTATTTTACTCATATTTGAGGCGTACATAACCAATACTTTTCCTATAAGCACCACTTAAGTCCATCTATTACTGATATATCACTTTAGTCCTATATTATCGGACTATATAAACATTACCATAGTTCCAATTGGTATATCATTATAAAGGTCCAGTGGTTTACAGTTACTCAAGTCCACTATTAGTTCTAACCCTATTATATTATGTAAATGGTGGCTGGACACTTTAGATAGGTAGTACTTATTTAATCGGAGTCGTCAGAGTCAGTAAATCTTCCTCAGTCTCGTGTTGGTTTTACGATGGCAAGCCAACGTTACTTAAACAGTGCCTTTAAGTTTGATGTTTAACGTAACACCCTAAATTAAGGACAGCCGATGAAGGTTTATGGACCTCCTAAGTGGTTGGATTTAAGGATTAGAACGCATTTCGCAGAATAAAGTCGCAAGGAAATCATTTTTGAAGAAAGATGACTTTGGCATATTTTATTGATAGCTTCTTTATTTTTATTTTGTGTAAATATGGACTGTATATAAGACTATATTTGGATCAATTAATACTTGCATTGCAAATAATAAATACCCAGTGAAGGGTCATAAGTGCAGTAGCATCATAATGTTCACATTCGCCCGCGCCGGTTCTGTACTTGTGTTTCTCGGTGATATACGTTTAAAGAAGAAGGTCCTAAGTCCAACCAGTTATATTGCTATACTATATTACTATACTACTGGACTCATATGCCGCGACCGTACATACAACTTTTTCAATGTTTCTTTATATCATAAAGGCATAGTAATCGAGCACCTAAGGGTGAACTGACTACCACGTCCCATAGTCACTCTCCTTCCTTCCCAGAATCAGGGCACGAGACGGTTTGGGCTCCGTTAACTTCACTCACTCAGTTACTGAGAGAAAGTAACCAAAGCTGGCCTATTTGTTGTTGAGCAGCAAAGCTCGCAAAAATATGTTCTCTCGTACTCATATATTCTACAGTAAATTTTGTTACTTGTTTGCAGTGTGTGAGTATTTTTTAGCTATTGTGTATTAAGTAGGTATGTAAGTAAAAAAACTTTGACGTTACCCAGGGTTTGTTATTAATTTTAAGAAATATAAAACATTTGTTTACACATTTCTTAAAATATTTGCATCACCATTTATTAATTTCTGTGTTACCATATGCCTAATCTGAAAATTTAAGTGCAGTACAACTTACTTTCTAAGAAATATCTATGCATATAAACAAGAATTACATTATACGAGCATTCACAATAAGACTTTGACTTTTTCTCTCTATTTTAAATTGCCTTATACAATTGAAAAATCAAATATCTAAGAAAAAACAACGTCTACGGAGTACATTTTATCTATCTATTTAGATTTTATTCAGCTTCTACAATAAAGTCTCCTCAAAATCCTTTTAACGGCTTTTATTCAGCAATTTATATCGAGGACGGCTTTCTGTCGCGTCGTACGGCGGCACGTAATCGCAGTGCGTTCTTGGCCTATCTTTATGTCATCAATAAAGTTCGGAAGACAAAGAGACTTGCACAAAATAGTTCGTAAGTTCGCCATTGACGTAGGTCCCTGAGTGATATAGAAGCTCAATAAAAAAGGATTATTTAGCCATCCAATTCAGTGTAGGCTTTGGAGACGAAGGAAAATCTTTTAGTCATTTTAAAAATATCGTATGGTTTAAATTTGTAGTTGTGTATAAATATCTACGTGGTTCTATGTATATACATGTATAATTATTATTATTCTTAAGGAGGGTCAGGCAAAGGTGTCTCATCCACATCATACTGTACATATCGTTACTTAGAAAATTAAATATTTATCTTTAAAAGTATAAGAAAAGAACGTATGGAAATAAGGACATATTGCCCATATGGATATACTCGTTTTTCGAAATGTAAACCGGAGTAAGTCAAGGTCGTGTAACTGCAACTCTCAAACCGACTACTTCCGAGAAGTCTAAGTCAAACTGACAGTTGCTTACTTAATATAATTGCTTGCTGGGTGTGATCTCTCTTATCCGTACTTTTAAGTTGATACCTGGGCTGTTTTCGTTACCGAACACTACTTTGACTGTTTATTGTAAATAGGTATACTAATGGTTTGATTTTTGGCAAATCCTTAACACTAAAAAATAAGGGGTGATTGCATCGCTACAAACCAAAGGCTGCCAAACATTTGAACTTCAAAATTAAACAAAATTATGCACTACAACAAATTTTGTTTCATAAGTTTAAGCGAGCTCTAATTAACCTTTAAGAATGGTTTGTGATTCCATTTTTTTTAAGGTAGATTAAAAAAAACAATTCAAAATACAAGCAAAACAGACTACTAGTAAATTCCTTTTCTGTACGATTCGTGCTGAAGTAAAAAATGTTTAGTAATGGACGCATTTAAAAAATGTTGCGCACGTTTAGTGGAAAGATAGTTGAAGTTGAAATTTCCTTTTGCAGGGGAAAAAATTCACTCTCCCTTCCTCATTAGTGAGGGGAAGCTTTTGAGTGAGTGCATCCTACTTTGCATCTGTAATTCACATTTGCACACGTCCGTTATATATTTAGAACGGTGTTTAAAATCATCGTATGGATTAATTAACACTTTAGCATGTTGCGGAGGTTTACTTTAAAGCGAAATATGTTAATGATACATAAATTTAAAATTTGGGATAAAATAACAAATAAAATACGAAATTAACTTGATTTGGCATTTATTTATCTGCTTTTAGTGAACATTCAACGAAGTTTATATTGAGTCGAGGCGGTTCCGCTTCTTACGCTAACTTTGCTTGTCATTACTACCTAACTCAACTTACTTCAAAAACCCCTTTTAGCAAGCCTTTACTGATCATTAATGATTCACGCCCAAGACAGGTACGTTTAGGACAATTTTATTAATACTTCTAGTGAATTAAATCAATTAAGTTACATGTACCAAAAGTACTGTCAACCAGGTTATCACACGTCCCATGAATAAGTATGTAAACGTCGAACTGATTAGTGAATGTAAAAGCAATTACATCGAAATACAAAACTTTGACAATAATGGATACGACAACGATTTTGCAAGGCTTCGTGTTTTCCGTTTTAAGTACCGAATCAAAAAAAATATTTGCTATCTAATACCAAGTATTATAAAATTATTATATATTAGTTTGGTAAATATTTTGACTTGTACAAAAGTTATTACACAATGACAGTTCAAGCTACGCTGGTAACAGAAATAAAACAAGGCACTCTAAATTCAGCCGCCACGCAATTTCTCTTTTTAGTAGACAATAGTTATTTAAAAGAACTTTGTAAGATATCTTTATAAATACTAAAATACATAAGTTGCGAATATATTATTTTCAAAATCACATTTGTATATATTTAAATAGATACGAAAATTCTTTGACTGTAAAACTTTGACAATTAATTAACGGCAGTTTTCATTCTACAATCTTTAAAGGGACTTCCCTTCGTGGAGCAAATGGCTAATAGGTCACGTAAAGCTTAGCATACTGATTAAATATATATTTAAATTGCACGTCTCTAAGGCAAGTTAATTAAGAAAAGATTTGACATCGGAAATGGGGAGCTGATAAAGTGTTAATTTGATTAAGAAAGTTAAGGTATTAAAAATTAAACTATTAAACAAATCACAATAGAATCGATACCGTTGAATTGATATGTTAAACTAAACTAATTAATTATTTTGTTTATACTACATTTTGAATGATGAAATAGGAAATATAGGAAATTAAATTATAGGAATTCAATTGAGTCAAATAAAATATTGTTTTGTTGGAAGAGTGATTCGGTGGGAAATTAAAATATGCCCAGATTTGTGGGTGCCAAAATATTTATTAAAATGTAAAACAACGTGAGTAAAGTATCAAGTAACGGTTTTATGTGGGTTTACATAGTAAATGGCTAAGGAAATAAAGTTTTTTTTAGAGATTACTGCCATTTTTGGTGTCCTTAATAATACTTCACATTACATCAACAGCCTTTAATAGTCCTTCTTCTTCTTCTTTAGCCTTAATCGACCAAATAATTGGTGTAGGCCTCCTTTAATCCTCTCCACTTTCCTCTGTCTTGGGCAATTAGGATCCAGTTGCTGCCCGCCACTTTTTTGATGTCATCCTTCCATCTCATCTGTGGTCGCTCTCGAGGTCTTTTCTGGTCCCATGGTCTCCATTCTAACACTCTTTTACACCAAGAGTTTTGCTTTCTGGCTACATGACCAGCCCACTCCCACTTCAACTTTGCTACCCTTTCTACAACGTCTGATACTTTGCTCTGTTTACGAAGCCACGTATTGGTCTTTCTGTACCTCAATGTCACACCCACCATTTTTATTTCCATTGCCCTTTGCGCTACTTATAGTTTATACAGAATGGCTTTAGTCGTAACCCAAGTTTCAGCGCCGTATGTAAGGACTGGTAGTATGCATTGGTCAAAGATCTGAGCCTTTAGTTGTGCTGACAGGTTCATTTTGAATACAAAATTGAGTTTGGAGTAGGCTGCCCACCCCAGTCTGATCCTTCGGTTAATCTCATTCTCCTGGTTCTCTTTTCCCATTTTAATTTCCTGTCCTAGATACAAGTACTTGCAAAGTCGTTCAATTACTGTCCTATCCACTAATATTTCCGCCGTATCCTCCGATTCTGTGGTCATCACTTTGGTCTTATCGAGATTCATCTCTAGACCTACTTCAGAGGATACCACGTGTAGTTCCTGTATCATGCACTGGAGATCTTGTGGCGTGTCAGCAAATAGGACGATGTCATCTGCATATCTTAAGTTTGTTAGACGTGTACCCATTACAGAGATGCCCTTATGCTGCCAGTCTAGTTTTTGACGTGACAATAATTCGATGGAGCCGGCTGCACGCACGAAAAAACATGACTCATGCGGCGTTACCTCGCTCTGAGGCGTTCCATTTAAGGCGTGAAGTGCAAGCGAGAGCGCGGAACGAGCGACAAAGAGGCACAATCGGCCTCCGCGTTCGGCAGCGTTCGACATCTCTCTCCTACTTGAGTGAGCGATGCGTCCGCGTGGACAGCTGCTACTCGTATACAATAATACATTTTTGAAAAATGCAACCATTCCATCAGTATTTTCTTATGACGTTGTCACGTTCAACTATCGTCAGTGAAACGACTTTACAGACAACCGATTTTTTTTTAAATAGGTCCTCGATAACCAGGGTGAAGAGTTTCGGAGACAGGGAATCGCCTTGTCTTACGCCCCTTCTGATCTTTATGGGCCTAGTAGATTGCGGAATTGATTTTGATTGCGGAGAGCATTTGGTATTCTGTGGCTTTTTCAATGAGCATTCGCATGGTTAGGATATGGTCTACTGTACTGTGGGGTGCTGGGCTAGAAAACCTCCTCGTGGTGCACCCTGGAAACGCTGGCGATGGTACTGTTCCCTCCTTGTCCTCTTGGAGGAGAGGATTATCGCCAGCGGCCAATATTCTAGCAGAAGAGGCAGCCGTTCATCGGCTCTCGGGCAAGGCCTGGTCCAGCAGGGTGGGCGTGTCTGCCGGTTGCCCTGCTGGCTCTTCGCTCTTCGGAGCATGGAGGAGGAAACCTCGGTAAAAAACCTGATGGCGGGGCCCTGTAGGGGCCACAGTTTCTCCGCTGACAGCGGTGGAGAAAGGAGGACGGGCTCGGCGTGTACTCACACTACCACTGAGCAGGCAGGGGGACGTAGTCTCCCTGTCAACCGTCGGCATATCGTAATCCCGAGAAGAGCGCTGTGGTTAAGTCTCGCGGCTCTGATCGGGGGCGAGGGTCTTGGCTTAACCGCCCGGACCGCGAGGAAGATAACCTCTCTAAAAAATTCCCCGAATCCCGTGTTCTGGTGCGTGGCCAGGGGATGCATGGCTGATGGGAAGTTCAGTCGCGAGCGCACTCCAAGCCGAGGTACCTGCGGACCCCTCGGTTGGGTTAAAAACTTACGCTTGCCCGGGTAATGGGGGATCTCTGCCCGGGTGGACCTTTAGTTCTCCCCCACTCGTGGGATTTATCATGGAAAATGCTAACAAAAA